>WIPJ01000688.1:153641-175317 GCA_018155075.1 Cassiopea andromeda
GTGTGTGTGTGTGTGTGTGTGTGTGTGTGTTTTAGCATAGCTTAAAATATATTTGAACATTTCACGTCAATAATTTTCTCCTGTTAGAGGAGTTAGGCACAGTAATATATAATTATATATAGATTGTACTATAAATAATTATAATAGTTTAATATAAGGAATAAGCATTACACTAAGAACAATTACGAAGAAAAATGTATATTATACACATGTCAACCTAATACGTGAAGAATTTGTCTTGATAGTTTGGATGTTTAAAGTCTGTAGTCTCTAGCTTTGTGATGGGGTGCCGAACAAGCACGTAGCTGCATGGGAGGCACTGAGGAGCAATGCCCCCAACCAAATCAAATTATGACATTCTACCCCCAAACGGAGTTATTCACATGTAGGTTAAACATTCAGATATATGCCCCCCCCCCAAAGATGAATGTAAAGGCAGGTTCTGGCCCAACAGAACATAGTTTCCAGCTACGTGTTTGGTACACAAACAAGTTTGTCCTTCCTAGTTGCGAGCCGTTCATTGATTTCTAAATTTATGCCATTTAACTTTAAATATGACGTCTGTAATAGTTCTTGAGATCCATTCTGATTGCCTGAATCGTCTATAGAAACCACAGCATGCGTGGCAGTATTGGATGAGCCCAGCTAATCCAAGTTAACTATTGTATTTGAGTGTATTTATGGACGCTCCTATTCCATTCTTTATAGTGTTTGCGCTGAGATTTATTGTAGCCCTTCAGTAGAACTTATTGTGAATCAGTTTTGTGGAGGATCAGGTTGAATTTGAATACTTGAAACTTTAGTGATGAAAACAATAAGACGAATATTATTGCTGAGTATCTTATCAGCATAGTGATAATACTGTTATATTTAGGGTCCTGTCAACAAGCCCGTAGCCAGGCTAGTGTTTCAGGGCTTTTTATTATCACAATCAAATGGATAATGCATGTGCAGGAAAAGATTAAACTTTCTAGTGTGACACGACTACCAAGGTTGAGCTGAACCAAAATTTCAGGAGATCTCTCCTTCCCCAGAAAGATAAAGCAACAATAGAAAATTGCAGAAAAATTCCCAGGGATGGTAGAAAGCTGGTATTCTATTCTGCAGGGGTGGCATTTGGCACCCCATGCCACCCCATGGCTACAGGCCTGCCTGTTAATTGTGTACAACACCTCTCAGTCATATCGCCACTTCTTTGTCTGTTTGCATTTCTTCATGCATTCATTACTATAGACGTACTCTTTCATGATATAGTTCTTTACATTCTGAAGAGCGTTTTATTTCACTTTGCTTCTGCACGAATTCGTCATTGAAGTGTTAGTGCAGAAGCGTGAAGTATTCATGCAGTGAGACAATTCGTCATTGCCTGATTGCTCTCAATATGTACATCTATTGTACATGCTGTTGTTTGGATTCATTGGCAGCCAAAACTCGTAAAGATCGTTTGCTATGCTTGTGCCATGTATGTCATCAAATGGTGTCTAACTATTTTGTCTCTGTCTATAGTCATTGCCCCTTTCTTTACAGTGCAAAAGCTAACTGTTGTCAGCAACAGTAAAATCAGAAACACATGTAGCCTTGTTGAGGAGTAGAGTAAGTTGTGCAGAGTCTCAAAACTTTTTATTGTGGTATAGAAACGGCACTCCAATTTATTCAAGTTTGGTTTTTGGAAAAGATTCCACATCGAAATGATTTACATGAAATCGCTGGTTGTTCATTTGTTAAGAATGATGCAGTTAGTTTTATGCAGTTGCGAGATGTGCTTCAAAAACACTGCAAAAGCAAGGATGGCCTTAACAATGCACGCATTTTGGTGCTTTTTGTAATACAGTGACAAGAAAGTGCGATCAGAGTCTATCCCAAAGACATTAGAGGTTCCTTTTTAGAAAGATGTGCAAAAAGAATCAACAGTTGTGGTGGTGGAGGAGAACAAAAAAGAGACCGTGGAGTGTAGAGAGAAATTAGCTGAAAAGTTGGCAGTTAAAGAGAACAACTACAAGCGTCCAGGTAAGAGGAATATGCGTTCATATGACAATGAATTCAAGCTGAAGGTCGTAGAAGCGAAAACGAGCGAAAAGAATGAAGTTGCTGTCAATGCAACATCTCAAAGTCCATGGTAGCCACCTGGGTTAAGAATGAGCGAAAAAGGAAAATTACTAATGAAACAGCCATAGGAAATTAATTGATGAAAGGGATAAAACCTGGCAAAAACATAAGCAAGTCTTAATAAAGCTTTATGAGGAGGTCCTACAAGCAAGATCCAAAGGACTGCGAATATCTTTTTCATGTGTGGCAAAGCCACAGAAATGTGAACACAAGAAAATAACCAATATAACTATGCACAAATATACATCAATTCCACTAACTGTCCAGTCCTCTTAACAGTCTTATCAAAACAATTATCATCTCATTAAACACATCCTAACTCCATCTATAGTCTTCTCAGCACTCTCTTCTCTCAACTATCATCGACATGCAACTAAACTCCTTACCAGACCTCTTCACGCATGGATTTACGCAAATGCTTAGAAGATTCAAAAAGAACTCTACGAATCAGGCGAATCAGATGAAAATTCCTTTCCGAAATTAGCGATTTTGAGTTGTACCAAGAAATAAGGAGTCAAGCTTGTAAAAAAGCAGAGTCCAGAAAACAGCTCCACGGCTGTGAGCTGGATGGTTTCTTAAGTTTAGGCCAGTTTTGAGGAAGGCCCAGTAATTTTAAAATTTTGGCTGGAGGAATGTTCTGATGAATCTAGATTAGGCGCTTTGGCATGGAAAAGTGAAGGGGGGATATATGCAATACACTACTTTGAGCATACATAATTAATACCCATAAGTGGCCAAATATTTGACCGACCAAATATTCGGTCGGCCCCGTGTAAACGTTACCTAAAGCAACTTTCTGTTTAAAGTGAACTGATACCAGATTCTGATCTGCACTTCGAAAAACAGTGACAGGAATTGTGAATTATGGCTCGAATTGAAAGTTCTCGCGGTGAATGGATAGTTCTTGTTGGTTGGTTTGGTTATTAAAGACGCTCTGGGCACCACGTGGATTGACTACTCATCTTCCGTTTTCCTTTTCGATGATTGTTACGTTTTTTATATTGTTTCTTGATCCTAAGCTGCGGCAACATCAAATGCTGAGAAGAGCCAATCGGTGACAATGTGTTCGTGGAACCGAGAAAAACATCGTTCAAATATAGAAAGGCCCAAATTTTATGTACACTGGCGTTTCTTGCGGTTGAAATGGATATGGCTTATGCAGGTGTTGGAAAGAGGAGGGATCAAATCTTTTAATGCCTATTAGGCTCGCCAAAATCTCTAGAACCAAGATAACGATTTTGAGGTTGAGTTAAGATGAACAGTTGTGTCGCATGTCTTGTCATAATTGTACTGTTAATAACACCCAGAGTCAAGATTTGTACTTTATCACGATCGATCTTGATTGCACTGTTTGAAAGATATGAATAGGAAAGTAGGCTCTACACATTAGGGAGGTGCTAGATCTACTTTGTGTACTCTAGTAACTTTGCAGTAGCTAAGACTGCTTTCAAGTTTCTTTTCTTGAATACCTCGATATTACAGATTATGTTGATGATTTAATTTTTGCGGCAAGATGCAATCATGAAGTCGAGGTCGTTGATCTCTTAATGAGAACGTTCGGAAAAACGTTCTGTATATTGTTCAGTTCATGTGGCCACATGCCACTGGACATTACAAATGATGTTTTCAGCATCAGGGACTGATCCAGAGCTGGGTTTTGGGGAGGGGGGATCTGATTAATTTAATTTTGTTTTTGATGTGGAAAGTTTCGTAATCCAATTGTTTGCTGTAGGAAATATTGCCGTTTCGGGGGCATGGCTCAGTTACCCCCTGGGTCGGCCAGGACCCAGCATCATGATTGCTAAAATATTCAGTTCATTTGTGCAGGACATTGTAGGCATCATGAGAGCCATAACTAGGCTGCATTGGCGACACTTTTTGCGCCGTATCTGTGGCGAGCACACACTTGCAAATACTATCCAATTATAATTTTGCGAGATTTGGCGAGTTTTATCAGCATTCACGCCAAGTTTGCCTGAGTTTTACCAGCTCAAATACAGAGCCATCTTTTTCAGGGTGGCACCAGGAGTTTTCCGACTGGGGGCTGACTCTTCCGATGAGGGGCTAAAATACAGTAAACAGTGTACTATAAATAGCAAAAATCTCCGAAAAAATAGTTTTTCACCTTCTGACGAAGGGGCTAGCATGTTCTGACGGGGGGGGGGGCTCTAGTCTCCTACCCCTCCCTTAGTGCCGCCCCTGTCTTTTTGTACAAAAC
Source organism: Cassiopea andromeda (assembly GCA_018155075.1). Taxonomy (NCBI): domain Eukaryota; kingdom Metazoa; phylum Cnidaria; class Scyphozoa; order Rhizostomeae; family Cassiopeidae; genus Cassiopea; species Cassiopea andromeda. Next base: position 157,966 of record WIPJ01000688.1, read on the forward strand.
ATTTGGCTAGAATCTGTGCCGAGCAGAATCCCAGATTGCATACTGGAGCCGTACAAGTTTGCCGTCTGGTCTTTCAATTTCTGCTAGCTTAAGAAGCATACAAACGAAGACACGTTAGAACACCTTGCGATGAATTCAATGAAATTAGGATTTGTTTGCAAACATTGAATTATAGTAGACGAGCTGGTTGTTCTGGAGCACGTGGCTATTACTCGTCTGTGTAATCATCATTCATTGCCATCTTTGTGTTTCATGTGACTAGACCTAGTGAATACTTTTCATTTTCTGATTATGCCTTAGCATTCTTAAAAGTGCTTTCTAATGAAAAATATTAGTCACGTGTTACTGAGATTTTTTAATTTGGTTGTTTGTCAACAGTCTGACGCCAAAAACATTACAAAATACACGTTTTATTATAAAGTTATTTTGGTCCAGTGCTGAAAATTTATAAATTTTTTCATGATTCCGGTATCAAAACTTTGTTAGTAAAGGTTATGAGTCTTTGTTTTGCGCATGCACATTTAATGGAAGTTGGAAAAGCTCAATGCACACTTAAAATAGTGATAAATCTTAGGAAGTAGTGGAATTTAAACTGTTAGAAGGCAAATATCCAGTACTAGACTTTCTTTTCTGAGCAGCTGAGTACTACGTTCTTATAAGCCACTTTTTTATTAAAAAACATGCATTGAACTCCGCTATAATTGATCAGTACACAATGCTGTTATTGTCTACCTATGAGTCATGTTAAAAGTTTATCAACATTTTTGATTGATTCTTTGATTCTCAATATTTCCAATAGAAGGCTAATTTGCTATGCAAAGGGTCTGTTTGGTTTTTTTTGTTGGAAGTCTTGCCTCTAATTTGTTTGACGCCGTGCTAGGGTTTGCTCTTTGAAGCTTCAATCGCTTAAGTTACAGGCCAAACGACTAGGCTTTTCTCCAATTTCCAGTGATATATTGTGTTTTGGCCAAGAATGGCTAGATAATTCGCTGTACAACTTATTCAACTTTTTTACTTTGGCCCAGTTTACACTATTCCATTTTGATACGAAAACGGTATGGAACCGTTTTCGTTTGAAAACGGTATAGTATAAGCGTGGCCTTAGAACCAGTGCTGAAAAAGAGAACTTCAATTGTTTTGGCCCTAAGCATTACTTTTGAGAACTCTCCTATTATTATCAATTCTGTTTTTAATTTTCCCTTTATTTTATTTCCACCCAGTGGAATGCATAGACGCGGCAATGATAGAAAGGAGCATTGCCCTCTTGCCCATGCTGGACTTCGAAGTTTGAATCTTTGTGGCCTCGTTCAGATGCTAGAATTTAGGCTAGTCGTCATAGAGATATGAATATTTTCTTGGACTTCCTATTTGCAGTTATGGGCCTAAACATGGAGTTATTGATGCATGTTTGTTTCTATTAGCATTAAAGGCCTTTGTAATCGTTGTTAACTTTTCTGTGTGACTTGCCATGAAGGCGGCTATGTTAAGTCTTTGTTTTGAAGAATAGCTCAACCATATCGAACATATAAAGGACTACCACAATCTCACTTTCGAGATCTTTGTCAATTTTTAATGTAGAGTTAGGATTATAGCTGCATGCATTTTGCAACTGTTATCCGCGAAATTCTTGATTGCTATATACTGGAATCTCTTTGTATTAGTGTGGTTTAGGACTAACGATTCACAGAAATTCAAAATTTCGTGATCTTTGTTTACTTGAAGATCAGCCAGCTTGGAATAGATTCTGCTGTCTTTCGTTCTGTGCTTGATTAAATGTACCTGAGTTGTGACCCAGGCTTATACTCCTTTTTACGATGACTTCTTCAGCTTTTCAGTCGCTTTGTTTTGTTTTAAAGCAGTATTGTACGTGTACCAATCGGTGGAATGTTGAAGGCCGTTTAGAAATCTACTTTTAACTAATGGTCTCCAAATTAGTTCATATCAACTCATGGGGATAATTTTCACTATTTAGGTGGTAGGTTAATGGTTAGTTAGTACTAATGAGTCGATCTGTTTTATTTACTTTCACCCCATAATCATATTTATGAACAATAGAAAAGTAGTACAACAATTCTCTTGATATTTTTCTAGTTTATCAAACTTAGCAATGTCGAAATTTAGGATATTTAGGATTTATCTTTCATGACACCTGCCTATCTGGTTAGGGGCCAGTTCACTTATAATTTTGGGTACGGTATGGGGTAGAGGTTAGGCACTGTTCAACAATTTATTACCCCACATATTGTTTTAAAAATTTTTCAAACCTCATTCAAAAACAAGTACAAGATTTCATATCACATTTGCTTACATTTTTTCCTGAAAGTTTGTGCCCCCAGTTGTCATTTGAAAGGTTTTCACGCCCTTCCCACTTCTAACCTGCCCCCGTACCCAGAATTATAAATTACTGACCCCTTACTCGTTATTTTGAATTCAAGTCCTTTATTTAGGCCAAAGGTAAACCGTTGTGCCATATGCAGTATTTTCATAAGAATACATTTTGTACGAAGTTTGAGGCCCAAAAGCGCTAAAATTTAAGAACAATTTAATCTTACTGCTTTCAGATTAACTTTCGTGTTCTCCATACAATGTTTGTTGTTCTGTTCCACTCTTACTTTGTTTTATAATAAAAAAGAACATCAACAAAGATTTGAATATATCCCTTTGATTTTCAAGTGAAATTACACCTTTGTTGCTTAAGAATAATTTAAGAATAATCCTGAAATCAGAAAAATTTTAAGAATATTATAGCTCAGCGAGAAAGTAGGCATTCTCATAAAAAAGTGTAGTTAGCAATTTTTTGTTTGTCATGAATATTCGAGCGTTATGTTTCTTCAAAGGTACTTTTTGACAGTATCATGTGAATCTTCCTTTAGTCCTCTGACGCTGACAAGCTTTCCTAGTCGAAACTGAGCCTCTCCTAAGACAAGAAGACAATCATCAATTACATATGTATCAGAGCTTTTCAAATATCAGATTATGTCAGCCATGTTGTGACTCGCTGTTTCCATGCCACCGTTGAATAAAGTTAGACAATTTTGCCAAGATTATATTTTCCCATTTCTGGAGAGATTTTAAATCTTTCATTGCGTGCACTTTACATATTCCTGGAATACCGTAGCAACACAGTTGTCAACAGACAAATCTTGATTTGTCGTCAAACCAAGGGCCTATTTAGGATTCTTGAAATAATTACCTTAAACATCAGTGTTTCTCTCATTAACCCTTTCCTCTTGTTTTTCTATCTCTGAGATATTTTTGATAAGGTCAACATTATCTTTCTTTGTACTCAAATGTTTGAGCAAATGTGCACCAGAGGAACCTTTCAATAGGTAATTGCTTCCTATTTCGTATTCACGGAAGGCCCTATACTGCCGCAGACAAAAGCCCAGCAGACGTGCACTCATCATATCCGAGTTGCTTTGCCTCTGCTAGAAAAGTGTGTGAAAAATTGGAACGTAGGAGTACTCAATGTCACTTCAAATACTGTAGTTATTATACTTAGTATCCGGTTTTATTTTCAGGTGATTATCGATATCGAATGAGTCGCTAATCGGCATGGAAAATACGGACTGTCTAGGTTGTTGTACATTGACATAAACTGCGGACCACCGGCTCTCACGATTCAATTCTAATGGCGCTCATAGGGTACCATGTCCTCACTGGAACCGTGAAAGATTAATGGGAGATTGCGAGACAAATATTCCCCAATAGCCTTTTGTTAGAATCGCTGTTTTACTAGTTTTTGTACCATTTATGATTTTTTTCGTGAAATTTTATTTTCTTACATAGGTTTATTTGTCCAGTGGACCCTGGTTCAAAATAGTATTCTGTAGTGCATTACCATGTAGATCAGTTTGAAAATTTTGAAATATATGCTCTCTTCTGATCCACTGATCTCTTCTGCTGTTTATTATTGACTGTGCTACTGAAGAGCAAAATATTCTCAATGGGTGCAGTCAGATTTTTTACTTTTCGGAAACTTAGTACCTTTTGAATGATTTTTGTTAGTAAGAGGAGCCCACTTATCGAAAGGATACACCAGGCTGACCTAATAACTTTTATTGAGAAGTATATCACTCCTAGAAAAATCTTATGAGATTTTTGTGAAGTCTAGTGACTTTTTGAGATTTTATGTATGATTTTCGTGTTTCTAATGATTTTTTTATGATTTGCTTTCGTTCTTTTGTGGTTACTTTAGTTCTTTTGTAGCTGTGTGTTTATTTTATAAAGTATACCAAGCTTTTGCGAATGAAATGCTCCTCGAGGGCCATGACATAGAACATTGATTATTCTCATTCATGCTGAAGCATAGTAAGCTAGTATGATGCTAATTTTTTCCCAGTATTTACCTCAGAAGTGTTAGGCCGATTCATTTGCTTATCATCGCGTTTAACAATTAATGAATATCTTCTTATTTTATAGCCAAAGTGCTATTCATACTGCCTGCATTGGTTGTCTGAAAGCCCTCATGAATAATTCTGTGAGTATTATTCTCTTCGAGATTGAGTAGATTCAATGCTCGTTTTTGAGCGCCCCGGCTAGAAAGCAACCTCAATTAGTATTGGCTGCTGGTATTTTTCAGAATTCATTCAGCAATTTCACACAATTATTGGTATCAAGCTGCTAGTCGCCGTCAGATCTATCCAGATTTTAGTCTCGTAGATACCGTAATCACCAGGTCAATCATATTTCGACTAGGGCTGTTATAACTAGGGTGATCATTTTTCCACTTTATTTCTCACAATTTTGGACCTAAAAATGTGAATTTTTCACCAAGTTTTGACTTTTACATATACCTCAGTCAAAAACCCGTCCTTATTTCAACGTAGAAGATTACAATACACTTCCAGAAAATTTATTCTCCTAAGATTTTATTGAAAACCAAAAGAAAATATTTTCCAACAGTGCCTAATAGAAAATGGCACTCTTTTCGAAGGATTTTGTTGAAAAATACCTCATTCCACGGATCCTGTAATTGTCTGAAAATTTTTATCAGCACAGAAAAAAACAGACAGTTCTTAGCAGTCTGGGTAAAAAAGATTGCTAAGCAAAATCTAAGCTTCCTGGTTCAACACTCCGAAGTGAATGTGCATACGCACATTGCATCCGCTTTTGTCTTAATTGAACGTATCTACTATTTTAGACTTAATTTCAGAAAATTAAGATTTTTGACTTTATTTTGACCAAATTTGACTTTTTGAATTTTTTCGAAGGCTTACTTTTCAGAAGTGATTTTGAAAGTGGAAGCTTATTTGAGGGAGCTTAGTCAGGAAGAGGGTTTATTAAATTTACACATCCCCGTTTTTCTGTCCAACTATAAAGTTTAATAACCGTATAGTTGTCAGATTTCTTTGATAACCCAGCATTGTTTGTGGAATCCTCTTCTTACTAGGAAATCAGTCATGCTTTAGCCTCGTTTCCCTTGATAACAATTGTGTGGCCTGCGGTTCAGGACACAAAATGCTGGTAGCTGTATTAGACGTAATGAGACTAATGTCCTCTTTCGATCGAGAACCATACTTTTGGCAACAGTCACGAGCTCACGTATCCGTCTTTATAAGTAGATTACGATAATATTAATGAGTAGTAATGAATAGTCGGAACAGAAAAGACAGTTCAAAGACTTTAGCAATTTAAGCTCATTGCCAATGAAAGACTTTCTCTTCTTGAGATAGCAAACCACATCAAGAAAATATTTCAAATTTTTTGCTTTTTGACCTAAGAAGCTTATAATTAGCAGTTTTTATAGAATAAATTGACCATCTTATTTTTGAGATGAGACAAAACATTTCACTGACCGATACATTGTTTTCCAATGAAAACACTTTTTGAACAGCATGCTTTATTGACATTTTTTTATATTAATGCATTTAATTTTTGAGGGATCAAAATTTGTGCAAGGATTGATTAGGAATTTCGCCTTCTGTTATTATTTCCGCTGGCCTCTGGTCGTTTTCTCTTCAGATATTTTGAAGTCACAATCTAGTTAAATAAAATTTGTTTTTAATTTCTCTTTTACGAAGAATTAGAAAACAAAACCATAAGGACCACAAACTCGTCAAACATTTCATGCCAGATCCCGTATATTTTCCCATTTGATAAAGTGAGGGCCACCTGGTCCAGCGATTCTACAGGTTTTTTTATAAGAAACTCGGATCACCACATAATACAAAAATTTTCTTAATTTGATGTAGACATTTTGGCATTCTGTTACTAAAAGTTTCTTAATTAGTTTCTTATTTTCAAGACCGAAATTCAGTCAGTTTACTGTTTGAAAGTCGAACACTCCTGAGTGGATATAAACGCTTAACGTCACGAAAAATATCCAAGCAGATCAAAATCGCAAGTTACAATCTTTTCAAAACAAAAATCGTACAAATTAACGAGTGGAAGCAAGTTAATGTCCTCATTTTTAGGCAAATTGATATTGTGCAGTTTCTTAATTTTTCTAGAGTAATATACTAGAGTTTCTTAGTATTCTGACCAAATCGTTTCTTATAAACCTGTTCCTGATTTAAAAAAAACATGTATTCTGAGATTGTCACAGGGAGCATTGCTACAAAAATTCTTAGTCAACAGGCGGTTTTTTCCAAAGATCGTTGAGTTTATTGTTCACAACACAAGTTGGTAGTTTACTGTTGTCAAAGCCTTAGATTTTTTCCTTCTGATACAGATTTCACTTCCAAATTTGATGTTGCCTTTCTTCTTCCAGAAAAAATCAGCACTCTTTGTTTGATTTCGTTTGATAACATAAGTTTTAAGAATATATAAAACAAAACGATACAGATCAGGCAAATGCATAAAACCAAATAATATCAACCAAAGAAATACATCAAGCAATATAATATATATATATATATATATATATATATATATATATATATATATATATATATATATATATATATATATATATATATATATATATATATATATATCAGACAAATATACACACCTTTTTTTATAAGATTGCCTTACTTCTTCCGAGCTTGAATATTCTTAAATTTTTCTGGTTTTTGAGGCTAAATTATTCTTAATTTAATCTTACATACCAAAGATGTAGCTTGGTCTAGAAATGAAGGGAATATGTTCAAATGATGTCGTAATTAATCATAAAGCAAATATTAAGAGAACCAGAAATAATAAATATTGTGTTGATTATCCAAACATTTATATAGAAGCACTTGCATTATTCTTGATTTATTCTTAAATTTCAGCGATTATTATTTAGTATTTGATTTCACATGCGAAAAGTTTGATCACAGCACTTTCCCCCCATCCTCCCCCCAATGAGATCTTAAGTTATTCTCTTTGACGTTTGCCTGCTGTAATTATTCAGTAATTCAGTAACATCTACAGAACAACCTCTGACCCCTGACCTTAGGTTGTTAACACCTGCCCCTTTGCTGAGCACGAGGCATATCCACAAAGAAAGCGTCAAAATATTTAAAATCGCCCCATAATCCTTCGAAAAATCAGGGTTAATGCAAACAATACTAATAATGAAAATGCAAACATCGGGCAGTTTTCTGATCTTGATAGGTAATAAAAAATCGGCAATATATGGGATTGCAAATTATGTTAATTATGCCTTGGAAGATTATCTGCGCAGCGGCAAGTTGTTTCGAATGCAGAAGCCAGACGCTACCTTCACTCTGTTTAGGGGGGAAGCTATTCGGACTCTATCTTCAAAATTAATTTGGTTACCAGATAAAAAGGTGCCGACTGGACTTAAATTAACAAAAATGGCCAAAATGTTGGGTTGCAACACTGGGAAAGCTTTCCAACCAGGCCCTACCCAAAAGGCCGCGTCAGACCATATGGCACAATATGCACAATTGTGAAACACTTTAAACCAGTGGTTTTCAACCAGGGCTCCACCAGTACAGTTTAGGGGTTCCTCAAAGGTTGACATTAAATTACCCGAAATAGAGCAAAATGGTTGAAAATGAGAAAGGAATGTTGAGTAAAGCCAGCAGACCTAAAATACTCGAAAGGAAAGTGTATTGTGAATACTTCTCCCCTTTTGTGAATATAATTGTTCTTCTTTAATTGAATTGTGTACAGAGTAAATATATCAAACAAATATATAAAGCCAAATACTATAAATCAAATACATATAAATCCAAATATATTTGTTTGATTCATGTTATTGATCTTATTTAGTTTTTGATTTCACATGCGAAAGTTAAATTACAGCGCTTCACCCGTCCTTCCCCCCAATGAGATCTTGGGACCCTATGACCTCAGGTTGTTCATTGAATTGTGTGCTGAGCAGAGGAGTAAGCATTGGCAACTCCTTCCTCCTCCAATTCGCCGCCACCGCACCTTCACCTGGTGACAACATATCGAAGACCACAGGCTATTGATTGACACAAAAACAAGATATTCAAATGTGTCGTAAGTTATGGCTGTGTAAGCACCACAAACTATCCTAGTAAATTCTGGAAGCAATGAGTTATAACAGTACCTGTGTGTTTTCACAACGATATACATCACATGTTTTTACAAATGACATGGTAGCCCACATTGCTGTTTCTGTGGCTTCAGCCATGCTTTTTTGTTTTGCTTCTCATCAACAATATCGAATCCATTCATTACAGAGATTTTCATTCTGTAGCACAGTTTTCTTCGCCATCTCAGTAAGATTCAGACGCCAATGCTCTATTTCACACATTTTTATAAAAATAAAGTTTATAAGAATATTCAGGCTCAGAATCGCTGAAATTTAACAGTAATTTGAGAAAAATGCTATGCTCAAGTTTCATCAAGACTAAGGATTTTTGTGTATTTGAGTTGCAGTACTGCTTGTAGATTAACTGTTTCACTATCGATACAATATTTGTTATTTTGCTCCACTTTTATTCTGCCTTATGACAACGTTGACATCAAAAAAGATTTTAATATAATCCTTTGATTTTCAGATGTGGTTACGCCTTCGTATTGAAGAATAATTTAAGAATAATCTAAGGCTCAAAGTCGAAAAAAATTGAGAATATTGAGGCTCACCGAAAAATAAGATTCTAATACAAATGAAGGCGTGAAATGTCAGTTGGCGTATTTGGTTAGTTTAGCACGTGTACTGTAAAGTGCAGAGGATCCCATTTTCCTTCCAAATCCATAAATAGTATGAATTACGCTCACTTTAATCCCGCCAAATAGATGGAACCAGGACACCGCAAGGTCTTGGTGTTTTCGCATAGTCAACATGTGGCTTTACTTAATGTCAATCTGTTATCAAAAACATACTTGCTTCCATCAAATGAGCTTTGTCCTCTTCTAATATTGATCTTATGGTGGGAAAACTTTCTACTTGAACAGAGACGCCTTCATGCAATTGTAATTCAACGCTAGCGCGCTGTTAATCTTCACCGCGCGGGGAAAACGTTTCTAACTAAGTCAACCTTTATTCCATGCATTTCTAATTCAATGCTAGCACGTTGTTAATTTTCACCGTGCGGGGAAGGCGTTTCTAACTAGTTTAACCTTTGCTCCATGCAATTGTAATTCAGTGCTAGCGCGCTATTAATCGTCGCCGCGCGGGAGAGACTTGTAACTAGGTCAACCTTTATTCTCGACCACAAGTTAAGTAGTTGATGAAGAAATGATTAACTATCTTTGGATTTAAGTAGCTAAATTATGTGATAAGATTAAGTCGAATAATAACAATTTTGTATGATTTTTCGGAAACAACTTGCTGATAGCTCAAAATAGTGATATCCAAATATAGCTGCAATTTTTTTCGAGAAAGCTTATTGTTATTATTTCTTGTTAGTGGTATGTTATTTATATTAAATATTTTATATCATATTATAGATATTTATATTATATATGTTTATATTGAATATTTTATATATAAAATTTTCAGGGTCTAGAAATTAACTTTTGAAAATTACTACTGGTTTACTTTATGAGCCCCCCAGACCTTGAAGCATTGGGTGTTATGAGGCCCTCTTGGAGCATGAGGCCCTGGGACTTTTGCCCCTCTGCCCTCCTCTCGGCGGCTTTGATGATATGTTATTTATATATTATATTGCCTAACCTTGTTCACCAGCGACCAAGGGAAAGGTTGCGTATTTCATTCTTTAAGCTGCCTTTTTGTTGGAAAATTGGACAGCTTCTTTAGAATTTATATTTAATGAGAGAGAATCAAGGAATTTTCCTAATTTGGTCGAAGAAGCTAGTGTACAACAAGGGAAGTGTATAACCAAAACCACTAGTTACCCTGCAAACTTTGCAACATTCGGTTTAGTATAAGGTTTGGAGTTGATATAAGTACTGCTGAAAATGTTTGTTGGGTAGAATATACTCATACTTTTTCGTGTAAGTATTGATAGTATTGAAGTCAATGTGATCCAGTCCAGCATTGTCATAGTAGGTCTATTATGCAGGGTTGGTTTTCAAGAAAAGCTACTAAAATAGCATCCACACCAATGCATTTTCGTATGAAAACGCATACATTTAGATGCAGCTAAATGTATCTAAACGCGTCTAAAGTGCAAACACGCATCTAATTGTATGCGTTTTCATACGAAAACGCATTAGTGTGAACGCTACCTAAGCCTAACAGCTAATAATGTTGGGCAGAAATGTTCTGCACTTTTATCTAGGTTTAAACTTTCATAGTCTAAATCGATAATACCGGTTTTCTTGAGTATTATTGTTTTCTAACTTTTAGCAAGGAAGGTCGCAAGTGCTCGCTCATTCCGAATGCATTAATATCATTGCACAGAGCCTCATAACCGAGAATATAAAAACGAAAGTTGCAGGTTAGTATGAGACCGAGGATAGTATCATTCCCAAGAGAAAAGCCTCGTATTTCAAATCATACTTATTCCTCTTCTAAAGTCTCTTGCTACTTCACGTGACAATACATGTGATCTGCTTGGTTTGAGCTCGATTTTTACATCTAATTTAATAATTACATGATTCGTGTTTAGTTTTAGAGATACTTGGTGCTTGCTGTCTTGTACCTGGTGGTCACAAAAAAGTGATGGATGCGATGGCGCATTTTCAGGAATATGCGGAGGAGAGGACACGTTTTCAGGTAGAGAATAGTTGACAGTTTTGGTAGGGACTTGACTTCACTCACCTACACTACCACGGCTCGCATTGCTTCTAGGCTGGTTTCCACTTAAACAAATTCACCGATTTGACCGAGGCTGCCTGAAGTTAGTGCATGCGTTGTAGGTTCAGATATGGATTCCCCCTCGACTACACTCGACCAAATCGGCTAATTGAGAAGTTCGAATTTGAGCTTTTCCGTCGGTCGATAATCCCCTTCTACGCATGCATCAACCTCCGGCCGCCTCGACCGAATCGGTGCATTCACTTTAAGTGGAAACCGGCCCCCTTTAGATCTGCATACAACATTTTATTCCATTGCTAACGAGCATATCAACAAATACCGGAGTTAGAAATACGGACGATGTCAGTCTAGCTTAGTTGAATCTTTTTGGTACGCATTTCACCTTCAAGAATTTAGATAGATATCCAGTCAGGTTTTACGAAGTGTGTCTGTGTTCTATTTGTCTATGGGTGTTAGTGTGTATAATGCAATACATACGGAATGGTATGTAATTCCATGCTCTCTGTAACACTTTCGTATATTGTATGTTGTAATTGTTTATGAGCATATAAAAAATATGAAATGGTCGCATTCTTCACAGAAGAGCCTTTCAAATTCAAAGTGTTACACCTTTTTATCATAGAAATTGTTAAGGCCAAATGCAATATTTAAAAAATATGACCTCAACTGCAATATTTAAAAGAGATATCAAAAAATGGAATGGGGATAAATGCAACTGCAAGATCTGTAAATGATGCTATAGTGAGATCCTAACAAAAAGATTGGATTGGAAATAGTTTATTACTTCTTTGTTCTAGTTATTTTTATCTTTATTGTTTAATTTTTGTATTATTGTAAATAGTTGGTATGAATGAGTTTAGCAAACTATATGCATGTACTTATAGTTTTAAAGTACATGCATATAGTTTGCTTTAAAGAATTTTATAACAATAATAAATGCCAGGTTACTGTACCTTTATCTCTGTTTGATGATAGGACATGAAATTCCTTCAAAAATCTTACCTCTTTCCTATATTTCATTTTCAGACTCTAATAAATGATCTTGATAGAAGTACTGGGGTTTATAGAGATGAATTTAACTTGAAGATAGCAATTATGTCATTTATTAACGCCGCATTAAGATATGGTGCAGGAACAGTAAGTACCCCTTTCATCTTTTTTACTACACTCTCTCCAGTTGCTCCCTAGATTTCTGAGAATACATATTTTTGTATAAAAGTTTCTTAAAAGTGTCTTAATTTAGCGAACTAAATTGCTGTGAAAGCGTACGCAGAAGGTGAATGCAGCAAACTATTTGCCCTATAACAAATAAAATGCGTCAGTACGAGTTAAATTCTAAAGCAATATCATATTCACATTACTTTGGTACAGCTTTACGTAGACTGGGGTAACGATTTCAATGTGCTATTTTGCTAAAGTTTCTTAGCTTTTTCCTTGTAGTTCTAAAAGTTTCTTAATTTTTTGCTGTGTAGTACTACGTTGCTGATAAAGTGGTTTCTTGTAAAAAAAACGTATACTAGCCTTAGCCTCTGCATTGAAGAATGTTCTCTTTTTCAATTTCTTGAATTTTAGCTTAAATACCAGTTTGCTTTTGTCTATGTACACGGATGTTCCCCACTTCATTTTTGTCATAGACATGTTTTGTTATTATTACATATTTATTTACGTTTCAGAATCACATTGAATTTAGGATACACCTTCGATATGAATTCCTTATGCTTGGGCTGCAGTCAGTTATGGAAAAACTGCGAAAACTCGAGAATTTAACGCTAAACAGGTAAGAAATAACATCTTGATTAAGTCAGACGCTGGGACTTCTAGGAACCGTTCATTATGTACAGAGAAGTTCATTCCGAAGAGAAATTGGTTGGGTGGCAGGAATTTTGTGATATTATAAGGTTGTGCAATTACATTGTAGTATAATCTCAATGTTGGGTAGGATAGTTTTATGCACAAGAAATCATTTCCCTTTGATACTAACCCTTTCGTAAATGATAAGCAGTCCCTTGTTAGTTTCACTTTCACCGATCTTTGAATTTTGAATTTTGTTTTAAATGTGACGATTTTATGTAAATGCAAGCTATCGCTTATTGTGCTTCTTCATTCTGCCATGCGTTGTGCCAAGCTGGAAATGTTCATATGGTATACAGTTTGCATTGACAGCTGTCATTATACGCGTTATCCTGCATCTTGAAAATGTCCTTCATTCAATATACTTAGTAGCTTAAGAAGTGACGTAGTTTTAACCTCATAGCGGATAAGTTAAGGGGTCGACACTGTCTCGGTCAACTATTAGCTTTGCTACCGACTGTATAAATTCAGTAATACCCATATTTTTATACCCTTTACTGGATTAAGTTCCTAGCGGAATCTTGTATGCATTAGGGGAATCATGTTTAGCTTTGCTGTACGGCATCAAGGCATTCTTCAGAGCTTTAAGGCTCTTATAAATAAACACCAAATGACCATGTGAAGACCTTGCACTTTTGTGGCTGCAAGAAACGTAGCAAGATTTGAATTTTAAGCTAGTTCTCTCTATGTTGGAGTTGATTTTATGTAGGTTGGCTCTTTATAACTCACAGCACTAAAAAACTGACGTTTGCGTTTCTTCAATAGACATTTAGATTTCTTCGACATGATCAGGTCAGAAGATGAAAGCGAGCTCGCAAAAAGATATGGAGTGGTAAGATTTCATTATCATGTACTCATACACATACTTAAGCTTCACTTACAAACATACTTCCCCCCTTTTCTCCTTTTTTCTACCCTTTATTTTTCAGTTCTCATGTTCTATGCTCTCTCTCTCCCTGTTATTTCCTACTCTCTTCTACTCTCTTCCTCGTTCATTCATTTCATTTTTAAACATTTGCACATTTTGGCCCCTCAGAATCAAATGTCTGTATTACAGGGGGCCATGTTAAAAACTAATTAAATCAATCCTTAGGAAGGAACATATATACAACTAAATCAATTTTGCTTAAAAATATAATCTTCAGCAAAGCAAAAGCATACGTGAGGTAGAAAACTAAAATAATCTTTCTAATTTGTTTCCGCAAGCATGGCCTTCATTTTTTCTGGATTGGTCCAAAAGTCCAAGAGGTTTTATTTCACTAGGTAGGGAGTTCCCGACTCATGATCCTCTGTAAGCGAAGCAGTTCTGGTCATGCCTAGATTTTAATCTTTGAGGCCTTAAGCTCAAATTAGAGCCACACAAAGTTCTACTTGTTATAGTAAAGACTCTAGTAAACTGTTTTGTAAGGTACAGTGGTGCCTCGTATCTTCTCTCTTTCATTACCTTTGCCATTTTCTCTCTCCTTTATCTCTCCCAGTTTTCTCTTCCCTCCAATTCCTCTCTCTGTCCTTCCCACAATTGCTGTAAAGCAACCATATATGTAGCTGTCTAAAAAGCAAGTTTAAAGTTCTCAAGATTTTTTGTAACGATTGGTGTCTTTGTGAATGTGACAGGAGACAGCTGTCTGCCTACAATGCATAGGCACCAGTTGGCTACTTTTTTTTTACTTATTGTTTTACCAAATGAGTACTCACCCGTAATTTCAGTTCATAGAAATTTTGAGGAAAAATAGTTAAACCGTACTAAACTCTTGGTGATTTGCAAGCACATTGCTTCCTTGTGTTTCTTTTGCATACCAATATTTATAGTGGCTTTTAAAGTGCAATTCCATCGAGATGGAGGTGATTATTCAATGCTACTGACGTATATGAGCGAGGTAGCATAGTTGTTAGAGCGCATGCCTCCCGTACGGAAGGTCTACGGTTCGAGCCCGACTCGATGCTCTGACTGAACGCTCGCTCACTGTTCACCTAGCAGCAAATGGGTACCCAGTGGGAACACTGGAGAGATAAAGGTGGCGAGGAAAGGAACTGGCCACCCTACCTCACATGCCGATAGCTCAGCATAAGTGCCCTCTCTATCAGGCGCTCCCCTACGTACGAAAGCATGCGGGACTACCTTTATTAGTTTTGTACTGACGTACAATACAATTAATTGGCTCCAAGTAAGTAACGAATATTTGACAGGGTAACTTATCAGTTTGTACGCATTGTTATCAACAGGCTTCTACGTGCTTTCTCATACATATAATGGAAGATGGAAAAAGCCTCTTGTTTTTATGAGATCTTGTATGTCCATGCTTAGGAATGGAGTTTCATTAATACTCCATGCTTCCAACCAATATTGTAGCCTTGAAGCTTGCCCTTTTACTACTGAACGTACTTACAATACCTGTTGACTTAATCCTTTTGTTTTTCCTGATTCCGCTGATTTTGTGTCCTCGTTTCTTTCCAAGTGCATAAACTTGAGATTTCTTGATGATTTTAGCCGCAGCTTGACTCAAAAAGCGCCAGCAGTATGCTTGATGTCTTGAAACAGAAGATTGGACATACTACATGTTACGTGCATCTCCTTTCAATTCTCCAGCATCTTCTCCTATTGCCAAGTAAGTTTCGTTATCTTTCTAGGCCCATCTAAGCCTTTCTATTGCTTTCGTGCCCCGAGTGATCCTTCCTCCTACTCCAACAACTGCTGCATAGTTTGAATGGGTTTGGCGTTTATAGAAATCCATAGAATTTCCTGGCCAGTTACACTATGTGGAAACTTGATATTCCTAATGGGTTTTCACATGATTATTTCCTAATGCATGTGACTTTTCCGTGAGTTTAGGCTTTGTTTTCCAGTAAGACTTTGACTCTGTTTTGCTTCTGATTTCTAATTCACTTTTTAAAATTCAGGTTCTAATTTCTAATTCAGTTTTTGTTTTTCTTTATCATTTTTCTATACTGGCAAACGTCACTGGAAGCCATTTAAACCGGAAAAACCGTAACTGAGACACCGAATTTGGCGTTCTTTACATGCGTACTCTTTCAGGATTCATTCTGAACCTGGAAAACCTGGAAAATAGGCCATTTTTACGAAATGTCAGGGAAAGCCTGGAATAGTCCGAAAATTTTATATAATTTGTATCCAAGTCAGGGAAGAGTCAGGGAGCACAAATTATTTAGTCAGCATATCATTTTCATTCACTATTGGCATGGTTGTTCGTAAAGTCGTTGCTCTAATCGTTGCCAGTAAATGTGAACTTTATCGCTTGGCTTTGTGAAATAACAATTTTAATGTGCATTACCTATCCATTAGGATCCATTTACTTTATTTTCTTTTGTAATCGTGTGAAATGGGGTCAGGGAAAAAGTGGGTGTATTTGACTACCAATCAGTGAAATTTCAGGGAGTATTCAGGGAATCTTGATTCACGTATGGGGTATGAACCCTGTGGGTGCCTGAGACAAGGAAGTCTTTATAGTTAAGGGTGGAAGCTTTTTAGTAGAGCCAATGAGTATTTTTATTTCGAAGGTGTTATTGTTTAGTGTCTCCATTTACTTAAAGCCATTACTTTTGAATATACCTGGTGTAATCATGGTGTCATTTAAGATGTAGGAATATAATTTTAGAGCAGATGGCTTTCCCATTTCCCTTTGGATGGCTGCTAAAATCATTGCCAAATTTTCATGCTTTGTTACATTGTATGCAATAGTCTTTTAGAGTTGCTATATTTTGGGATAGATTTTTTCATCAACCAAATAAGTTTAAATATATTTATAGAATTTTATTATATTTTGTGATGACTTCTCTCTGTAAAATGATTTAAATAAAAAGGTAGATGGAACATCACATATATTATTGATTTTGCAAAAATCCTATTGAACTAAACGTTAAATATATTGAAGTAAGGTAAGCGTTGAATTGTTATGTAAAGTTTATGACAGTTAGCAATATTTAGATAATTGCTACAACATATTCTACTAGGTTTTAGCGTGAATGCACCCTAACCTAACTCTACCATCTTCTCATCAATAAGTCGAGTTTCGATAAACAAAAAATTAAGTGTTTTTGGATTGCTATTCCTATCCTCTTTGGCTCTAGGAATCTTGAATGTTTTCTTTAAATTTGACTGTAATATTTGTTTAGAATATCTCTTAAAGTGAACTTCATTATTCATAGCTGATCGAAAGAAAGGCGCAAATGAATACTGGAGGTTGCTGGACAGAATTATTCAAGAGATAGTACTGCAGCAAGATGGTGGTAGTGATCCTGATGTCGCTCCAATAGATCTACATGTAAAATATATCATTGAGAGGTTTGTGTAGTTTTAAATATCACGCATGTACCGCACATTGTATCTCTTTTTGTGTTTTATAGTACACTACATGTTTATATATATATATATATATATATATATATATATATAT
>WIPJ01000688.1:189253-221966 GCA_018155075.1 Cassiopea andromeda
ATATATATATATATATATACATACATACATACTGTATATCTTTAATACTTGCTTCTTATATCATATTTTTCTATCATGTGCTGCTCTGCTTTACAGAATTGCCAGATTTTACTTTCAAAAATTAAACTATCAAATGATGAAATAGTTGAAGCTATTTATTCGATGGACTCTGACGATAAACTTTCAAAAGACATGTTGGAACAAATGCTTAAATTTGTACCATCACCCGATGAGCAACATCTTCTTGACGGGCATAGTGAACAACTTGATATGTTTGCAAAAGCGGATCGCTTTCTGTACGAAATGAGCAGGTATTTCTTTACATTTGGGATATTTTTTTCAATTCTTTACGTCAGTTACTTGTATTTCCTATTTGTTTGTCTTCTTGTGTGTTAATCATCTTATTGTCCCATCTTCATATTCTGCTTTCTTCTGACTTATGACTCTCGCTTATCATCTTCTTATTCGCTCTCCTTATTTCCTATTGTTTGCTACAATTTTCTTTTTCGCTTTTCTTATCTTATGTTATCTTGTTTTTCCCTCCCAGTTTTCATTCTCTCCTATTTTGTTTTCTTAGCTGCTAATTCCTCTTCTAGATGTGCTTTTCTTCATCTTATTTATTTACCCTCTTAATGTATCTCTGTCTATCTTCGTGTTTGCTTTATACCTATTCGGTTTACGCATGTTCTTCTTCCTCTTCTCGTAGAACCATCTTCCTTAATTCTTCTGATAACAGGGTCCGTACAGGTTTTTGAAAGTTCTGGAAAGTTATGGTAACTTAAAATGCAATTTCCAGGACCTGGAAAGTTTTGGAAAAGAGAGAATTTTCAAATAAGCTATGGAAAGTTAAGGATTTTGTTTAGGAAAATTCTAAAAATATCCTGAAATGGATTTAGCTTAGTTTTGTATTAAACACCGTATATGTTATGTTTGTTCATTTTACTATTTATAATACAAAACATCATCCACCAAAAAATTATTAAATATATCGTCAAAAAAAAGCGTTTTTCTGTTTTTATGGGGTTCCATAACTGTAAGTAAAAATGAGTTTCATGATTTTGGAAATTTGATATTTGGCTTTGGAAAAGTTTTGGAAATTCTTTTTAAAGGATTTTGTACGAACCCTGTGGTGGGTTTACTTTTTTGCTTGCCAAAATGATACGCATTTTGCAGTAACCTTCTTTCATGGTACTTCTTGGTAAATGTTTCATCAAACTTTTCAATCCAGTGAATGTACATATTATTGATTAGCTTTGTTGATGTTTGAGATAAAGTGAAATTCATTCTAATTTCTTATCAGGATTCCTCACTACGAACAACGATTAAAAGCGCTTGTCTTTAAGAAGTCTTTCAACGACAGAATGGCAGAGCTGAGGCCGCAGATTCAAGGTTTGTATTTACTGTATCATCAAAGAGAGGCTCAGACCTTGATTTACTCAAGATGCGTTGAACTTTCAAGAGAAGAAGTGATTTCCATGATGAGCAACTGTGGTAGTTAAGAGCATCAGATTTAATTGCTTCCTGTGCTGTCCTGTCCTGTTTTAACCGAGAGGGAAAGAAATATCTGCTCTATAGGAGCTCTATTGTCTTTTAGATAGCATTATGCACAACGTGTTTTTTCTATTTCATCTATACTCTCAAGTGCCAAATAAACGGGGGGCCCTATTAAGCAGGGGGTTGGAAAGAATTCTAAAATTTAGTAAATATGGGGTTAAAATAAACGGGAGGATCGGAATTTGAGAAATGGCTGTAAATGATCATAGAACGATGGAAAAACAAAAACAGGTCTGTCATAAAGCATAAAAATATACTCAGAAGCACTCTATTTTGCCTTGAATATTGGGCGTGAATAGTACTAACAAAGAAATGGAATGAAATTGGGGGCTCGTAAGAAAGTCAAGTTCCTTAAAATAAATAAACGGGGCACCCTAATAAGGTCCGGGGGTTTGGAAAAAAATCGAAAAATTAACATGCGGGGGAGGCGTTTATTTGGCACCTGAGAGTTTTTCTGGGGTATTCCCCAACATTTTTGTACTTATGTTTTCCAGAGCATTTTGGGTAGCTCCATTGATTGTTTGCTTCCTTTCCAGCTGTACAAAAAGCGTGTAAAGAGCTGACGAGAAGCAAGAAGCTGAGAAGTTTGTTACAAATTATCTTGGTTCTGGGAAATTACATGAACAGAGGACAAAGAGGCAATGCTGCAGGTATAGGAGGCTGTTCAGATATATTCATGCCATGATAAGTAGATAGAATATACTATGTCAGTGGTTTTTAACCTTTTTGCTGGAACGGTACCCTAAGGAAACATCCCTGTGGCTCCAGGAGCCCCTATTAACATATCTGCACAAGAAAATTAAAAAGTACTGTCGACGGTAGTATTTGTTTGACTTTTGGCGGAACCCATGGAATGTACTAGCTGAATCCTGGTTGAAACCGCTGTGCTATGTAAAAGGAGTAAGCTGGTAAGAGAAAGTACTATGCTAGAATGGTATGCAAGGTGGAAGAGTGTGCTTGGTAAAAAGAGTGTGTAGAAGGGAATAGAAAAGAAAAGCTAGGGGAAGACTTGTTTTATAACTGGCGTGTCCTGGTTAATATCCTTTTTGCAAAGTGATTGGCTACTCACTTGTCTGTCCAGGATTATATTTGGTATTGGTGAAAATGTTTTTTATCGTGTTGACGTATAATTCTTTGATATAAAAATTCATTTTTATGTCCTAGGATTCAAGCTCATGAGTCTTAACAAAATAGTGGATACAAAGTCAAGCGTTGATAGAAAAATTACACTCCTACATTATTTGCTGGATGTATTAGAAAGAAACGTATGTGTTTTTATTCCTATTTCTAATGTGTAGCTGTTTTTGTTCATGATATAGAAATATCTCCTCGGGGTTTCGTTTACTAATGGAGAAATCTTCGCACATATTAGCTTATCCAACTCAACCTATTCTATCATCACGGAAAGCAAAATATATTGCTATTTTCCTTGGGCTGATAATTTGTGTTAACTGTTAATTTTAAGTTTTTATTTGGAATTGTGGCTTTATGCATCAAATAGACTGTTAATGCAAAATTTAAAAAAAGAATGGAGATTGTCTTATATGGGGGAACTGCAATTATAACAGTTTATGGAACAGTTATTTGGTTGTTTTCAGAAGACTAGCGCCTTGAAAGAACTACTTGATTTTGTGTAGAAATTTTCCCTTCGATTTTCACAGTTACAAGCAGCTGTTCTAGTTTAGTTGAAGAACAGAATCTACAATGCACCTGAAAACTGCAAAATTCTGCATATGTTTCCTTTATCCTTTCGATGATAAGTCACGAGATGGAAAATTTATATATTCTAGTTGCAGAAGTTGAAAATAATTTGACGCATGGCATTGCGTTTTTTCTTTTGATAATTAATGTATTAAATCGCTTCTTTTCAGTTCAGTGATGTTTTCAAACTAGAAAATGATTTGCCTGATGTTCGAATAGCTGCAAAAGTCAGGTATGTTTCCTTAGCTTTATTTCAGAACAGGCTGATGTCATACATTCGTCTTAGCTATAGTAGCTTATTTGATTTCTTCAACCTGTGTTTCCTAGGTCCAGTTGCGTAAGAGAGACACGCGGGGCCCTTAGGAATTAGGTAAGGTTGTGGCGCCATCTTATTTTCACCCCACATAATACAAAAAGAAGTCTCTATTGGAAATATCTTAGGGGTCCCTGTAGCTCCTCCACAGCGTAGGAGCCCTTTGGAGGTATCATTACCCCCAAGTGATGTGCCGAGACACCTTCTGTTGGGGGGGGGGCGTTTTCACCAACTGACCAACTATTGTTACTAATAAAAGGTCACAGAAAAGACAGTGGCCAACCCTCTTGCTGCGTGACTGACTTTTGACCAACTTTCTTGCAAAGTTGAAAATATTAGGAGGGGCGCGACGCCCTCCACGCCCCCCACCGGCACCTCTCTGCTTACCCCAACCAACGTCGGTTATGCCACTGAATTAGTCATAATTAGTACATTTTTTCGTATTGATTGTGGATGGTCTTCTTGACTTTGTTGGTTAGTTCATAAAGCAAGTGCTATTGAGTTTCATCATGTTAGGATAAGCGTCTTTGTTGCTTAGAAACATTTTTAGCACTTCTTTGCTTTGTAAAGGCCTGTTTCCACTTAAACAAATGCACCGACTCGACCGAGGCGGGCTGAGGCTAGTGCATGCGTCGTAGGTGCAGATGTGGATTCCCCCTCGAGTACCCTCAACCGAATTGGCTAATTGAGAAGTTCAGATGGTTTGGACTTTTCCATCGGTCGATAATGACCTTCAAGCATGGATCAACCTCGGGCCGCCTCGGCCGAATCGGTGCGTTCACTTTAAGTGAAAACCGGCCTTAACAGCATTCATTTTGTTGTTGCACAAAAGATTTCGTTCGAGCGGTTTTACCATTCTAGTACATTCCAAGCACAAATTGAAACAAATGCCTACATGAGTAGCGACTCCTGAGAATAATGAGCCATTTTTCCGATGAAAGAGTTTCATCTCTTGCTGGAGTGAGTTGCCAACAAAATTTTTGTTTTTTTCCAGTGTTACTGATGTACAAAAGGAAGTCAATCAACTGAGATCAGGTTTAAAGGACGTCGAAAGAGTGAGTTTTTGTACCTGCATTATTTTTTATGTACATAAAATGCACACTTCAGAGTATCTTTTCTGGCCTTCTGAGTTTGATCTTTGCGTGCAGTTGCTTCTTTGTTGTTATTTTCTCTTCCTTATTCTCCAATTTTCTTGTTTTACCCTGTTGTGCAACCATTGTAGCTTTTAATTTGTACCATATCCACATTGCCACTGTAATTTTTGAAAGATTCTTACCAAATTTTTTTTTTTTATGCACTTTATTAATACAACCATTACTACATTGACAGAACGATACCACTGGGCGCAATATCAATGTCATACCCAGTGGCCATTACATATAAGGCGCAATTCACACCAAGAGCGAAATTGGTACAATCACTAGATAATGAGATAATGAGATAATGTAATGGCTACACTTCAAAGCAGCCACTTAAACGCCGTTACACAAATAGTTTCCTGGCTACACCACTCGCTCTTGGTGTGAACGCAATCCT
Organism: Cassiopea andromeda; assembly: GCA_018155075.1. NCBI lineage: Eukaryota > Metazoa > Cnidaria > Scyphozoa > Rhizostomeae > Cassiopeidae > Cassiopea > Cassiopea andromeda. Next base: position 194,358 of record WIPJ01000688.1, read on the forward strand.
GACAAGAAAATTACAAATATATTAAATACATAAAAAAAGACAACATAAAAAATACAAATATGCAACAATAATGAATACTAGGATACTAAATGGACCAATGTTTTGGAAACTCGCCCATGCTATTCAATGTAATGAATTTATAGCAATCCTACCTGCATCTTATCATTGTAAGTGGTTCCTATGGATAAAACTCGTAAAGGCTAAATACTTGCTGAACTGTGAGATACAACGACAAGCGTGATATTATTGGCAGTTTTTCTAATAAACCAGCATTAGTTGTAATAGTTTTTATTTAAAGAAAGTCTGTCATATCTTTGTACAAGATATTAGATCAGCAGGGTTCCCACGCCTCGTAAATATCCTAAAATATCCTAGAAAAAGAGAACTACCCTAAAAAGTCCTAAAAAGCCCTAATATTTCATGAATGTTTTGCTGTTCTCCTAGAGCAGCCGTGGCCTAGCGGTAACGCACTTGACCAAGACCAACATGGTCCTGGGTTCAAAGCATATCGCAGGCCAATGGTGACGTGAGGAAGGGCATCCGGTCTTAAATGCTCTTGCCAGAACTAAAGTCCTCTTAGAGGCACCCTCCAAGCCCCAAGGAATTGGGGAAACGGAGGTAAAATTGAGTAGTTTTGCTGCTCTCCCAAATTTCTCTTAAATTTTTCATAAGTTGTACTTCTTTTCAACAGTTATGTTGCTTAATACATTATTTTATGATAGTTTATTATGATAAAAATGCTCAAGTCATCAATTCTCTCAAATCCTACCGTGATGGTATTATGTTTTGAATACGCATAATGACTTCTCTGCTATACCAAAAGTATGATTTCCATTTACCCTATCTATGTCATATCATCTGAGTGACCTTTTATCCATTATTTTCCCACAAATACCTCAACGCTTACCAAAATTCTCTGCAATCTGCAAAATGTTCTTTAAAATGGGCGACGAAATCTCCTAACATCTCTCAAGTATGCAAAAATTACTGAGAAAAGAGTGGGGACCATATCCAGTTTGATGGCCATTTCCATTAGTTTTATTTCAGTTTCTCGTGAATACCACTGCTGCCTCTATTGGTGCACTTTCACGTCTGTTTTGTTTAACGATATGTCATTTTAAATTCAGGAATTGGAGTTTCAGCAAAGGAAGAAAGAACGTTTACCAATCGATTGTTTCGTTGAGACAATGACTAGTTTTGTTAAAGTCAGCAACTTTTCAGTAAAAGAATGCGAAGAGGAATTCTCTGAAATGAAGGAAAGGGTGTGTATATTATTTCGTTTCTCCTCCAGCAATATAACAAAAGGTCGCTGATGGCCAAGATGTAGTTTTTCATTTTTGAAATAGAAGACAAAATGCAGCATATTCTGTTGTAATGCTATGAAAATATTACTCATTACTGGAAGTCATATGAAATATCTTAACTTGATTAGTTTCAAGTTATAATGACATTTTTTCCGACCTCTACTTCAGTTTGTGTCAAAAATGTCTCCTCCCGTTCATCCGGATTTCCTCTTAATTCGGAACTATTCCATACGATCGATTCGGAGTATCCGGAGTACAATGTACTACTTTCTACTGGTTGGCTCTATACAGGGCCGCCGAGAGAATTCTGAGGCCCCGGGCAAAAGAGAAGGACGGGACCCCCTGCGAGTGAAGCGAGCAAAAAGTTTTCGGGGTCTAGAAATTAACTTTGAAAAATTACTGCTGGTTTATTTTATGAAGCCCTTCAGACCTTGAAGCATTAGGTGCTATGAAGCCCCTTGGAGCTTGTGGCCCTGGGGGAAATTTGTCCCTTGCTCCCCCTTTTGGCGGCCCTGGCTCTGTAGCCACGTATTGGCTAGAGATAGCAGCGTAAGGGCAAGTAAGGCAGTGAGCGTTACGAGTGAGTGAGATTCCGTCTTAAAAAGATAAACCTCCAAGGTTGTTTTCTTCATTCATATGCTTTGTTTTTGATTTGCAAAAGTAATGCATCCATTCAAGCACTTTGCTGGCTCTTACTCTGTAGTGACTAGTTTCTGAAGATCGGAATAAGCGGAGAATGGAAGAAATGCTTTAGAATCTAAGAAAATACTGCTGTGAGGCTCTATGTTCATAAATCAAATATTGTTGTCTCTGAAAATATGAGAAACAAATAATTGCTGACAGACGAAAGATTTGTTCAATATGCCTGTTTTGAAATTTAATAAGCGAGGGGCTAGAAAAAGTTTCAATAACTGGATAGCAGAAGGTGATGTCAAGTGCCAAAGAGTGTCTTGTTTTTTTATCGGATGGAACTTGTTTTAGGAATATAGCTTATTTCGCGACTCCACTTTCGTACAGATCCTTGAACGAATTTAGCTGAAATGTAATTGAAGCTTAGGGAGGCATTTGTATGCAGACTGGGCTCATCTTTGCTGTATATTTACGGTGTTGCTAATAATTTTAATAGAGATATTACTCATATTTACAATTCGTTCGGTATTAACAATTTTTTTTGATTTTGCATATACAAATAAGCATAGTGGTATTTATATGTATTGTTTAGCAAGTATAAGAGTTACTTGCATTTTCTACAGATATTTTAGTAAGTGTTTTTCTGATTCATGCATTCTATTCTTAACTGTTAATGTTCGTTTTGCTTCTTTTGCAGTTTGAGAAAACAGTTTTATTTTTCGGTGAAGATCCAAAACAAGTATCACTAGATGAATTCTTCGCTATTTTCGATTCATTTCTAACGTCCTTCCTGGTAAGCATAACTGTTTATTGTTTTGATTTTCTTATAGCTGACCTTAGCACTGGAACTTTGTGGCACTAGAAAGTTCAATGATCGCATGAAAATAATTTTGCGTTCCTGGAACTGATGTTTTTGACTCGTTCTTAAGAACTGATAGCTGATATCCTTAACTTCGTGTGCTCAAACAATCTCTTTAACAATCCTGCAATTTTTTCGAAGTACACGTTTTCTTTTCTATAAGAAAAATGCCTATAAGAAATATGAACCAGAAATTGGGCAAAAATTAAGAAACATTTAAGAAACATAGGTAGGCTGAGTTTCAAATACTGAAATAATAATAATGATTATTATTGTTTTTATTATATGGCACATTGAGCATATCTACTACGGTTGTGGCTCTTTAACTCATTAACAAAACAAAAGGAAAGACTAACTAGAAAATAATTTTACAACCTTACATCTCTTACAACGGGAGGAAATAGAAATTTAATGGAAAAAACATTATAAAATTGTCCATTATAGTAGGCATTTTTCTCCAATAACTCTAATAACTTGCAAAAACTGTTTTTACAAGTAAATTTTTGATCAAACTAGCAAGAAAATGGAATGAACATCAATTACATACCGCACAGAATCTGAGCATCCTTCTTCATGCATCACAGTTGCCTAGTCTGGGTTGTTATCGTCATTGGAAGTCTTGAAATTTAATAAACATTTAAGACTGGATTTATCGAAATATTAGAAAATATCCAGGCTGAAACCAGAGAATTTGTTACATATGAAAGCGCATGTATTTTGTGCTTTTCCCTCGTTTTAAATGAGGAGGTATTCTCTTTATTGTATTTTTGATGCTTGCTTTTTAGGATGCAAAAGGTGAAAACCTTGCAATGAGGAGAAAGAAGGAGGAGGAGGAACGAAAAGCTAGAGAATTAGCTGAGGTATCCTTGCATTTTTATACGATTTGTATGGGATTGTTATTAGTGCCTAGATTGCTGTGGTGATTATCAGTCCCTCGATTTTATATTTGTTTTTTTACTTTTATTTAAGAAATGCTTTTGTATTTTTAATTATAGTATTTATTTGTTGTGCCTTTATTCATTAAACTGTAACGTGAATGGAAGGCCCTTTGGGAAACAGCTTTTGCTGAAGAGCCACCCTCCTAAAATGAAATGAAAAAAATAGGATCTACATTTGCTAGCTCTTTTGATTCAACCAATACCCCATGTTTAGGTGGCACTCTCAATCTACAGCTTTTATTATAGAGTTCAGCTTTATTTGCAAAGTGGATAAATTTTTGCAACTGCCGTCAATAGAGTTCTTTAGTGTGATATCACAAAAATTCTATTTTTAGATTTTTTGATTTTGGCTCTAAATTCTGAAAAAGCACTATGAAGCTCAAGCTCAAGAACTATAAATTCAATAGTTACTATTGAAAAATTTCAGCTGGATCTGAGAAATAGTGATCGAGGTATAGGCAGTTGAATGATGACATAGTTTCTATCAAATCACTGTACTTTAAGGCTGGTTCTAAACGTTTGGAACCACGAGAAGAATACAGTATGACAAGATAAACGTATTCAAATAGTCGTATTTCAGCTCATTTTGACAATATGAATATATAATTGTCAAAACATGCCTATTTTGAGGTGCACTTTCACTACATCTTGTCAAAATATGAAAATTCTAAACATACATTTTATGACGTCATCACCAATGAACTCTGTTATTGTTTTCTCTTTTGTAGCAAAAGGAAAGAGAGCGAACCAGGGCAGCAGCAAGAAAATTGATGAACGAAAATGGAATACCAGAAGAGAAAAGAAAATCGATTTCTGAACGAAGTCCTGGTGAATTTGATGATCTTATTTCAGCATTAAGGACTGGAGATGTGTTCGGTGATGAAATGAACAAATTTAAGGGCCGAAAAAGAGTCGGAAAAAATAGTCGAGCTGGACTGAAAATGAGTGTTATTAGCAGGGAAAGGGACGAAAAGCCAGATTTGCGTTTGTAGCATATCTCCCAATGGAGGTCCATTTGACAAAAGTAGAATTTAGAATTTTATGGAGCACCTAACTTCTCACGAGCAAGGAAGCGAAGCATGGAGGCACAGATGTCAAGCCAAAGATGGAGCTCGCCGAACAAGCAAGAATAGCTCTCATTAGATTCGAATAGCTTCGTTTCTATGGCAATTCATTCGCTAATATGTAACAGTAGCATGAGCTTGTCATTAGAATAATATTCATTGTATATAGAGAGAGAAAGTACTAATACAGTTGTGGAGATATACTGGTAACCAGACGTGATGTGTTCCTTGAAATGGGAAGTGGTGGATAATCCCCTAGACTATTTTCATTAAATAGGATTCAATGATTTATCCTTAGGATTGGCTTCTTCCTTCTTAGAATTGGCTGCTTCCTTTTTAGAGATTGGTACAATAATGCCTTAAAGAGATGCTTGGACGTAATAGTATCCATTTTAATTTGAAAAGTTTAGACCTATCATTTGGTAGTTGTTTTCAGTATTCAGCTATTATCTACGGGAAAATATAGTTATAGGATAAAAGTTTAGTTGAATACTTTCTACAGTAGAGAAGCTTTAAAGGGAAGAATTAGCTAAAATACCTTTAGATACTAGAAAGGTTATGACAAGAAATTTGCAAATGAGGAAAAGGGGTTGCTAACAACCCTGGCAGTAGGCCTTTCTAGAAAAAGAAAAGAGATGAAAGTCACGCAAAGAACTGGACAGTGTGAAACGTTTAATTTCCGTGCTGTGTGCGGAGAAACACTGCAGGACAAAACATGTTTTTGAGATGTTAAAAGACTTTTAAGGTGTACCAGTAATTATAGATAACGCATATATATTTAGAATTAGGCATAATTTCCAAAGTAGCCACGAATTTAATATCGTATAGCTTACCTAACTGGGATACCCTTTTATTTCGATAACAGATGTATTAGATTCCTTATAATTTAGAAAATGAAGTGTTGCAATGGCGACGTATTATTAGATTTATTTCAACTACACACAAACAAGTAAACGTACAGCAAAGTTCACGATCGTCAGCAAATACGGATTCGTCTTTCGACAGTTTGTTTATTGGACTCTTGAAATTTTTTGTTGGACTAGTTTTATTAATTTCTTTTTCCATGGACGTACTCAAAATTCATCCTATCCTAAATACCTCTGTTTCGAGAACAAGTCCAATATTTCACCGAGCAGCGTACAACATTCGTGCTCGGTGAAGTGTTGTATTCGTTTGACCACTTTTGCTGCTCGGTGTTTGATGGTGATCAAAAATGTTGGGAGAGCAATCGAACATTTCTACTGTTTGAGGTATTGCTGAGCGTTGCTCAGGGAATTATTGGATTTGTTTGACCACTCTACCGAACTTGTTAGACTTGCTCATGCTCAGCTCACATTGTTCGCATTTAATTTGACGCCAAACTGTCGAATTTTATGGGGCACAGCGCAGGAGTTCTGGAAAGTCTAGAAGTGTTGGGCTGATTGTTGTATTAGTTTGACCACCCTATCATGAACAGCGCCGAGCAAGAGAAAGCAAGACGAACCAAAGTTATGGGCTGCTCGGTGAAATGTTAGATTCGTTTGACCAGGGCCTAATAAAAACATCATTGATATGCACCAAACCATACTCTGAGCAGGAGAATGTCTTGTAAATTTAGACAATATCATATAGCAATTATGTTCACATTGGAATTTTAATGTAACGGAGGTCATACAATCGATCTTAAATCACTAGATTTATGGAAAGTTTTTGTAATGATTTATTAACAGTAGCATTCTTATTTTTTATTATTAGTGCAATTATGTAATGGAATTTTGTTTTATTTCCTGTATTGGATTAAAAGGACGTCATTGTAATTTTATTGCCTTGCTTGCGGACGTCCGAATAGGCTTTTTAGAAAGGCCAACTTTGTTGTGGTGTGGGATCACTTTTTATTTGCTACAACAGTGCTTACTCAACTCAGACCTCGTTTGCTTGCTTTACAGGCACATACCTGCAGGGGGCACGGGGGCACGGGGGCATTCCCCACAAACGAGAAATTTTACATGGTCCCCCCTAACAGACTTCTTAACCTGGAGATTTACCTACCAAAATAAGGCTTTTGCTCCTCGAGAGTGACAACACGACAGGTTTCGCCCCTTTTTTCATTTGTCTTTCGTTTGAAACTTGTTTATACAGGGTTACAATTCAATAGCCTGATTTACAATTGGTCTTGTGAAAAAAAAGAAAACCTAATTACAATATAAGATATCTAAATTAATATGATCCACATATGTATAAATAATTACAGTGCAATAAAAAAACAACTAAACGAAGACAAACTAACCCATGCAATTAATCTTGGAATCTTCCAAATATGATTTGAAGCAATGAATAGAGGCCGGGAGTTTTGTTCTTAGATCCAGATTGTTCCGCTCTTTTGCTTCACGAAAAGCAAAGGACATTTGCCCAAAGGACGTTTTCATACGGGTATTAGTAGATCAGTCGCAGAATTCCAAAGTTCACGTGTGTGACGATCAGAAAGTTTAGAAATACAACTGCTAAGGTAGTCGGGAGCTAGCTTGTTCAAACATTTATATGCCATAACCGATGTTTCACGATGAATAAGCTCCTCGATCGTAGGCCATCCTAGATCTTGAATCAGAGTTGTTGCAGAATGGACTGTTCGTCACTGTTCTTGCTGCTCTATTCCGCAATTTTTTAAATTTATTTAGCTCAATAGTTCCACAGGAGCCCTAAACGGAGCAGCAGTAATTGAAATTAGGCTCTACTATACCCTTATGCATGCCCTTAAGAGTGGCAAGTGGAACATATTTCTCGGCGTTTATCAAAAAGCCAGGGCTCGCGAAATTTTAACCTGTATGTTCTGAATTTGGCTGTTCCATTTTAGGTTGTCATCAATTATTAAGCCAAGATATCTAGTTTGATTTACAAGATTAGATTTCTGTCTCAAGATAAAATCTTGGAATTGCAGAGTATGACTGTTTCATGTGGCTTAGTTTTTGCTTAGACCCAAATATCATGGCTTGAGTTTTGTTAACGTTCAATTACAGCTTATTATCTTGCAACCATCGATTAAGGCGTGAAAGTTCTGAGTTGGCAACGGCAACTAAATCTTCCATGTTGTCAGATGAGTAGCTGATAGTAGTATCATCAGCATGCATAGTGGCATGGGCTTCACTTAGTGCAAAAGGTAAATCGTTGATGTATAACAAGAAAAGGAGAGGCCCAAGACACAAGCCCTGTGGGATTCCAATTTTAATAGACTGAATTTTAGAAGATTCGCCATTGACCTTGCAGAATTGCTTGCGATTATTTAAATAAGAGCAAAACCAATCATGCTAGATACCATTAATGCCATAGTGATGCAATTTGGCCAGAAGTATACCATGATCTACAGTATCGAATGCTTTTTTAAATCGATAAATATAACAGCCCTGACTTTACTACTGTCAATGTTTACATACCCTTCATTTGTGGATTTGAGTAAGCATGTCACAACCGAGTGCAGGGCTCGAAAACCAGATTGAAATATGTACAGGTGTTTATTTTTGTCTAGGTTATTGAAGAGCTGATCATACACAAGTCTGGTCAAAACAGGAAGAACAGAGATTGGTCTATAGTTGGACCGATCATCACGCTCTCCATTTTTAAAAATAGGTACTGCTCGTGCGGCTTTCCAACTGTTAGGAACATACCCCTACACATTTCCACGATTTACGTGGTTGCTGCTTTACAATGGGCCGGTACATTGGGGTGCATTTTTTTAGCAAGTTCACAACAGTGTAATCTAGTTGATACACAAGTGTACGTGCACGGCTGGTTCTTTGCCTCGAATCAATTTTTTCCGGGACTGGTATAAGAACGACCTGAAGCCTTGTTTTGACTCTAGAAGGACCTTGTTATCAAAATGTCATCGTGAGCAACATCTTTGGACCGTTACTTTATCCATAGGGCTATTAAAGATCATTGCAGCTAACTCTAGGCTGTTTTGTCTGCAGATTTCAGAAGCAGTGTGAAAGCTGCATACTGTAGAATTCGCAGAAGTCATAAAAACCTTGGGACCAGGTAAAATCGTCCGAGTTATAGGTAAATCGGGCTTTGTCCAAGTGGATAAGTGGAGGCAGCTTAGCCGCACCTTCCGTGTCAGACAGCCATTATATATTAAAATCTAGTTGCAGAATAAATTATTTAATAAAGGTGGACACTTATTTCTGTCTGATTCAAAAGTTTTGTGCACCTCCTTAATGGACAGTACTTCTAACCCAGGGGTGTCCAAACTACGGCCTGCGGGCCAAATGCGGTCCACCATCCAGTTATTATTGGCCCGCATAAACTCTGAAAATGTTGTTGTATATCATATATGTCTGTATATATAGTCAATTTTTTTGCAATCGTTGGAGAAACTTCTAATAATGATAAGTCCAAAGCACGGCATCACTGCTTCCATAGAGGGCAATGTTATTGACATTACATACGTAGGCGAGCTAGAAATTCACGCAGAATTTACGTATCACTCTGCTACTTACAGTGTCTGGCCCGGCCCGTTGCTTTTTGTTCTGTATTTGGCCCCTACTGCAAAAACGTTGGACACCCCTGTTCTAACCTGTTTACCAGAGCCATCAGTTCAACCGTTCTTCAAAATATGATGCATTTCCTGTTGTACTCCGGTACTCAAATTTCATTCTTTCGTCTTGCACGAAACTTGAACTCCATACTGAGGCAGCTCCCCAATAATATACCCTTCTAATTTTCATGCAGGCTTTAGTTTGAGATCGAAGGCATTACCATTGCCGCTCTGGCAAGGCTTTAAACGATTCTGAATTTCAGAGCACGTGTTCCCTATTAAAAGTAATAAATGGGAAGTGACCACTGATCATATCCTTTACAGGCCTGCCAATGAATAAATCGGACGTGCTCTGCTCTTTGCGCGCGTTGTTTTTCTCAAATACAATGTTTGTCAAGTAATGGAATTAAATTCAGAACAATAATGAGGATGAGGAGGCATTTGCCCCCCCCCCCGCCGAACATTCTATGTTGAAAAAGCCCTAGTGTATACTATATCACTTTCATCACTCGTTAGTAATGAAATGGAAAAACTTTCATTCGCGATCAATCGAGCGCGCTTGACGTATTGGATGCGTGTCTGCACGCTCGCGAGCGATCGCACGCGTCTCATTGAAATGCCTGTTTTTAGTCTGTGGAGATAATAAACTACTTTACTCTTAAGGCCACATGTCGACCCATTGCCTCTTTGAAGGAGGGTGGTAGGTGATTGCTCCTACTGTGTCCGGGTTGCAAGCGACTTTGACCAAATCTTTGATTTTTTAAGTTATCTTCAGGTTAAATTTTCCAATGCAGATACGAAGTTATTGCTCTGCTGAGTTACATTTTGTTCTGTTCTGTTCCTGTTTATGATGAATTAGCAAATTTATAATGATTTGACTTCTTTCATTTCATTTCATTTTGAAGTTCTTTACGGAGGGGAACCCTTCAGCGAAGGTGTTGGTTTTCAAGGGTCTCTCCATCTAAAATGCATTACTAACAATTATAGTTGTTAAAAAAAAGTTAAAATCTTAATACAAGTATGAACAAAGTTACAGTCATTGATATAAGAAAGAAAAAAGAAATACCAATTAAAGGTTAAAAAACAAGGATCATTTTAATAGTTTTTATAGGTTCATGGCTCTTTTGAAAGCAAAAAGAGAGGGCGCTTTCTTAGATGTAGGTTTCAACCATTCCACAAATGGGTACCCCAGTAAAAACATGATTTTTGACCGTTCTATGTATTCATGAAAGGAACATATAGATCTGTTTCAGAACTTCTCAGACTGATAATATCCCTAGATGAGTTTTTAGTGAATAAATTGCATAGATATTTGGGTGCTAGATTATTTATGGATTTATATGCCATGTTAGTTGTCTCTTCTTTTATAATTTCATCAATAGAAGGCCACTCTAATTTATCAGTTCTCTATAAATCTGAGGAGTATTTTCACTTTTGTCGCCCAATAATATAAGAATGATCTTACATGCTTTTTAATAAGAAAATTTGTTTGGCCTAGTACTAAACTTTCTTAACGTTTTCACTAATCTAGAGTAAAACGTTCTTAAGAATTTCTTAGCGAAAATCTTTATTTTCCGACGTTTTGCGCATGCACATTAATGGAAAGTGAAAAAACTCCATGTACACTTGAAGCGATGGTAAATCTTGGTAAATAACAAAATTTAAACCGTTAGAGGGTAGCCATCATCACATTCATGACATTTTGTACATAGGTTAAGTCGAATTTTGATTCCATAAGCACTGAAAGACTTTCTTAAGTACTGACCTTTCTTAACTCTTTGAGTAGCTGAGCACTACTCTCTAAAAAACAAAGTAAAAATGAAAAACCTAATTTGAATAAGCAGTTACAGCATCATAACGTTTCGCTGAGCTTTTAGCTATCGTTCTTTTTTCGTTGCTTTCGTTCTTCTTTTCCATTAATATATTCGATTGATGGTGTTCTGTTGTTATATATTTTACTGATAAATCTTACTCTATTCAACTAATGATGGTTTTATGATCAGACCGAAAGATGTCTTGCAAATCGAAAAATATTGTCGTGTTTCTTCGTGTACGTTTCTTGCATTGAGAAATTTCTGGAAAAGTAAACAATATCTTGACTCGCTGTTAGGTCTACAACAACAACAATTTTAAACTGGTTCGTCTCGTTCTGAACCAGCGACGTGGTAATGATAAGGGTAGTTTGTCAATGCCGGTTACTTGCAGCATTGAACAAGTTCCAACAGTTTCTCGTACATATTTAACATATCATAGCACAACATTATTGTCGTTTGGCACAATTATAGTTTGTTCTCTTGTGTTGCAGCTTTAAACTAATGCTGCGGTGCATTGTGATCAGACAAGTTAATGTCAGATTAGGAAAGAATAACTGTTTTCGGTGTAAATAAGGGTAGGAACTTGAAGGTTGACGGCCGATATGGCTGTGGTGAGTAGATCTTGCTTAATTTTTACTCCTCTTTCACTTTTGCATTTGCACTTTGGGTTTTGCAATTCGTTTTACTCTGAAATTACTGGTTACCAATTTCCATGTCAGGAAGATCTTTATATTTTACTGTTGGAATTAACCAAAGCCGTAGAATTATTCATTTCCACGCTGGAGATCTTCGGTCCTAAGTGCAATTACAATCGGGCAAAGCATAACCAGGACTGGCTATAATGTAAACTATCCCAAATATCCTTCCAAATATAAGCCCTCCTGAATATAAGCCCAGGGCTCACATTTGGGATTCACTGTATATAGTTAATATAATGAATAAACATGAATAGAGCATATATTGAGCCTTTGTGTGTACTTTTGTCCTTTTGTGAACTTTTACGCATTAAATGTTGTTAGAAGTTTCTTTGATTGGAAACCAAATGGTGACTATTTTGGCATACACAAGTCACCTGTTAGCCCAGCAGACCCTCTGAATGTATGCTTTCCCAAATATAAGCCCCTCCCAATACAAGCCCACCAAAAACTGCTTACTAACCTCTATAAGCCCAGGTCTTATGTTCAGGATTAAGTTATTTTGCAAGCAGGTTGTATATCTATGAAAATTATTTAATTTTGTTTTAGAATGGTATTGGTAATCATGATTTGTTTGACAAATCACTTCTTGACGCAATTGATTTCAGCAACAACCCTCTTTATTTACAATATGGTGTAAATCCATCTAATGTTGGAGAGAGTTTGATTCTTAGGCCTCTCAATACAGAAGACTATGATAAAGGTTGGAGTCTTGCTGTTTGTTGTTGTAGCTCTTTATTTGGAACATATGTTGTGACTGGGTTATTGAGTACATTTTTTTGAGTTTGTGCCAACCATACCTCTAGAAGTCAAATTTGGAAAATGATTTTACCATATCTGTGTTGGCTTGCCTTCTTCATAATTTCTACGCTGTTGCTATTAATGTTGCTTAGATAAATTGGTTACTTGCAATAAAATAATTTCATCTAGGTTATTTGGAACTTCTTACTCAGCTTACTATTGTTGGTGATATTTCAAGAGAGAAATATTTAGGTATGTACTTTTTTTGGTATGTAGTACATCACCATATCAGCTGATAAACAATTAATTGTTGCCTTGCTCTTGTGAAAGGAAAGTGCTAATGTCTGAGGAATTACTGCCTTTGATATTTTTCTAAGTTTTTTTGTTTTCTTGCATACAAGCTAATTTACATTATTCTTGAAAAGTGCAATATTTAAAAATCAGTCACCGGAGTGATGGCCCAGTGGTAGAGCATCTGCCTCACAACTGGTAGGTCGTGGGCTCGAGCCCCGGCCGAGTCATACCAGACTTTAAAAATGGTACTCACTGCCTTCTCGTCTGGCGCTCAACATATGAGAATGGAGTGGGAAAGTTAAACACGCGGAGCTACCAGTGGACCAGCCCCCCGCTGTAGCTTTCACTACATTCGCAGACACGTAGCCTATGGCTATATAAATGGAGATAGGCACCACAATATGCGCCATTGGGTGCGGGAAAGGACTTTGACTTTTTTTGCCATAGTAAGTATGACTGTTTAACAGATCTTGTTCACCATATGTTCTTCTATAAATGTTTTTATAGTGGATTATTTTCCTCTAAGAACGATTTACAGACATGAAGTCTTGCAAAGGAAGTTACTACATCATAGTGATTGAGGATGTCTCAACAAAAAAGATTGTTGGAAGTGGAACTTTAGCTGTGGAATTGAAGTACATTCACAGAGCTGCTCTTGTGAGTTTCTAAGCAAGTTCTACATGAAGTAGATTAAGTACATTGTTTTACTTTAAATAGAGCAATTTGATGTATTGGCAGCAAACTGGAAGGATAATATAATCATTCTCATAGGATCAGCCATTCAAGTATTTTTGACATCCTTTGTATAGCTACTAGTGGAATAAAGAAGGAATGTATGCAAGAGCTTGTTATTGGATAGTTTTACAGAAGGCTAGTTAAAGTTGTAGCAACAAGTCATGCTATTGACTGCTTTTTAAGTACTTTTTGTATATGTATGAAGACCACTATTTTATGCATTGAGCTTGATGTGGTCCCATTATGATTGTGGTAAGGTAGCAAACAGGATACCCCCATTTCACTTAGAACAGTGATTTGCTCCTACCCTACCCCAATTATGTGGTCATTGAAAAAATATATGCATGCTTTCATAGAGAGGCAGGATAGAAGACATTGTTGTGGATCAGAATTATAGAAAACGCCACCTTGGAAGACTGTAAGTACTTTTTGTCAATTTTTTTTCCTTTCCTTATTAATAACTCTTAGACCAATGTATAGTATGCAAACTGTGGGAATGGAAGAAGCAATAATGAATTTTTGATAGCATTTGATGTTGATAGTTACCTTACTGCTGTTCTGCTATAGCAGTTTATTGTTTTGGTTTTAGGCTTGTAGACACATTGACCATCCTTAGTGAAAATATTGGTTGTTACAAGACAAGTTTAGACTGCAGAGAGGGACTTATACCATTTTATAACCAATCAGGATTTGCAAAGGAAGAAGACCGTAATTATTTGTGTAGACGATTTTTTAATTAAGAGCTACTGGGGATTTAATTCTTATAGGACTTATTATTTTATATTTATTAGTTAAGTTTCTATTTCTAGAAGATTTTACAAAATTATGGCTTGACTGTGTGTATTAAAGTAAGTTTCTATATCTATGCCAGGGCACAAATTTAGAATTTTGGTAACCTACTTATGAGTATTATGTATGTATGAATATATATATATATATATATATATATATATATATATATATATATATATATATATATATATATATATTAAACAATCAATAAGCTTCACCACCTTAGGAATTTTAAAATTATTAAATAGATTCTCAAGAAAATATTCCAACTGTTAAAACATTTGTACTAAACAACCTACACAAGCGTATACATAACCAACAACATAAAGACAAACAGTGCACAACTACGAAGAGAATGGAAAGCTGCAAATGGAAGGAGAGGGCTACCTTAGATAGCCCATTAGAAAGAAGGAAGTGCAGAGTAATATATATATATATATATACATATATGTATGCATTTCTATATTATAATTACCTGATCACATTCTCCAATGTATCAAAAGAATAGTATTTTTATTTCAAATCTCAAAGTATTTGTAGTACAATCAACTTAGTTTTAGAAACTGATAAGCAGTGTATTGTACCTCAACTATTGGACTGTAATAGAATGTATATGAGTTATTCTTGAGTAAAATGTTCATGCTGCCAAAACAATAAATGAAGGATTGGGTGGGCTATAGAAGAGCTATTGGGTAGCAAACTTTCTTTAGTGTAAATCTCTACTAGAGAAAGTGCTGATGATGTGAGCATGATTCACATCTTAGGCCACTGTCTTTTAGTCCCTCCCCCCATTAGTGCCATCCCAGGGAAGGGTATATTAGTACTTTTATTTAGTACTAGTAAGGGAATTGAAGCTTCCAAGTTCAGAATCCTGTTTCATGTGAGCCCCCTAGTGTCCATTTTCCCAACTTATGTAAAATCATATTTGCTTTAGTTACTTTGATGCATCTATAATTGATTCAGATGTTTTCTATGAAATACTCCACATTTGGAGCAATGAAGTAGTATTGAATATAAGATCTTAGAAGAGCACACAACTCCAAATTGGAAAAGGACACTTTTAATGCATATGAACTGGTTTTAGAGCATTTGTGCAATAGTACATGCTAATCTTTCACAAATATATTCATATTGTCTTTCTTTAAATGACAAAAACTAAACATAGTTTTCTTAGAAACAGAATCATTTAATGATTTATTTCACAGTAGTATTAGAGAAGGGCTTAGTGCAAAGAGAAAGAGCCTGGCATTTCAGAAAAATGACATGGTGTTTCAGAAAATGGACATGGTACAGCAGCCTGCCATGTTGCTCTAGACTCAATACTAAGTGAAGGCCATTCTGTTTGTTTTTTGTGCTGCAACCCTTTCTTGAAGTTACACAAAGTCCCTTGTTGAAGCCTTTGTTGCCATATTCCTTCCTCTATGTATTCTTCTTGATTCTTGAAATGTAATATTGCCACTATTGTAACATATGGCTAGGTCCACAGAGAAGGTGCAGGTGTAGATTTCCCAAAGCTTCAAGGTGCAAGGGGCCTCATAGCACCTAATTCTTCAAGGTCTAGGGTCCTCATACAGTAAACGAGCAGTAATTATCCAAAGGTAATTTCTAGGCCCTAATAATTTACCACCTCACCTTCTCTTTTACCCCAGGGCATCTGATTTCTCTCTGTGGGTCTGTATTTGGCAATATTGACTGTAAATTGAACCTTACATGCTATGAAATAGAGCAAATTTCCTCCTGCAATATAAAGCTTTCTTTATTTAGCAGAAGCTATGTTAATAGCAGCCTTCAGGAACATAGTTAGCATTTTGCTTTTGGTAGTGTATGAAATTTTACCCTTCATTTTGGCCACCGCACAATGAATGCTTCTTTGACGGTGCAATCAAATGTAAGTAAGACATGGCATGAAATAAGGAGGGAAAGATGGGTTCTTGGGGCTTGCCCCCAGAAGAAATTTTAAAGGCCACACCCTCTAGAACGTCGGAAAGCGCCCCTTTTAAAAATCGATTATTGCTTGTTTTCATTTATACGAAAACATTTTGAAATTTATACGAAGTAGAGATAACTGACAGCTCAACCTGTCTTCATAGAATTTTGAAGACTTAGAACTAGAGAGGTAAACGCTCCACCGACCCATCCATTTTGCTGTTGACTGCCTGTACTCCAATACCAAGAAGAAAGCAGCTTACGCCATTACGCGAAGGAAAAAGAACACCTTGCGCTAGATTTATCCGGTGTGAACTACATGAAATCGAAAGTACATTTCAAGTAAAGCGCACGCCGGAGATTCATTTAATGACCTTTGCCTTCAAGCCAAGGAAATATAAGTACAAGCAATGTGATTACGGACTCCATCACCTTTTGGCAAAGAGAATGAAAGGAGGCTCCTTTTGCGCGATGGAATTCAGTCCTACAGCCATAGTGATTTGCGCAGATAGAACACTGGGCTTTTTGGGGATTTGCCTCCAGAAAAAAATGTTGGGGAAACTCCCTCTAGAACACTGGAAAAGGCCCTTCTGCAAAATGGAATATATCTTGGAAAACTTATTCTTAAACAATGCCAACCCTTCCAATTTGATCTCGCATGCCTGTACGCCAACGCCAAATATTAAACAATTTTACGCCAGTACGCCGGCATAGTCGACACCTGATAGATTTGGCCTGGGCTACATGGAATGTGCTGGGGACTCTGCCAATACGTTGCAACAATTTCCAAGCAGAGAATGTTGTTGTTCAGCATAACAAATGGAATGAAACAATGTTATTGTTAAGATGCGCCAACTATTGTTCGTGCATAGCACGGACAGTGGATATTTTTCGCCAACTGAGGCGAAGAGAATATTGGGCAAAACGCCCCTGACAGCCTTTGCCTCTGAAAAGATTTTATCTCATAAATCGATTTCTTCTGCCATTTTGGTTATGATTACCAGCTAAGATTTCCTAAGTTGGGGCCCCGGAATAATTTAAAATGGCTGTTTAGGATCCCCTTTCTCAAACAATATTCTGACAGTATTGTAGAAGCGTGGCAGGTATTATCAATAAAATAACCTGTCTACTATTCCATTGTACCTGCAATTGAATTTTGCTTATTTTGTGAAGCTGATATTTTCACCGTTTCAAGCATGGCGGGAATGAAGAAGCTTCTGGAGGAGATGCAGTCAAAAGTATACGAAAAAGTGGAGAATAATCCGCTAGATTTCAGGTTCGTACCGGAAGAAACTGAGGAAGTCAAGCGCAAAATGAAATATTTGGAACTGCACTTAGCAGATGCCATAGAATTTGAAGAGACCAAGGAAGAAATGGAGGCAGTTGGGAGTCTTGCAGTTGCTTATCACAAAATGGGAGATTACGAAAATGCGACGCGTTACTACAAACGACAACTGAAACTCGGTAAGAAGACAGATGACGAAGTGAGCTGTCGGAGGGCACATTGCAATTTGGGTATCATTTACAAAACGAAAGGAGATCTCACTAATTCTGTAGCACATTTTAATAAAGCATTATCTATAGCTAAGAAGAGAGGTGAAACTTACGCTGAAGGCCGTATTTATAACAATCTGGCAAACCTTTGCGAACTTCAAATGAATTACGACAAGGCAATCAAATATCACCAAAAACGTATTGAAATTGCGAGGGAGAGGAGCAACAAGGATAATCTTGCAAAAGCTCTTGCAGCTCTTGGGAGCTTATACCACGTGACAGGGGAATATGCGAAGAGTATTGAAAGCTACACTGAACTCCTGACTACACTTAGAACAAAGCTAAGTATGTAAACATCTAAACTGATTCTTTGAAGTAACATCGTTCGTAGTTTTGCGAGAATTTATTGACATAATAACAGTACATCCATTTGTCAAAAATACATTTACTGCTTAAAGTTAAATTTGTCTACACCTTTAGAGTTGCGACTTCAAAGAAACGGCAGGGAAAACCTGATCATATGCAGGGCAGCCAAAGGGGCAAATTGCTCCAGGACCACAAACTCCAAGGAGCCTCATAACACCCAATGCTTCAAGATCTGGGGGACCTCATAAAGAAAACCAGCAGTAATTTTCCAAAGTTAATTTCTAGACCCTAAAAATGTTCTGCTCGCTTCATTCGCAGGGGGGCCTCGTCTTTCTTTCTATTGCCCTGGGGCCTCAGAATTCTCTCGGCGGCCCTGATGATAGGGGGGGCCGATTCATTATGGGACACCGCTATCACAAGTTGAACCAGTATACAATTATGCCAAATTGAAAGGGTCCACCCGAGAATTTCCTGGTTTCCCACCTGGTCCCTTCATTCCTGCTCCACCGTATTCCCTAAGGCACAGTTTCCTTTCAGAAGCGTGTACAAATTTACTCCGTTGTTTCTCAATTTCTACTGCAAGGGAGTAAAATAGCAGTCCAAAATAGCAATCATGTTGATTTTCATTGGAATGTTTGGCTACAACTCTGACTGTCCCTAACTGTTCTAACCCCCCGATGTTGCTAAATTATGAACTTCAATAACACTACACATTACACTTGGCTATTAAAAAGCAAGTCACCTGAGGTTTTGCTTTTCAGCTCATATTTAATATGCTCTTCAACAATGTTGTAACAAAAGCCATCTATGCAATTCTCCTGTCAAATAAATTCGTAGAATGCAGTATAAAGTACATATCTACTTAATTCTTACTACGCCTAATTTACCCTCAGGTGCCAAATAAACGTCCCCCCGCTTATTAATTTTTCGATTTTACCCAGCCCCCTGGACCTTATTAGGACCCACCGTTTATTAATTTAAAGAAGCTGACTTTTTTACAAACTCGTCATTTCATTTCCTTTCTTTGTTGGTACTATATACGCCCAATTTTCATGGCAAAATAGCGTGCTTTGTATATGTATTTTAGTCTTATGCTTTATGACAACCTGATTCTGTTCTTTCCATCCTTGTATAATCATGTAAAGTTGTTACTCAAATTTCGACCCCCGTTTATTTTGAACTACCGTTTATTAAATTTCGGATTTTTTTCCGACCCCCCTCCCGTTTATTAGGATCCCCGTTTATTTGGCACTTGAGAGTATATGTTTTGGAATTGACTGTAGAAATACAAGACACCCTCGCAGATGACGCTTCAGGATCCTCGGATGATGATTATGTTGATTTTGAAGCTGAAGAGTGAGTGAAATTTACAATTTTCTATGGGAATTTCTTTAGCAACATCTTTCAAGCAATGCTTTTCATTCTTACGTCTGAGCTGTTCATTTGCTGTTTCCTGTTTTCATTCGCATTGAAGACAGATTGCAGTTTGCCCTGCTAGATATATCTTTTTTACCTGGTCGATGATCTTTACAAGTAGTCGTTATACGTAATAAAATAAATATATAAATAAATAAGATAAACTGCAAAATTTGCAATAAATAGCGTAGACACCTGTCGGATCGCACCATCCTTAGTTTTCTGTAAGTCAAAAGATTTCGGCTGTACATATAACTGAAGGCAGGAATGCTCCTTTCATGCTTTTCCGATTCTCCTTTCATTTGCAAACTCTCACTTGTTATTAAGTATTTTCACAAAATTGATAAAGTGTTATTCAATTTTTATCCTCACAAACTACATTTCAAGCAAGTTGCATATGAAGCTCTTGTCAAACCTAAAAGCTTTATAACAAACGGAAGTTCCTGGCAAAAAAGACTTGGGCGATAATCATATTGATATTATATACTTGGTGCACACAATTCACAGTAGTTCATGCATTCATTTGCTCTTTTCTAATTTTACAGAGAAGAAGAAGACGTTGATGATGAAACTGATGGCAAGAAGGTATGTATGTTGTTGTGGAAGAGCTTTTGTCCTATGATTTATGCACTTTGCATTTTATGAACTTTGACCTTGGTAAGTTAGAATCATGATAATATTTTGCTTTGTGATTTATGAACTACACGAAAATAATACTATAGTTATGATTCGACCATTTCATGACCAATTATATCTAAAATGCACCAGCGATTGAGGAAAGCATTTGTGAATTACTGACCTACTATTGATATCATTCAGAAAAGCCTCAGTCCTGCGAATCTTAAATGGTATGAGCTTGCACATAGGAACTGAGGGCACAGGGGGCATGTGCCCCACCTTTTTCACAGCTTCATATGTAAAGTGCCCCTTTTCAGTTTACATAGTGCCCTTTTTTGCTGGTAAGGGTGCCCCTAAATGCATGCTACCCCACTTTTTGTATGTTTCCTACGTCCCTGGTCATGAACAAAACAACGGAGGAATAATGGATCTGTGGATAATAACTTTGATATCTCTGTAAAGTTGTTATTTATGTGGTAGAATCTGTTGTTGTCGGTGGAAGATAGCTTTCATAATGTAGACTCTGTTGACGTTAAAATCTAATAGAGTGTTTTGACGTTGAATACTAAACCCAAATATCTCCATAAGAATTTATCATCTGTTTTAATGCTTTCAGTCAAAGAAGAGCAAGAAGCCTAAGAAAAAGAAAAAGAAAAAGAAGAAATAGTTGACAAAATAGAAACTGTTCATGCTACAGCAACCGAGGAAAGAGTAGTGAATGTTTAGTTTTCCTTTGTACCGCTGTAACTTTATTACTTCTACTTCCATCAGTGACTATGTAGTTTCTATTACTACAAAGCAGGACCGAAACCACGATTTTCATTTTGGGGGGGCTTAGAAGTCACTATCGGAGGAGGCCTTACCATGGTTGAGGCAGAGGAGCTGAAAAATTTATTTTAACAAGAAATTATTGGGGGGCTCCAGCCCCCCTTGCCCCCTCGTGGATACGGCACTGCAAAGAGTACCAACTTGTTCAGTTCATACACAACTCCATTGGCCTAGTAGTGAGAAATCCTGTTAGTAAGAAATGCAATTTCTCCCCTTAGACGTTCTTCTGCAGTGCCTAAGATTTCTTTCCTTTAAATTCTGAGGTTACAGGCACGCAGGATCCTCACCATTTTACTAGTGTATGATGCCATACAATTGATATTTTACTAGCTTATGATGCCTATCCAATCTAAGATAAGATGTACTTTGTTACCAGAAAAGGTGGGTTTTCTTGCAATCTAAAGGTGCACTTATAATAATTTGAAGAGTCTCCGCCCTTGACCCCAATCAGGCCCGTCGAGAGCCAACTCGGGCCCTGGGGCTATAAACAGCACGGGCCCCTGTGTAGGAGTAACAGCACAGGGGTAAGATTCTTTGTAATTACCGATTGCATTATGTATTGAAAGTTGCGTTATGTTCTATAAAAAGCAGCGATACAATCACTTTTTGACAAGTGAGTCATAAAACAATATAGACCCTGCCCTGAGGAAGAGATTGATGAAACAATAAATCAAGCACCAAGTATTAGGACAAACCTGACAAGCAAGGAAGTCCTTAGAGACCTAGCAAATGAACGTCCAACAAACGGCTTTTTGAATATTATTTTACAATAGCAAAACTTTCACGGGCCTTTTTGAGGCCCGGGTCCCGGAGTTATACCCCAGCTACCCCCCTCTCGACGGTACTGACTCCAATGTCACGTCAAGTAGGAGCTTCCTACTCGCCTCAGCTCCCTTGCTCAAAAATTCGCTCCTGTGTCTCTGGTTACATAGAAATCAGTAGGCATTGGTTTTATGTAACCTCAAAGCTTTATTTCCCTAAGTCTACTTTGAGTTGTATTTCGTTTTAAATTGGCCATCATGTTGCGTGTTTCAGTCTTCCTTTCAATTGAAGCCATGTTGTGTCTATTAAGTGTCCTTTCCGGGCAATGTTAAATGTCTATGTATTTTTTCACTTTTTGTGAACCGTGTAATGTTTATCTGCTACATGTAGTAATTAATTTCGGTAATTTTCAGTATATGCCATCTTAGTCCAACGAAGCTTTACACATTACATTTACAATAGGCAGTTATACGAGATAATTTCTATTCTTGATGCAGAACGCAACGAAATTGCTCTTTTTATTCATAAATACTTGAAGACAAATGCGTGCATTGAAATTTTGACATTCTGAGTATTTACTATTCAAATATGATGATTCCATGATTCTTTTTGTTTTGAATTCTTTGGGGAAGTAGTTATGTATTTACTATTACGAGCAGATCTTCTAATCAATAGGACATTTGCTGATGCATCAAGCTGTCTATTGTTGTTGCCCTTCAAAACGTCAATCACAGTGGCGTACTAAATCAAGCATTCCCGAAATGCAATAGTGTACATAATAGATTTTATAGGAAGAATCTTACGCAAAAGAATGAGTGTGACGTTATATTGTACGAATTGCGAAGTGAGGCGGCACGATGGGGTTTAAGGTCGGTTGACACTTTGTTTTTGTTCATTTGTTTTAGCTTCTGGTGATAAATATAAGAGAACAAAATTAAGCCTACTGCTACAAACACTTTGCTGTTTCCTAGTACTGGGAATTTTTCAGAGCGAGTACACAAAAATTGTAAACAAATTAAGTTAGTCGTTCCTTTTCTCTGTGGCAATCTAGCCTGATTTGAGGCAGTTGAAATGTTTTTGCGTAAAATTATGCTAATAGCTTTGTTATTTTTGAGTTTGAGTTTAGTACTTATCAATTATGTGGTGGAAGCTCATTTCAAGGGGAAAATATCATTCCACCAGTATTCGAGGTGTTCTTGTCGAAGAACGAGAAGTGAAGAGGTTTGGAACTTGACCGCTCTTTCTGCTCAAAAATCGGAGATAACTTATCCATCTGCGTTCATCTCACCTTGTTACGAGATTTTCCACTTGCGACAACGGAATATAAAGCTGAGATACACCGTTTACAAATAGGAAACTCACCATTCATACTGGGTTTATTCATACATGATTTAAGCACAACAAAACGGTCATACACATTGGTATAAAGCAGCTGTAAGATATGCTTTAATTTACATTGAATATGATGACGGGGGTTGTAATTCTAAATGTCTCTTCCTGAAATAGCTTTGCATTGAAAACCATATAAAAACACTAGTTTTTGTAGCTACTGCCAGTGGTGGCGTGGGGGGGGCTGGAGAGATATTCCCCCCAGTTTTCCTCAGGATCGGTTTTCTTATTCGTCCAAATTCCGTTTTCTTCATACCATTGTCTCCCTATCATAGCTTCGCCACATCTTTTGATGCTCGTTGTTGCTCTGAAGTTGTAGAAAAGTCACTTCGTTAGGGGGCGGAATTGACAAAGAAAGTGGATTTTGGGGGCGAGGCCCCCTCGCCTACCCTCAGCTATGTGGCTGTGCTAACGATACGGGATGTGTGGGGGGAGGGGAGTTTGTAGGGATTGACGGTTCGCAGTTTTCATAGCTTATAATAAATTCTTTGTAATTCCGGTTTCGAATGCTGTAAGAGGCGGTTTTTGGTTTTTCCAGACAATTTTGGAAGTGTCTCTGTTTCAGCAAATTAATTTGGTGGTTTTATGTTTTCATACACCCCTAAAAATCCCCCAATAATGTCCTATTGGGGAAAATACCAGGTTGTGATAATTTCAAAAGAGGCTCTGAGCAAATCTTACCATTTAGTCCAGAAAAGCTTGCACTATCAGCACATATTTCTACCAGAAAAGCAAAATCATCTCATTGTTACCTTTCCTGCATAGATTTGGGAATGCATGAAAATTTGTTTTTTGCGTGTGAGAGTAAGAAATTGCTCAAATGCGTGAGCCTCACGCTCAATGTGTGAGACTTGAGAACTCTGAAAGTGCGTTCTTTCCAATGTCATAATTGTGACTTCACTACACCCTCAAAAGAACCTAAGGTTTCTTTGTGTTTGCTTTGCAGTTAATCTAAACAAGGCAAATTATTGTCCATTTTCGTGGCATTAGAATGTAAACAAATAAACCTCATATTGACGAGCAATTCAATTCTAGTTCTATTGTCTCCAAAGATCTACATAATTGAGCTAGCCAATCAGTGGAGCGCTTACCCATGAGTAAACTGGGCAAGTGCCCATGGGCACCCTATAATTCTTGAAGTGAAGGGGTCCCGAGCTACAGTTTGAAAATCCTATGAAGTGCTATTGAGTTTCGTGTTCTGTTTGTATTGAGTTCCAACCTCTTCAGACAAGGGTATTTTTGTTGGTGGCAAGAAGCAAGGATAGTTTTTCTGGACTGTATCGAAATACGTCTCCTCGTAGAAGTGTGTTCATTTTTTCAAGTTTCTATCAAGTAATTAGGCATAAAGTGAGTGTGTTGCCCCCTGCTGATGAATATAGCACTTTTGCCCTTGTACTTGAAATGATGTATACGTAGAACTACGTGTACATTTTGCAAAATCTTCCAATGCGTAATAATAATTTACTTTGAATTTTGATCATTTGGCATTTTGCTATTGTGTTCTTCAAAGAGCAGTTAAAAAGCATAAATTGACATTTTCTGCTGCCCATCTAATTAAAGATAATAGAAATTAGACCATTTCCTGTCTTGCAAAGAAGCATTTTCCGATGCCGTTGACATTGATGTGTTTATTGGGAAGCGTAGGGCCTCACGCCTCCAATATTTTTGAAGTTGCAAGATAGTCAAAAAGTCGGCCATCCTGCAAGAGAAAGATGGGCCAGGGGCGGCGCTAGAAAAAATTCATGGGGGGTCAGGTCTCGAGATGCCGAGTAAGAAATATGAACTCAAATGTTATAAACTAAAGTTGCTTGACCTCTTCAAATGCTATAAACCAAATGTTTTTCAGAGGTAGGTCACCCTAAAATAACTTGCTCTAAATCGTTAGAAGATGCGCTTTTGCGTAAAAGGAAAACGTCTTTTTTACCATTGATCTGCATTCTGGGATGGGAAGTCCATGGCTATTTGCTTTTAGCTGCAGCATGCTTTTCTGTTATAAATTTTGTAAAGAAAACTGCTAGCGTGTGCGTGTATTTCGAAAGGAAAAGTCGCATATAAGAGCATCTCCTAAATGTTCCTGCACGAAATTGATACACCTCACGAATGACGTAAATTCACATCTTCTTTGTAACCTAAACAAGTATAGTGCCCTTCTCTAGCAACTGTGGCTTCGATGTAGGCCAAGAAAACACACAATTTGACTGGCGGGCCATACTTTAGGCATAATCTCATCGAAACTACCCATACTTTGTCTGCCTAGTGAACAGCTGAAAATTTCAGACCTGCCGAGTAAATTCATGGTCACACCCCTACACCCCCCGTAGCACCGTCCCTGAGCTGGGCACAGTGCTGTTTTAGTAACAGTAGCTGGTAAAATGGTTGGCCCTCCCCCACAGAGAGTGTCTCGGAACATCTTTGGCTATAGAGAGCCCAATTCTTGAAGTTTCCTTTCTGGGGGCAAGCCCCCAGACCCCAATTCTTAATTACGCTATGAAAAGAATATTAGCGAAGTGCCGAGCACATAGTAGCATACAATTTTTGATTTGTGAGCGCAGATCTATAATAGACAATAGTTACCGACTCTCAAATTTGACTTCTACATCTTTACACACTATAAATTTTAGTACACCTGGGACCCTAATTAGCATTGTCTCCAGGGTCCCAAAAAAGTAAGCGAGTCAAATTGAAAAAGCCAAAAAATGAAGAAGAAGAAGAAATGGGACCTGCAAAAGTTAGAGACGAGAGCTGAGAGTTGTCAAAACAAAGTGAATGAAAAAATAATGAACACTAAAGAAGATGATGAGAGCATTGAAAGTAGCTACAATATTTTGAAAAAAGCTGGTTTAGAGGCTGCAAAGACTGAAATTGGTTGTACAACGGGCACAGCAGAAAGGAAGCCTTGAGTTACTGATGAGATGATAAGGAAAATGGATGAAAGAAGGAAGTGGAAGAATGTACCAATAGAAGATTGAGTAAAGAAATATATACAACTTAGTAGTGAGCTGAGAAAGGAAACAGAACAGGCCAGAGACCATTGGTAGATTGAACAATGTCAGAATCGTTATGAGCTAGATATCAAGGGTATCGGAAGGTACGTCAACCTGTGGGACAAAGCATGACGAGAAATAACAAAACAGCGACTTAGGACATGAACGGTATACTCTTAAACAGATAAAAGTGATATCAAAGAAAGGTGGAGAAAATATAGTGAAACACGTTGTGATGCTGAAAGAACACCAGGGGAAAGTAAGTCTTGATTTAGAACGGAAAAATGAAGTAAGCAAGGACCGGAAAGGACCAGATCTGTTACTCAGTGAGGTCAGAGCAGCAATAAAAGAGTTAAAGAACAGAAAGGCTGTAGGTATAGATGAAGTACCTCCAGAACTTTGGAAGAGTTTAGGTAAGGAAGCAACATCAGAATTAATGCAATTATGTGAAAGAATTTATAATGAAGGAATATGGCCAGAAGGTTTCACAAAGACAGTTTTGATACTCTTGCCAAAGAAAATGAATGCAATGGTATGTGAGGACCATTTAACCATCAGCCTTATATCGCATCCATCAAAGATTATGCTAAGAATACGGACAAAAAGACTGGAAGGAAAAGTTTGAGATTTTATCTCTAAGACAGTTTGGATTCAAGAAAGGATTTTGAACCAGAGAAGCAATAAGAGTTACCCGTATACTGAGTGAGAAGGTTCTAGATCATGGAAAGGATTGTGTTTATTTGTTTTGTTGACAATAAGAAGGCATTTGACAGAGTGAATTGGGTAAAGGTGATAGATATCTTGAAACAGCTAGGAGTAGACTGGCGAGACAGGCGACTGAATTGAGAGCAATATAACAAGCAGCAGGCAGACAGTAGTCAGAGTTGCAGATGAGTCCACAGATACATGTAGTATTGGCAGAAGTGTGAAATAAGATTGTAGCTTATCCCCCTTACTATTCTCAATTTATGGAGAAAGGATGATGATAGAAGCATTGGGTGAGAGTGTAAAATGGGAGGGAGTTTGCTAAAAGATATAAGAGTTATCAAGGCAAAAGGTAACAGTCACTAGTATTGCAGTTGCGAAAACAAAGTTCGCATTTGGCATATGTGATTGCATGGTTTAAATGAAGTTTTAAAAAAACTTATCATTAGGTAACGACGAACCAGATGACAGTTATCAACAGTGGCGTAGAAGGTATTGGCTATTTTTTGACAACTTCTAAGGGCCTCCTAGCTTTTGAAACCTGAGAGGGCCTCTCATAGGTCTTGGAGAGACGAGTTTTTTTGCATTATTCAGAGTGAAACAAAGATGGGGTCCTCTTCTTAATGAAATCATCAGAGCTCAGAGTCAGAGCCTCTTTTAACATTGTCACTAGTGGGCATTTACCCCAGTAGGCCATTTTCCTGCCCCACCAGTAAGAAATTAGATCAACAATTTGCCCCGCTATTTG
>WIPJ01000688.1:223820-256386 GCA_018155075.1 Cassiopea andromeda
GGGGTCTCTCTTGTACAAAAAATGCAGAGATTTCTGGTAGAGTTCGTCAAACAATTAGAAAGGGATTTGTAGCAGTTGCCTCCAGCAACAGAATA
Source organism: Cassiopea andromeda (assembly GCA_018155075.1). Taxonomy (NCBI): domain Eukaryota; kingdom Metazoa; phylum Cnidaria; class Scyphozoa; order Rhizostomeae; family Cassiopeidae; genus Cassiopea; species Cassiopea andromeda. The sequence continues at coordinate 223,916 of WIPJ01000688.1, forward strand.
TCAATATATATTACTCAAAGAATTTCGTAGCAAGAGCCAGATCATAAGTCTATTAGAAAAGAGAGCTTCTGATCAGTTAAGTATTCTAAAATTAGAATTTTCCTCTTCACCCCTGAGAAGTGCTTTGCGGTTTTCTAATGGCAATCTAATGCCGTTTTAGCAAATCTATTGTCTTGCTAAGGGGCATTTTCCGAAGTTTCTAACTGTAATTATATCGCTTTTTCCTGGGGGCAAGTCGCCAGACCCCCACTATCACCTTTCTCAACTATGGAAGGAATGCTTTGGCATACAATCTTCCATGTATTGGTGTTCAGCTCCAGCATATCTATTTGCTATCTGTATGAGAATAGGCCCCTTCACATGTTCTGCCCCACTAGTCAAGTTTTCTTAAAGGAGACCCTGTCCAGAGTGTCTCCTTTACACCACTGGTTACAAATGCGATGGAAATGGACAGAAAACGCTTGCATAATTTTCATTAAAGTACGTTCACGAATTTGTGAATTTACAGATATTTTGGCAAGTCTGACTGCCTTGAAGCACGAAAACATTGGGGGGGTGCTCTTCCCCTACGTTCCCCGCTAAATCTGTCGATGCAGAGGAGCGTTGATTGAAAAACAATGTGTATTCTTAGATCTTGCTCTGCTCAATCTACGCCGGCATCACTTCCTCATAGACAAAATGCAACCCCTCTGCTCCAAAACCTTTCAGATAATCAAGGGTATACCCCGTCTTTCTAAAAACAAATGACTTGTTGAGTGCTCACTCGTGCTGTTACCGATGTCATGGCAGGGGCGATGGCGCACAGTTACGAAGCCAGCTTTCAAAAGGCAGGGGACAACCGAGCCTGATGGGTGTGACATCCAAGTATAGAGATGGTGCTTATTGGAAACACAGGGAAAAAGGAGTTTAGGGACTCCGAGCAGAAATTTTTTGATCCCCACACCTTTTACGTTGGCTATACTTTGAGTAATGTCTTTTATAGTGCCACAAAGGCTGCAAAGGGGTCTGGGGGCTTGCCCCCAGAAGAGATTTTCACAATTCCATTCCCTACCATTCCGCAGAAAGCCCCTCTGCAAACTTCATTTAAGTAGCTTTAGAGAGCTTCACTCTATTGTCTTTGACATAGACAATACCAGTGCTTCCACTTTTAAGGAAATTTCCTTTTTTGAAAGAAATTTTGCTAAGCACAAGGAAAGAAAAAGGACATGAAATTTTCAAGAAAAAATCAAGGAAATTTTCTAATGTCTAAAGAATTGTCAGAAAATTCATTGTTCAAAGAACTTTCACTAGTTCTGCAAGCAAAATCCTCTTGTATGTTTTCAGGAGAGTTCATCAACAGTCAGAGTTGCAATTGAATTTGGTGTGCAGGCAGACAAAAATGCCATCAGGGGGCAGTCTCAGCTTGTAAATTTACCATGCCTTTGATCACATCTATGTTACAAAAAGTTCACAACTTTGTTGCTACAATAACGTCAGTATGCTGGCTGAGTAGAAATTTGGGATTTCAAAGCACATTTACCTGGCGAGCAAGACATAGGACGTCGATTCTTGCACTTTTTAAATGACTAAAGCGTAAACCAGATTCAAGAAATATCAGGGAAATACTGTATCTTGACAAGGAAATGTCGTTTAAAACAAGGAAATTTTCGGGAAACCTAACCAGAGAAAAGTGGAAGCATTGGAAAAGACCATAACAAGATGCCAAATGATCAAAACTCAAAGTTATGGGCGGGCAAGGGCGAGCGAGACCGTTCTGCTGGGAGGCACTGCCCCCTCCTCCCATACCACCCACCGGGCTTGAGCTTGGGTGTCATAAAAGACCACTAACTTTCTGAACCTCAAACTTACCGACATGTAATAGCTGCAACGCCAGCTTCTACCAAACGGCTTTTGGAAAAAATGGGTGTGATGCCCTGCACCCTCAGTGGCGGCACCACGAGGGGTGGCTGGGTATACTTGCCCCCCCCCCCCACTTCTCGCCAAGAGCAATTTTCTAATTCTTCCAAATTCGATGAGAAAATGTTATGGTTGGGGTGAGGGGCCTCTAGCAAGATTTTGAAATTGGCGTTACAGCCAAATCACAACATAAATTTATGATGTGGCATCTAAAATACCCCCCTCCCCCCCATTCTGCGGTGCCCCTGTACACCCTCTGTTCAGCCACTCCCCTGCTGGGTGTCTTTCCATTTTGTCAACAAAACCCAAGGACGTAAAAGATATGAGGTGCGTTTGAACTGGGTTCTACCACTTCTTGTCGTTAGTGAATCCCTTGTGACATATATTATTGTCTTTTTATTGTCTTTGCTTCCTCATTAGGCCTAGTCATTACATTTTTTATGAATAAGCAAGATGTCCTTGAACCGGTCTGCCTTTTGTAATAATTAGGCCTAATGAGGTAGCAAATGACATTAGCGGACAGCGAGATATGCCATAAAATGTTGGACTATTCAATCGTCTTGTTCATGCAGAAGGAATAAATAGCAGAGTTACGATTACTATCTGGGTACTAATTTGTTTATTTGCATTTGCAATATCAAAGAAATGAGCGTTTCAAAATGCCGATTTAAAGCTCCTTGAATGATATATGGAAAGCCTGTAGACTGTCGAATGGCAAGTAGCGGAATGGTGACCTTAGAATTAACTGACGGGAATATGTCCGCTAGTAAATGAACCTGTTTAACAGAGGGTTTTCACATGTTGTCCTTTGAACTTATGAACTTTTGATGAATGAAAGACACCTGTCATTTGATGTTGTTGTTGATTTCAGAAATGATGACTTAGAAACTTAGGGCACAAGTGCAACTTAGAAGCGTATGAATCCTGGGCTATAAATCCAGTTGTTCTCCTCTCTTGCATTAAATACATGTTTAGAGAGTGAGTGAGTGAGTGAGTGAGTGAGTGAGTGAGTGAGTGAGTGAGTGAGTGAGTGAGTGAGTGACTGACTGACTGACTGTGTGTGTGTGTGTGTGTGTGTGTCATGGAGGGCCGCCAAGAAAATTCAGAGGCCCCATGGCAAAAGAAGAAGACGAGGCTCCCTTTGAGTGAAGCAAGCAGGATATTTTCAGGGTCTAGAAGTTAGCTTTGGAAAATTGCTGCTGGTTTACTCTATGAAGCCCCCTAGTCCTTGAAGCATTGTGTGTTGTGAGGCCTCTTTTACCTTGAGGCTCTGGGGCAATTTGCCCCTGCTCCCCTCTTGGTGTCCCTGGTGTCATGTACCATTTTCTTGAAAGATACACCATGAATGTAGTACATGTATTAAGAATATCCCATGAGGGTGATCTGGGTCTTCAGAATATTTGATTCAACACAATTGATTTTGTTTTTAGGCTGAACATGGAAAGGCTGAGCAGCTTGATAGCAGATAGGAGCTGGTCAAGCATCTTGTCTGATCCAAAGATACTTGGAACAGCTGCGGCAATAATTATGGCTTATTACTACATGAAGGAGAAAAGAGAATTTGATGCTATCCGCTCCAGTTTTGACAGCCAATCTGTTGAGTTGCCTGTATGATATTTTCTGAAGTTTTTATCCCATATCTTTGAATAATTTTTATACAGATTTTAGAGTTCAGAGTTCAGATTTTTAGCACAGGGTCATATTCAAATGTCAGAAGAAGGATGGTTGACTTTTTACTATTTGAAATACTATGACAATATATTTAGCTATCCAATGCTTTTGGGCCAAAACATGTATGAGCCTGCTCATCTCAATTATGCATCACAATTTTTGGAGGATCCATGAAAGGAGTTGATTGGGAAAAAAGACTGAGCTCTCTCCCAGAGGATAAGAAATGAGCCATGCATAAGAACCTAGTTGGAATATCAGACTGAAAGGGGTTCTAATTATTTGAAATGAAAATATATATTTTCAGGCTGTAGGTTCTTATCAAATGAAGGTTCTTATGTGTGGCTCTTTACTGCAGTTCATAGATGTGGGAAGTGGTTTTCAGGTTTCTTGTGCTGAAAGCTGAATTCCAGTTATCAGTGCAATAGAGTGTTACAAAAGCAACTTGGTTTCCTGGGCTAGTGGTTTTCAACATGGTTGGTGCCACTCCTTAGACTCCTTAGATTTAATTTACTTTTATAAGAGATCCTTAAAGTTTTGTATTTTAGAAGAAAACTCCTTAAAAACTCCTTTTTCTGCTCAATTTTTGAGGTAGAGGATTTTCAATAGTAAATTTATTTATCTATGCCACAGATCATGAACCATTTGTCAACCGTTTTTCTGTATCAAAACCTTGAGGAAAGATTTGAGTGGCTTGAGGAACCCCTGTTCACATATCTGAATATGAGAATTGAAAATTACTGTCAATCAAATGGTAGTATTTATGTGGCATCTGGTAGAACCTCTGGACTATCCAAGTACCACCTCATTTTCACTTTGGGACTTACATATCTACTTATCATGAGATTAAAAACTAGAGCATCTATACCATATTCCTTAAGTATTGACTTGATTAATGATTTGCTGTATGATGTTTTTAAGCACAATTAATATCTGTGAACAGGGTCCAGAGCTAATAAGAGTCAATGCAAAATGGAGCACACTTATTGACATTCTTGAAGTGGAATGCAAAACTGTTCATGAATTGTTCATGATGGGTGTTGAGCAGTCTGGTACGATGCTTCATATATCTTCTCCATATTCAGTGTTATTTTTAAATGTGTTTCATATTTCAGAAACTTTTGTCATTTAACATTGGTATTATTCTATTTAGCTGTTTAGTAGGTGAAAAGGGTGACCAGCATTGTTTGATCTTTTACTTACTTTCTTGGTTATTTACAGTTATTGTTGAAACCAGTAGTGTAGTGGGGTAGAGCAATCACTTATTATGTGGAAGATCACAGTGGTATAATCTACATAGAATGCTCCCTCACAAGTTTGACACCCCAGAGGGACCCCTCACAGTCTTCAAGATAAGATTATTTCCATTCCTTTGTGACAGCAGTAATTTAATAAACAAATATTGAAAGTTATGGGTAACAGACTGCTTTCCTTTACCACTGCAAAGAAGCCTGCAAAATTTAAGACAGACTTGCTCAAAAATAATAAATGGACCATCACAACGGTGCCCATCTATACCCAACTAAATTAGAAGAGAACCTGTTTCCTGACTTCTTTTTACTTCAGGTTATTCTGCACCTTTTACTATTTATGCATTTCATAATATATCAGATCTTTGACAAGTACTAAGATGCTATGTTATCCATAGGCAAAAGCCCTTTTCTTGGAACACGTCGTGATGGAAACTCACCCTATGAATGGATGACCTATGATGAAGTATATTCTTTTAACTTCAATTTCTGATTTGTATGTGATACTTAGGAACTCACAGGGACTGCATAGTTTTTCAGAAAAAGGCTTTAGCACTATAAAAGTGCTAAAGAATTTGTATGCTGAAATTTTAGTCTTCTAGGAAATGAGTGCAGCATTTGATGTTAGGTAACAGTCTCATATTGTTGAAGTGTTTACAGTTCTTGATTGTTATGGTGGCCACTAAGCCAATCTCTCTCTCTAGGTGCCATATCCTTGGACATCGGTGATCATGTCATGCCACAATTTTCTGTTCCTTGCTCTCTCTATCAGCTCTACTTCTTGACGTTTCATTCCTCTTTCTTGCAGCCATCCCTTCACACTGGACATCCATGTCACTCTCCTCCCTTCTGTCTTCGAAATCACCAAACGCTTTGTCATTTTACTATTTAAGCTCAGACCTTTCCTCTCACTTTCAACTACTACCACATCCAGGAGTCTCCATAGATCTTCTTCAGACTCAGCTAGCAAGACAGTATCATCTGTGTACCTGATATTTGTGATGTTATGGCCACTTACTCTAAGACCTCTTTCCTTTTCCAATCCTCTAAGGATCAATTCACTAACCCAATATCCATGTATTTTATAATTGAAAAGTTGATATGAAATTTTATAAATTGTATTTGCTTCTTATCTTAGGCTTATGAAAAGGCCCAATATGTAGGCTCTGCACTTTTTGAGCTTGGCTATAGAAAGGGAGATTTTATTGGTATTAGTGCTGTCAATAGGCCTGAGGTACATTCCTAATCCTTTACATTGGTGTATTGTCTAATCTGTTTCAGTGATGTATCTAGAGCTATATGGTGTTTCATTTTGATAAGTGTGTGTTGCTTTGATGTGTTGAATAAGTCCTTAGGAGATTGCACACAATCAAATTAAGTAATTTGATTGTGTGCAATTTCCTAAACACTTTTTCAACACATAGCAGAGTTACATTTTCAGAAACCTCTTTATAGAAATTAATAGTATTCTTTGTATTCAACTGCAATGTATTTTGGATATATCATCTTGATGCATAAGTTTGCTGTCTATATATTGCATATACAGTATTATGCAAATGTAAAGCACAAATGATGCTTACATTGCTAGTCTACTTTTCACATGTTTTTCAATACCATATCAATTGTAAATATCGTTAAAAATTTGTTTAGAGCCTACCTGGCATTTCATGTAAACTCAGATGATGTACCTAGTGCTTTCATTTAGCATTTCATCAAAGATGATTAGTTTATTTCTCACCAATTTGCTGATGGGATGCTAGATTTTTCACCAGTATTCAATTTCAGCAGTAGTTGTTTTTTTTGTTTTGACCTTTTTCTGTTAATTCTTTTTTACTTTTAGTGGGTCTTGGTTGATCAAGGTGCTGTCATGTATTCAATGGTTTTGGTTCCACTTTATGTCACGCTTGGCCTTGAAGGACTTGGTCATATCTTAAGTCAGAGTGAGTCCAGTTTGTAAAGAGTTGCATCTTTCTAGAGGTCCCTCAGTGGGGGCACCATGGGGGACTGGGAGGGACTTGCCCCCCCCCACTTCTCACCAAGATTAATTTCCTAATTCACCCAAATTTGATGAGATAATATTAGGGTTGGGGTGATGGACCTCTAGCAAAATCTTGAAATGGGTGTGACAACAAAATTGTGTCATAATGTTAGGGCATCGCACCCAAAAATCCCCCCCAGTCTGTGATGGCTGGCACCACCCCTTAGGTCCCTCACCCCACCTGTAATATTTCCACATCTAATTTGGAACAATTAGAAAATAAATCATAGAGAGAACTGGGGGATGCCCTGAATCCCCCTCCCCTGCTGTGACACCACCACTATTTTGCAGCACCATGAAGCCAGGAAGGAGCATAGGCGTGGTGGATCATGTCCCCCTTGCCTGCCCATAACTTTGAATCTTGATCATTTGACATCTTGCTATTGTTTTCTCTCTACATGCCTCTTGAAGGTCATAGATTGAATTTTAGTAATGCTAATTTAATGATGTTTGAAAAAGGGACATTTTCTATCATTATAGGAAGTGTAACTGCAATAGAAAATCTTCTGGGGGCAAGCCCCCAGACCCTCTTTGCTGCCTTTCTGACACTATGCAGTCATTGATTAGATTATAGCTAATGTGGAGTACATGGTGGACAATACTTTTCTGATTGAAGTCCCCAAACTTCTACCTTTCCCTGCATGTCCAATAAATAACTTTATATTTAGGTGTGGCTGCTGCACCCATCCAGCCTGGTTGCCCCCTATCTTTAGAAAGCTGGCCTTGTGACTGGTTCACAGTCCCCCAAATTTGAAGCCCTGCTATGCCCATGTATATGATTATCTTTGTTCTTTCTTTCATAGCGGAGGTATCAATCCTTTTCTCCGATTCGGTTAATTTGAAGAGCATTCTTGATGCCATTCAGGACACTGAGCACGTGCAAACGATTATTACACTTGATAAGGTGTCAGATGAGGATATCCTAGGACGAGCCAATAAATTGGGCATAAGAATTCTGGATTTCATGGAATTATTGGTAAGAGTTTAATGCAGAATTGGTAGTACTCTCAATTATTGAATATATGATGTAGGATGATTAATAATTTCAGAGAAAAAGTCCACCCAGATAGGCTTTTTCCACCCAATGTGGCAATTTTCCACCCAATGTGGCAATTTTCCACCCATCCTTGCCGCTTTATGTAGAAGATTTGTTTGAAGAGGAATTGTCCTCTTTTGAACAAATAAAATAGGAACAATAAGCTAAATAGAAATGTCACCTACCCTATTTATGTTTTTTGAGCATAAAATTCCACCCAGATACAGTGAATTTTTGAAAAAGGAAAATTCTTTTTTCTGGCTTGCCCACAGAAAAATGTTTTGGAGTTATACTCCCTATAATGCTAGAAAATGGCCCTTTTGCAGATATCATTAATTAGCTTTATTAAACTTCCACCCAGATACAGAGATTTTTGCTTGTTGTAAAAATCACTGTTAGTAAGTAATATAAATCTTCTGCATGCATTGGGCATAAGAGAGGGGCTTGTGTATTGCAGTTTCTCTCTTATGCAAGATTTCCTAAAATTCAAATGCCTACACCCTGCCTATTTTTTCTCCCTAGAAAATTATAAATTTTCTATCAGAATTATTATGTATAATATAAGCTTTTTTGCGCCAAATCAAAAGTAGGAATTCGATTATTGTTAATTATGTAATTCAATTTTCAATTATTTCAGGAAATTGGAAAGCAGCATAGCCATAAAAAAATTGTACGTAATGAATAATTTTCTTGTTGATGACAAATCATTTTTCATTGATTTTATAGTCATTTCTTGGATAAGTCCTAGGCTACGGGAACCCCCTTCAGGGGCAAAACTTAAGGGGGTATGTGGGTGAGTCCCCCAACCTTGAAGATTTGCATTTTGCAGGGCAGAAACATACTCTGGACCCAGGACTAGTTGGTCAACTACTGTTACTGAAAAAAAGAAAAGGTCACAAAAAATTTATTGAAATTACATCCCTGAACCCCTTAAAGGAGTAGAGCTCTGTTTTTAGGCCCATTGTTTTATGAATCCTGATTTTTCCATATCTGAGTATTGACCCTAACGCAGTTGGTAGTCTAGAATGCAAATCTTCCTACTCATGCTGAAATTTTTCTTGGCGTAAAACTGCAGAATTCATTTGTTTCTTTTCTGTCAGCTCCCAGTTCCTGATGATCTTGCTGTGATATGCTACACAAGTGGGACTACTGGTATGTTTGGAGCTCTCTCTCTCTCTTTATAGATTTGTTCAATTATGGACCCTCTATGTTTATTTATAGAACATGTTATATTCATTCTGTCAGTTATAACATACCGAAAGTTTTTAAAATATATTCAAAAGACATGAAATATCTGTGAATCACCTTCATAAAAGACCTTGACTTCGAATTTATGCAGACCAGGTTTCCACAATGAAGCATGATAACCATTGGCAGTAAAAGAAAATTTCTCTATGGAAACAATGCCTAATACACCTTTGGTTTTCCTTGGATCAGTTATTATTTAGAAAAGTAGCTAAGAACCTGGGGCAGGTATTTGGAGTAGACTACTGGATGAGTACAAGACATCAGCGTCTCTTACAGATGCCTTCTTTTATTGCTTTTGTGTTCTGAACCCCTCGTATTTGATCCTTTTTTGAAGATTTTTTCTCTTTATTTCTTGCTTTCTGCAGTCCCATGCAATATTTGCAAGAATGAATTTTGATTCTTTATCCCTGTGTAACATTTTATCAACTGTTTTGTTTGGCTTGTCCATCTCTTCAAGCAAGAAGAGTATTAATCGAATAGCTGCCCCCATAAATAAGAAGCCATATCTTCCTTGCGTCTCTGCTAGTCAAGAGATGCTTTTGTTGTTAGGACATAATACCAACTGTTATTTTGTTCTTTTTTTCAGGAAGACCAAAAGGCGTGATGCTCTCTCACAAAAACATTGCTGCAAATATCGAGTGCTTTAAGAATTATGAGGTATCAGCTTTTATCTTTATTGATTATGTTTAGATATATTCCATATATTTTATACCGGAAGTCGAAGAACCATCTCTTTTTCGCTTAAAGCTAGATAAACTAATCTTGAAATTATGTTGAGGCCAGTCATTCACTTAGTAAATACGCAAAGATTTTCAATCTCTTTGAACCCACCCTTAACTGATGCATGTACATTCTTTTGTACTTCTTGTATGCAAACGCATAATTTCTGCCAATCTCCCTACCGTTGGACGTACTGGAAAGAATGATTAGGCATTATATTGCAGAAGAATACTTGGTAGACTTGAAAATGCATTAGTAGCAATTGTCTTCAAATTAAAGACTATGCCTCAGAAAATCTTTGGTTTTCTCTTATCTAATTTGTTTCTTTTAACCTCTTCAAGTATACTGTCACACAATCAGATTCGTACATCAGCTACCTGCCCTTGAGTCACATGTATGAACGTATGGGTGAGGTAGGTTGATTCTTTCAGTTTTATTTTATGGAAGCTGTTTTCTGATATTTAGAGAAGTTCTTTATTAGCTGAAGATTGAACAAGCTGTGCCTAAACGTTATGTTAGGTTTTGTGTTTCCTTGAGTTTTTAAAATATTTTCACGCCTTTGTCAAATTAGTGTGGCCTTCTCCACTAATATTGTAATGCTAGAAAAGTACTTATATACTTGACTGTTCTTTTTGGTCCTGGTCATACTATGTTATTCGTCGTTGCTCTCATGCTCAACTTAAGAGAAATTTTCGCCTTTTTAGTTGACAATAAAACGGAGGAAAATATTTTAAATAACTATTTAGCATTAAAGCTAGTGCATGCCATGACAGTGACGAAGCTACTCTTATAAGAAGAACGTATATATATATATATGTATATATATATATATATAAATATATATATATATATATATATATATATATATATATATATATATACTGAAGAAGATATATTTCGAAGCATATACACATAACACAGAGTTTATTTTCTAATTGTTGTACATATCTATTTTATAAGCTACACAAGTGCGGCTCTGATTTAGTTTATATCGATCTATCTATCTACTATCTACATATGTGTGTATATATATATATATTTATATGTAAATATATATTTATATGTATATATATATATATATATTTACATTTATATGTATGTATATATATATATATTTATATTTACATGCATATATATTTATGTATATATGTCTATTTACATATATGTATATATATATTTTTTTTTTATTTATTTAGTGATACATAAGAGGAACCTTTTCACTCTTTTAGTATATTTCATATCTGCTCAACATTTAGAACTAGTGTATACTCAGAGGTGGCAGACTAATAGTTTTTGGTGGAAAAGGGGTTGGGCTTCAGCCTCCTCCTCCAGCCCCCCTCAGCTCCTCCACCCATGATAATACTTGTCAATTTTAGGCCTTTGCAAACATCGCAAATTTATTCTCACAGGGCAATTCACAAGGAGTTAATTGCAATTTGTAAGACAAAGATCTTTTGTTTTTGAAAATCCTGCATTTTGATAATTTTGGTTTGATTAACTGCATTTTTGGTGACAGAGGTAACGTTCCGAATCATCCCAGTTTCATTCTAAACTGTTGTTAGTTCTTCATTTCTTAATAAAGTTACGATTCCCTCCAAATAAGTCTATCAGTAGGGTTAGAAGAAAACAATGCATTTTTAGTACCCAGTATCATGTAAACTAACAACTTTGCGACAACTCTTTGAATCTAAAATAGCTGTTACATCAGAACAATGATTCTTCTATGTTCTTATTTCCAAAAATTTTACAGAGCTAGGGGGCTGAGCCCATAAAAGTCACAGCTAGGGGGTTGCGCCTCCCCCGCGCTCCCCTCTTGTACGCCACTGGTTGACATGCATCTTTTGATATATTCATAATCATATACAGAAGTTCTCTTAGTAAAAATAGAAGCTTGGTGGATTCAGTAGCCAGCTATCACATGTAATATTTGTAGAGTGAAATATGCCCTTCATTTCTTTTAGTATTTAATGATGAGAGGTGGTGGAAGAATCGGCTTCTTTCGTGGAAATGTGAAAGAATTGGTATCAGACATTGAATGCTTGAAGTATGTTTGAAATGACAGCTGAAATATTCAGTAAAAGTCATCTATGCCAATAGCGTTTTTTTGCGCCTTGACAGTTTTGTGAATGCTATATTTCCGTCATGCTAAACCGCATAGTAATATACAGAACTATGTAGCATTTCAGTATTGACCCCTCCCTCATTTTCCCTCGCTTTATGTAGCTTTTCAATGTTGATTCCCTCCCATTTGACAAGAAAGTAGAATATTTTTATTTTGTTTCTACCCCCTGTGTCCACTCTTTCTGCTTCTACCTGTTTTCACAACCTTTATGCAAAGCATCTTGCATTAAAGCTTCTATATAGTTCACTTCCATGGTATGATATTTTGGATCTGATATTATAGCTTAATGAAATAATTTGAATTTTATAAGTTTTAAGTTTGAGTCCTCTACGTGGCCTTATTTTCTATATTATTTTGCCTGGAAAGTACATTGACAATCAAGTATTAATATTTGAATGCATATTTAGAATCCGATAAACTGTTCCTGAAGCATAAATCTGATTTTCACGGTCTTTGTAATCACAAGATGAAATGAAGGTTTTCTTTTGGCATATATGAAATTTTTCGATATTTTAGACCAACGGCTTTTGCAGCTGTCCCCAGAGTCCTGAATGTCATTTATGATAAAGTGAGTTCATTAATATTATTGAGAGTGCTGCTATATTGCCAATAGTAATCTATTACATGTCGTTCCTACGTATTTTGGAGTTTTTAAGTACACAAATTTTACCTACCTTGAGGTAAATGAGATCTGAAAATCAGTGAGGCATTTCTCTCAGCTCAGACGCATTTATTTCGTGTGCTTAATTTGCAGATGAGCGAGGTAGCCTAGTGGTTAGAGCGCATGCCTCCCGTGCGGAAGGTCTACGGCTCGAGCCCCACTCGATGCCCTGACTAAACGCTCGCTCACTGTTCATCCAGCAGCAAATGGGTACAAGTGGGAACACTGGGGAGATAAAGGCGGTGATGATAGGAACTGGCCACCCTACCTCACATGCCGATGACCCAGCAAAAGTGTCCTCTCTAACAGGCACTCCCCTACGTGCGAAAGTATATGGGACTACCTTTACTTACGTACTTTGCAGAGTGGACACTTTTTCTGATGCTTGCGTGGGTCAGTGATTATTTTTGAAGAGCTGCTCTTTGCATAACTAATTATTAGATTATCAATAAAGTGCAGATTTTTAGCAGACAGTAGAGTACAATGATCTCCTGTTTTGGGTAGCGTGATGCAGGACTGTTTGTAAATTCGTGTAATGAAACATCGGGTACTTCTAAGGACTTAGAGAATCTCTTGAAGTAAAGAGTGTTTATTTTATTGTGCTACGAGGCTTTTTTTGTAACCTGAGACAGTAAATTCATTAATTCATTAATTTTTAAAAGCTTCTAATTTTTGAGCCTTTCATTTGTTGAGGTTATGAAAGAGGTTTCACAAAGTTGGTTCAAAAGACATCTGTTCAGACTTGCGATTAATGCTAAGGAACGTGAGATTTCCAGGTACGTTAAATCACAACAGTTGTTGAGATTGTGTTGGCAATTTTATACATTGCATTTGACTTATAAAACTTATAACCCACCTTTATTTGCTGAAGCACATTATATGCGTATGACTGAAGGAAAGGATTCAGAGACGGTGCCAGCCTTCACAGACTGGGGGGAGGGGATTTTGGATGATACCCCCAAAAATTATTACGCAATCTGGTTACCACACCCATTTATAACTCATGCTAGAGTTCTCTCACGCCCCCCTAACATTTTCACATCGAATTTGGATGAATTAGAAAATTGATCTTGGTGGGAAGTGGAGGGAACATGTGCCCCCTAATCCCCCCGTGACACCGCCATGGAAATGCTTTGTCTCTGTCCAGTTTCTGATCCGCGTAGTTTTTACCACTAAATTCCTTTACAAAATTTCACTCTTAAAATATGTTTTATTTCAAATTGAATAAACTTTATGCACTGTATGCTCTAAGTGTTTCCAAGCATGCTACAAGTACTTTTTGTCCGACACTGGTCAGTGTATTAGACGTCGAATTTCATCTCTTTGTTGTCTTTTTCAAAGAAATCACAACAACTCTCTTCAAACTTCCCGGATTTATCCTGAAATCCGGATTTTCCTTCGGGCGAAAAACGTTCCGGATTTTTGAGAATTTCGTCTGCTAGAGGCAAATTGCAGTGCCATCTTCCCCAACCATAAAAATTTCATGCAATTTATGCCATTGAGTGAAAACATTTCAGGATTGTTTTAAATTCTGAGTTTCATCCCAGTTGTTCCTACTAGTTCATGCCCTTACTTTCAAGTGCTTTCTCTATTCTATACATATGTGTGCCCCAGTTTGTTGTGTTGGTAAATTTGCCATCTTTTCTGAGAATGTACTATCTTATGGCTGGAGGTTCCCATTGAAATCTAATATATGGTGTTTCAGGGGAATAATCAGAAGAGATAGTTTTTGGGACAAAGTGGTTTTTCATAAGATTCAAGTAAGTAGGCTATGATTTATTTTTATTACTATTTTGATGCTGAGGTTTTCCATTATTCTACTCATGGCAGTTAAATATAACTGCTTCAAAATGTCGTAGTATACAAAGTTTACTCAATAGTAGACTTTAGGTGGGGCTTTGCATAATACACATTGTATAAAGGGTATGTACAATATAGTATATATTAGATCAATCGCCCACTGTTTGTTGTTGTAAATTACTGTAAGATGTGTGTATGCCAATTTAGGAATGACTGATAGTAGTTGAGTACACGTTTTTCTTTTATAAGAAACATGTCTATAAGAAATATGAGGCTGAAATTAGGCAAAAATTAAGAAATATTTAAGAAACAGAAACAGGTTAAGTTTCAAACAGTAAGTTGAAAAAGCTGTTTTACAATAAAATGTTTGATGAAACAGGAAGCAAAATTGAAACAACATCCAAGACATGCGGCACAAAATCTGAAAATCCTATTTCTTGCATCGCAGTTGCCTAATCTGGGCTGTTATTGTTATTGGAAGTCCTTAGAATGTATGAAACAATTAAGAAACATTTAAAGCTTGATTTGAGGAAATATTAAGAAACAGCCAGGCTGAAGTTAAAAATTTGTCTCTCATAAAAAATGCGTGAATTTCACTCTTTTTTTACATCTCATACAGAAAATTCTTGGGGGACGAGTCAATGTGATTACCTCAGCAGCCGCTCCATTGTCTTCAGGTGTTAAACAATTCTTTAAATGTGCGTTTAGTTGCAAGGTAACTTCAATCTTTATTACCGTAATTTCTTATATAGATATTGAGTAAATTAGTAGAATTTAGCGCATACATATATAGGTATACATACGTGCATGTACATACATCATACACTTTAAGGCCGCTTAATTTTCTATTTGTATCGTAATCGACGTGACTGTTTTGTGATGAGTTAAGTTTGTTCATCTTGACATTATTCAGTATGTAATTTTTTGCATTTTGGTATGTTGTCGTATTGCAGGGTTCCCATTCCTCCTTAAAATCCTTGAAACCCCTTAAAGGAAGAAACTCTCCTTAAATATCCTTAGAAATCCTTAATTATTATTAATTTTAGCAAAATCTCTTTAAATCTCCTTAAGAAATATAGTTTCTAGAAGCAATTGTGATATTTTTGTGAAAGAGAATTGAATATGCAGAGTTTCATGCCAGTGTATTGCAAAAAGTTCTTATAGGGAAAGTCTCCTTTTTTTGTTTACAATTAAAATTTATGGGATAGATTGATAAGGTCTATCTTGTCGGTATGGAAAGGAATATTAACACGAAAACCTCCTCAAATCATCTTAGTTATTATTGGCTTTTGCCGTAATTGAGCCAAATTCTCCTTGGAAGTTGCTAGAAGATGTCCTTTTTCTACTTAAAAGTTCTTATTTTTTGATGTAGAAAAAGCGTGGGAACTTTGTTATATCCAAACAGCAAAACTTCTCGGAAGTGTAGGAACTGCATGTTGCTTGTCAGTTTGGCTCTTTTTGCAACTTTGTCTGCTTATCTTGCAATTTTTACACTTGTGGTACACATTTGTGTGGTCTTTCTACCTATTAGGTGTATGAAGGCTACGGTCAAACAGAACTCACTGCAATGAGTAATTTTACGTATGCTATGGACCCTTCACTAGGTAAGTTTCTCTTTACTTCGCCGACTTCAGTTATCTCATGCTTTAAGACAAAAAGAAGTGAGAATTGTCAAACGTTAAAAATTTTCATTCAGTTTCCGTGTAGATTGATAATTTTGAGAAGGACGATGTACTGATTTCTTGAAATTCTAATCCGATAGGTCATGTGGGCCCACCTGCACCTTGTTCCAGAATCAAGCTATGTGATGTTCCAGATATGGATTATTATGCTAAAGACGGGAAGGGAGAGGTATGTAATTCTTAGGTTTTTCTGTTGTAGATATTGATTTTAGGAAATTTATGCCGTTGTTTAATTTAGCATTACATCAGTTGAAGATTGTACATTGTCAACAAAATTCAGTAGAGCTTCTAGATGTTCTCAGAAATCTTTCAAGTAGATTACTATAGTTGATATTTCACTTTGGAAATCAATCCTGTTTTATTTTTTTGGTTCCTGTTGAATATTCACATTAAATTTCTAGTAAAATCAATCGGGTAGAATTAGTTTGCAAATCGGTCAGCCAAATAGTAGCCTTTTAATAGCTTTATAGTCTTTCATAGTTAACTTTTAAGGCGAATTTCCACTAAAGCGAATCACAGGGAATTTCTCGAGCGATTGCGAAGAAAAACTCACATTCAATATCCGTGCTTTCGCCAAAGTTTCATGCAATCGCCAGTGCATGAGTAGATATTCTCATTTGGCGCAGAGCAGTAGAGCTCACCTTGCATTTTGCTTGGATAGAACTTGAAATTAGGGTTGGAATTAACAAAGGAGGCACAAATGTTGGATTCGTCGGGTATTTCGTGAGCGCAAAGCCAAAGGTAAGTTCAGGAACTGCTTTTCTATCGCTATTTCGAATATTGTCTTCTAAATTTGAGGTCATTCTGAGCCTGGGCTTCCCCTTTTCTTAGTTGATCAGCTGAAGTGAGCTGTGAATCATCAACACAAAGCGAAATTGTTTCACATGCATCAGATTCAGTTTGATCTAAAAATGCTTTTCCTAGCTTGTTTGGTGCTAGGCCGTTACTTCCTAGCTGTTAGTTTATGAAGAGGATTTAGCTTTCCAATTTGTGATTTTATACCTACTGTGCATTTCAATTTCCTGGGCATAATGAGTGATCTCTGGGCGTTCGCCAGAGATCGCTCATTATTCCCAGGAAATTGAGTAGCGCATGCCCAATCTCAGTATTCGCCAGCGATCGCTGTAATCAACTTTAATGCAGATTCGCCTTAAGACTTGCTCCACATAATATCCATGATAGGGTTTTGTTCAGTGTTGCTTCCATGTGTTCTGAGTTTTGCATACCTTTCTTGTATGCGATAATGTAACGATCTACTTGCTTAGTCTAGACCACGGACTTTTTCCAATCCTCTGGAACGATGATGATGATGATGATTGCATTAGCGTTACTGCAACAGTAAACTCATTACGTTCACAGTCTGGTGCTGCTATATCAATATGGCTCTTTGTGCGAAATGAAACAACGCTTTTCAATTTCGTTAGAGAGGAGAATTTTAACCCTGTAAAATACTACTGTGCTTTGATCTTACTCACAACCCTATCATTAATGAGAAATAAGATTTGACAGGGTTCATTAATAATTAGAGATATTGACAACACGAGCAGTCTATTGTTGAAATTGGTAGATTCTGACTTGATATGGACAATATTGATAAGAAGAAGAGTATCTATGCAAAAATTTTGCGAAGCAGGAACCTTAAAAAATTTTTCTATGAATATTCCACAGGAACCAAACAGTGAAACAAGATTGATCTCCGAAGTGAAATATCAACTACAGTAATCTACTTTAAAGATTTCTCAGAATATCTAGAAGTTTAATTGGAATTTTTTGATAATGTATAGCCTTCAACTGTTGACGTATTGCTAAATTGCTCCTGTAGTCTTCAGATGAAGATGTTTCACAGTACTCTTGCATTATCGTTTGAGCCCCCTACTCATTAGCAGCAATCGTATTGAAAAGCTTGGTGTATTGCCTTCGCAAGGCCCCTCTCTTATCATAAATTTCACTTCCAATGAGGAGCTATTGACAATTTTCCTACTTTCTAATTACAGTTCATATTCTTTGGTTAGATTTTTTTAAAACTGATTATGTCATTTTGGTTGGATCTATGTTATGAACAGTTTTAAATTCAATCTATTAAGTAGATTTGAAACTTGGGAAGTCACTCCTTTGGGTTTAATGATTGTATCTGTAAATTAAATCATAACAAATATGCAAAGTTATCGCTGATCTAGTGTTTTGCTGTATTCAGTTTTAATAGTTAGAAACCGTACTTAGCACAATGGCTGGTTTTTCGTTGGGCTCCAGGGCAACTGCAATAACTTATTTATGTAATCTGTTTGAAAGGGTTCTGTCGGATGCAGAATAGACTACTTGACGTAGATATGATGTTTTAGATAGGCTATCTGGTTCCTATTAGAAAATGAATCCCTCGCTACTTATTGAAAACTGGCCTTTAACTTGTAGCTTAGCTCAGCCTTGAGGCAAGATTTTCATCTTGTGAATATTGTTGCGGCAGCTATCAGATCTTCGATTATAAGTTTCGATACTGACCTTTGCATAGAACATTGGTGGTGTTTGATTGTCTTTCAAAACATGAATACTATTAAAAAACCTAAGTATCTTCAACTTTTATCTGCATTTCAATTTCGCAATAATTTTAGAATTAATGAGTTTCAGTTCATGTTTTCAGTTTAACTCATTCCTTGTCCTTTACTTCATTCCTTTTTCGAAAGAACCGTATAAGTGCTAGTGCTAGAATTGTGTTTCCAGCATCCATACAACCTTTCGCACTCCATTCTTATTCTCTGCCGAATAGTCTGACTATGGCTATCATACCCCCACACAATCAGGGAGCCATTACATCTTTCTCTATCTGATGATTGTTATAAATATATACACATATATATATATATATACACACATATATATATATATAACCACACATATATATATATGTGTGTGTGTGTGTGTGTGTGTGTGTGTGTTTGTGTGTTTGGAGGGGGAAGTGCCTCTGTGGTACAGTAGGATAGTCCAGTGATTCTCTGGCCATTCCGCTGGGGCTCGAATCCATACCAGGACAGAAGTTTAGAATTGTGGTAGCCCACTAATGAGAAGTATAGACACTCTGTCAGCCATTGCCTACTGAATATATATATATATATATATATATATATATATATATATATATATATATATATATATATATACTTGAATACTATAGAGAAGGCGGACGCAAAGAAATAGGTATATATTATGTATATATATATATTTGTGTGTGGTGTGTGTATGTATGATTGTATGTTTCTGTTCATTTATTTATTCATTGTATTTGCCTACTTTTTACTCATGTCTTTATATACATATTTTGGGGGACTGCATTATGTCATTTAGCAATTGGGCTACTGCTGTAAGTTCTAAACAGAGAGCCACTAGCTACTTCAGTGCGATATCACTGTTATACTATCAATATATGCACATGAAAAGAAAAGCATGAAGAATTTAATCTTATCTAAGATGCCCGTTTATAAGACAGATTTCATGATGCTCATGGAAGTAATTTTTAGGCCAATTTTGGTTTGCTTTTCATCACTTAAGCCGTAAGAGTATAAAGGGTAAGGTTCGGATTTAGATTTATCGACATTAACTAACCTTTTGGTGAAAGGGTATTTTCTCTTTAGTTAATAGAACCTACCTTGTTTTTGCCATACGTATTCGAAAGCTTGTATTAGACCCTTTAGAAGTTTTTGTTGATTGTTTTAAAGCATGTGTATACATGTTTCTTTTTTTATGAGAAAGTGGTTTATAAGAAAGTAGTACTCAGCTGCTTAAAAAGTTAAGAAAGTTTACCACTAGATTTCTCAAACTTGAAAACATTTTTTAGCTTCTATGCATTTAAAATTCGACTTATCTGAGTACAGAATTTCATGTATGAGATGTTGGCTACACTCTAACAGTTCAACTTCATGTATTTACTAAGATTTCTCATCATTTGAAGTGTACATGGAACATTTGACTTTCCATTACTGTGCATGCGCAAAATATTGGAACTCAAAAGTGTTTACTAAGAAAATGTTTAAAAAATTTTCATTCTGGAATCGTGAAAAAGTTTAGAAAATTTCAGTACTAGGCCAAAAACGTTCTTATCGAAAAAGAACGTGTATTAAGTTTAAGCAACAGGCAAAATAATTTTACAGAGTCTTTTAGGTACACTCCACGAGTCAGCAAATTTCTCTTGCTCTTCCAGATAGGCAATTTCGTTTTCAAACACCTCGTGGTTTCTAAATTGAAAAATAGCTTTGACATTTCTCTGGAAGAGCTTTTTGTGTTGAATGCTACGTCAGGCCTTGTTTTGTTAATGAATTAGAACAACCTTTAATGCAAGTGACATCTTGTGATGCATTTTTAACCCCCACTGCGCCGTCTTTGAATGTAAATCCGGAGTCATTTTCTCTACATGTAAATTTTAATAATCGTGACGTTATAAGTTAAATTATGAAAGCATTTTTCTTCATTCCAGCAGCTTCTTACATATTAATTTTCAGTTCGTTAAATTTTCGTTTTATTTTGTCTCCAGGTATGTGTCCAAGGTCCAAGTGTTTTTCTAGGGTATTACAAAGATCCAGAAAAGACAAGTGAAACTATTGATGAACATGGATGGTGTCACACAGGAGACATTGGCAAATGGCTACCGGTATTTAACTTAAATTCCGTTAGTTTGTTGATACTCTGACTTATGTTTCGTTTATTGTTGTTCTGGAATGGCATGACTGTTTCAAGGCTCTGAAAAATGACTTAGGAATATAATCTAAACAGTTATTGTGAGGAAGACAAGACTTTTAGACAGCTGAACTGGATTGGCAGGGCGTGGACGTAGAAGTCAATTATAGAATGAGTAAAATTGACATTGTAGGTCACCTAATGGCGATGTTACCGCATATTGATATAGATGCGATAGTTAGAGGCCTATTGAGAATGGGCAACTGAATTGGATTGGGAGGGGGCGTATATATAGAAGTCTATTAAGCAATAAGTGAATTTTGCAGTATAGGTCACTTAATGGCAATGTTACCGCACATCGATATAGATGTAGACCTGTCATATATCCCGGTTTTGACTGTTTTTTCTCGGTCTCCCGGTTTTAGAGACGTCATCCAGCAAAATTCAATGGATCTTTAGCTGTTATTTCATAGGTCTTCTGACGTCCCGTTTTATTTTTGTACGATTTATTAACAATATTTTCTATTAATTGTTGCGCTGTAATGATCACTTTGACTTTCCACATGGCAAAAGGCTTTTGTTAGTGCTTCATGAGTAACAAAAATCCGAAAGAAATTATTTTTAAGAGACTTCTCGTAATCACTTTTACCATAAACTGCATGACGTGCATAGATTTTATCAGATATATTTCTTCTCTTAGCAAGCTTCAGTGATCTCCCGGTTGTTGACCACGTCTCCCGATTTTTTGAAGGAAAAATGCAGGTTCTCTAGGTTTTGAAAATTTTAGGTTGACAGAACTATAGATGCGACTGTAGGAAGCCCAGTGACAATTACGGCTGAACTGGATTAGCGAGTGGTGTGCATAGAGAAGGAAATTATATAATAAATCAAATAGACCGTGCAGAGCACCTCTATAAACATTGTCAGTGAATTAAGTGAGGGGGCAATGTTCTAAGAACCTTCCACTATCTAAGGACCTGGAAGGAGCTAGAGGCGGTGCATTGCTAAAGGTGATACCAGCATGTCCCAACTCTTACAAGATTATTTTATCCAATGCTTAATGCAAAAGGTGAAACTATAAATAGAGATAGTTTGCCCTAGAATATGTTTGAAAGATGTTAATTTGAAGATCAGTGAATGGAGAAGGAATTGAGCAGTGATGTAACCGACGTAGGTTTGGGTTAGGACAACTCCTAAGAGCCCCCAACCGTTTGAGGCACTTAGAGGGCCCCTCAAAGATTATCAAGAGGAAATTTTTTTCGTATTATTTGATGTGGAAATAAAATGGGGCCTCAATTGTACTGAATTCCTAGGAGCCCCGAATTCCTCCGTTACCCCCACTGGGCTTCAGATATTTCTCGTTTGTATAGGGGGCTCGAATTGCTTCGTATTGTTGTTTTTGAAATCAGCTACGTACCTAAGACAACCTTTCTAGTCATTTTAGAGCTCTAGTATTTATAGTATAGTAAAGTAAAAGTAGTCCCTTATACTTTCGTACGTAGGGGGGGTGCCTGTTGGAGAGGCATCTCATGCGAGGTAGGGTGGCCAGTTCTGTTCCTCGCCACCTTTATCTTCCGATGTTACTACCAGGTACCCATTTTGCTCCTGGGTGAACAAATTTCCATATCTGAAACCACGTCGACAGCCCCATTTGAAAAAGAGTGAAGAGTTTGGCCGCAACTTGAGTTGCAGAAGATTGAAGTTGTCGCTTGAAGTCATCGGTTGGTTATCTTTAGTCTACACCAAAGCCTGTTCCTCGACAACAACTTTGCTTCGCAATCTGCCGACATTATGAATGTCTAGGTTTTCGAGATGATTTTCGGAACAGGCAACAAGAACTCTGTCTATAAATTCTCGGACTGTCATCTCATAGAATTTAGACAAGACCATGCAATGAAGTTAAAATGGTTAATAGGCAGCTAATCTTATGATGTTTGCAAAGATGCATTTTCCAGCGCTATAAGCGACGTAGTTGTAAATAGTTTTTCTGGAGGTAAGCCCCAGCCTCGTTGTGTCTTTTTTGGCACTATGGAAGGCATTGGTTACAATATAGCCACCGTAAATGGCGTTGTGATTAAAGCATTTCTGATCGAAGCTCTCTAACTCCCCCTTTCCCTGTATAGCCAATAAGTACTTTCTTTACATTTAGGTGTGGCTGCCACGCCCATCCGGCGTGGTTGCTCGTCGGCAATGTTTTTTAAATCGTCGGCACTGATGCTCTTCTAGAGTTGTCGGCACATAATGTTTTGGTCTCAAGCGCCAACACTGATACAGATAGAGAATTGATCGATGTAGCTAGTGCGCTTTGTTAATTCATACGAAGTAGACTCTTTTCGTTGAAAAGATGATAAGATGCTGGAGTTTAATATTGAAAATGAGAAATCTTTTAATTAGATTGGAAAAGTAATCCAGGGTTATCTTGACCCCTTTCGCTTCAATCAATCTTTGATCTTCAATCTCTAGAAGGACTTGTTAGATTTTCTTGTTTACTCAGGCCCTATTTCTAAAGAAGCATTTTCACTCTACTAAACCAATCTCTCTCTAGTTGCAAAAAGCACAGCTTATTTTGAGTTCACTCCACATTTGGCCTACATGACTGCAGATCGTTACGAGAATAAATCCATATTTTGTCCTAGGATTTTCATTTTCGATCACAATATGTGATCTGGTATAATCCCAGCATCTTTCCGGGGCTTTGCAGTGCGGTTATAGTTTAGTCTAAATCCAATGAGTTTAGCTTTAGGGTGATCTTGCAGCCTAATCTTTTACCGTATTGCGCCATTTACAAGACACACCTTTTTCAGATAATTATTGGCTCTATTTGAGGGTAACATTAACTGTCTCATCGGTATTTTGATCTGAATTTTTCGGGGACGGACGAGGAACAGTTGGTAATGTTATCCAAAAAGACTATAAGAACTTGTTTGATTAGAAGGATGACAAACAGTGGCAGCGACTTGCTTGGAGATTATCTTCTAGGAAGCACTTCCATGATTTAGAAAAATAGCGCCATCTTTGTTTCCACTGAGACCTGAGAAAATGCTCCATATCATCAAAAAATAGTCACTACGTCACTTTCCCCCCTCGACCCAGACCCCACTGCAGTCTTATCAACACATTAGTTAGGTACTAAGACTACAGCTAAAATGTTCATGATACACTGTTATCTTTTATGTAAATTAGTATTCCTTTTTCTAGAATGGGACGTTATGCATTATAGATAGGAAAAAGCACATTTTTAAACTTGCCCAGGTACGTATATTATGTGGTATACCAAGAAGCCTAGTGATATTTCAGATGCCTTGCAGAATTCAAATCTGAGGAATGATTCACATATTCTATTTACCCATGCTTTGTCGAGGAGTTTGTTACAGGCCTCAAGGGCTTCTCCAGCTTACTAAAACGTACCCGTTGTAAATTATCATATTTTTCACATTCTGTAATGGCAGGAGTTCCCTTGTACATGCTTTTTTTATAAGAAGCAAACTTCTGCCTTCACCCTGGATGTTTCTTAATATTTCGTCACTATTTCTTAAATTGTTGCAAGAGCAATAGCTACCCAAATTAGGCAATTGCAATGCAAGAAATTGGATGTTCATGCTTGTGAGGCATGTAGCTGATGCTTTTTTCTATTTTGTCTCTGGTTTAATCAAGAAGTCTCTTACTACAAACAGTTTTCAAGTTATTATTTGAAACTCAGCCTGCCTGCTTTTCTTAACTGTTTCATAACTTTTGCCTTCTTTCAGCCTCATGTCCCTTATAGGTATTTTCTTATAGGAAAAAACATTAATAAGTAGTTTTTTCTTCCTGCATAACTGAATCTTTTTTTCAAGGGAGAATACATTGCACCCGAGAAGGTAGAGATTGTCTACCTGAGTTCCCCTTTCGTATCTCAAATCTATGTGGCTGGCAACAGTTTCCAGGTTAGAACTTACTCAGTATTTTTCTCGATGGTGAAAGTTCTCTCTTCTACTAACACAGTGTTTTCAACAGTTTTTGAAGTAGAAACTGCATTTATTTGAGTAGGAGTTGCAAATCAGAATGTTCCTGTCAGAGGCGACGGCCGTCGGCTGATCTTAAAAAGCACTGCAAAAGAGACGTTCCAAGGGCCTGAAACTAGACAGTTGTATCCAGAGTTTTTTTAACATGCAGTTCCACACAGAATGTGCAAATCTAAAAACATTCGTGCAGTTCTTTTGAAAAGACTGTGTAATTCAAAAGTTTATTATTTAATGGCCTAAGGGTGTAAGAAAGTAAATAGCAGTAAAAATGGTAGATTTAGGTATGAAATGATAGGTGAAACACAACCAGATATGGAATTGTTGGACGTAGTAACATTTATCGACCCCTTTTTCTAAATGTAGGGAGTTCAATCCCATCTTCAGCCAGAATTTAATTTTTCAACACAGCATCGCTGGATTTTATGTGCAGTTCTGAATTTTTTTTAAAAAAACCCTAGTTGCGTCTACGTTACATTATGTTAAGAAAAGTTTCATCTGCAATCAGCTTTAAGAGTGAAAATGCAGGTGGTAGAAAGCTTCTTTCGATAATTGTTTGGTTGATCAATTAAAAGTTGGGTCTAGAGAGAGTGAATCGTCGTCAAATATCTTTCATCGCTATCTATATTCCAAACCCTGCAGTCACCAAATTCGATGTTTTTGTATGAGAGGTCATCCATAAAGGATGTATTTTTTGCCAGTTTTCAAGCCCCCCTCCCTTCCCCTGCCCACGCCTGTCCACTTTTTGCTTAACAACCCCCTCCACTAGCCCGTGCGGACAGCTGTAAAAACTATGGAAAAATAATGAATTGTTGAAAAAGACGTGCATATTGTACTTATTTCTCGTTTGCCTCTTTATTTTCAGCCTTTAGCTCAGGAAGATGATGATAAAATGACCTGTAAATGCCCTCTTCTCTCTTCAAGAGACCATACTGAAAATGATGTCCGCTTACAACTGAACCTCCTCCCTCCCCCTGTGCACTTTTGTTCACATTGTTGCTATCCCCCTCCATCCCCCGTGGTACGGACATCCTTTATGGCTGCCCCCTGACAAAGACTGGGAACTAATAAGAGAAATTGCGATGAAAACATGCGTGCCAACTACCAGTTTCGTGTTTTGCTAGTTTCCTGCTACACAGATGCAT
This sequence comes from Cassiopea andromeda, assembly GCA_018155075.1. NCBI lineage: Eukaryota > Metazoa > Cnidaria > Scyphozoa > Rhizostomeae > Cassiopeidae > Cassiopea > Cassiopea andromeda. Next base: position 249,842 of record WIPJ01000688.1, read on the forward strand.
GCCTGTTAATAAGATCGTGACGTCATCAGCATCCTAAATGCGCAGGTTCTATTCTCTATTCCATTTTATGTATTCTATCTTGCGATAAAACTGTTTTGCTTGCATCAGCTGTTCCCTGAAGTAAAACGATTACGTAATTGTTTTGATGTCTTATTTGCGTAATTGCTTTCCAGCATATTGTTTCATTGATGTTTACGTTTTTTGTTACAGACATGTACTGTTGCTATTGTATGCCCTGATCAAGATGTACTTGTGCCATGGGCAAAGAAAAATGGCATCACTGGCGAAATCGAAGATTTATGTAAAAATGAAGTACGTAGCAGCAGATTGGATTGTCATTGAGATTGGGGGAGGGGGGTGAATTCATTATCATTGAGATTGGGGGGAGGGTGAATTCATTGGTGTAGACGTAAATCGATAGGTAGGGGGCCCTTTTCTTGTACCTATCCTTATAAAAAACTTTGAAGTTAATCCCTGCAGTTTTATAAGAAAACGATTATATCGTCCAGCAAACAACGCATTTTATTATCCTACATTTTGTGAACTAACAATTTCTCAACGGCTTTTTAAATCTACAATACCCTTTTGCCAATGAGTAATGATTCTTCTATGCTCTTATTTCCAAAAATTTATAGAGTTGGGGAGGGGTGGACCTCTTATATACCACTGGGTGAATTCGAGCTTTTTGTGGGATTGCTACTTTTTTGTTCAACCAAAATTTCATTGAACGAAATTTTTCCAATGCAATAATACACTTCAGTATATAAAGCTTCAATATAATGGGCTAACTGCTAGTACTACTACTACGTATGGAGCAAAACTTGGGGGAGGGAGAGATATGTTACCCTTCTTTGTTTTTCAACGTTATTTATTGATAAGAATCACAGGGTGGTCAAGACTATTTTGCAGTCAACATCAGGGGTGGTGCTAGGAATTTTCCGGCGGGGTGCTGACTCTTCCAACTAGGGAGCTAAAATATGGTGTTCAGGGTACTGTAATTGCCAAAAATCTCCGAAAAATTAGCTTTTCACTTTCCGACTAGAGGGCTAGTATGTTCCGACACGGGGGGGGGGGACTATAGCGCTCTAGTCCTCCCCTGGCGCCACTCTTGGTAAACATACTTATAATTTGCATTTACTGATGAAGCCTTTGTCATTGAAGTCAGTAAAATGTTGCTGTTTAATTGTCTTCTTCTTTATCTTAGACCGTTAAGAAAGCTGTATTGGATGACTTACATGAAAAAGGTTCCTCCCAAGGCCTGAATTCCCTTGAACAGGTAAGGCTTTCAAGTTTTATGTTATTTTCAGCAGCTGTCTAGGCAGCAGTTTGTTCTCGTGGTGATCGTTTGAGAGAGTGCCAATGGCTTTTTACAATTTAGTCAAGAATATTCGTGAATATCATGCTTCATAACACCTGTTAAGACAAATATTTTTTATCATATAATTTCATCTCTTTGTAATTTAGACGTTTTTTTATAAGAAACTTAGCTCACGGCTTGGTACTAAAAGTGTCTTCATTTTTGGCCCCATTTTAGTTCTAACATTTTCTTAGAAGTTTCTTGATTTAGCGAACTTAATTGCTCTGAAAGTGTAAGCAGAACGCGAATGCAGCAAACATTTTGTCCTATATCAAACAAAATATGTTAGTGCGAGTTAAATTGTAAAGCAATGTCGTATTCACATTATTTGGTACAGCTTTACGTTGAACGGTGTAACAATTTCAATGTGCTATTTATCAAAAGTTTCTTAGCTCTTTCATTGAAGAGTTTCTTAAATTTTTTGGCTGTCTAGAACTAGGTTGCTTATAAAGTGGTTTCTTATAAAAAAACGTGTATATACTTTCACTAAAGCACCATGTAGAAGCCCAGTGAATTTAGATGTTTCCTGTTTTCCTTGTAAGATTCCTGTATCAATCTTATCAGTAGCCTTTTTGAAAGTGCTTTCTACCCATTGGTGTCGAAGCGATAGATATGTGGCTTCACACTAAGACGATTAGAGCTGAATGTAAGACTGTCTTCCACTTTCTGGTTGGTCTTTGTGGTATTTAATTACTGGAATATGAGTGTTTTCTGCTTCATTGCCCTCTATTCGCCCATCAATATCTTTTTCAATTTAATTTTCTGTTTTATATTTTATCTTAGCAGCCTCGCAATTTTTCAACAACAATTTATTGAAAAGTGTGTTATTTTTCCTTAGCTACACTTTTGCCCATAGTAGAGAGTATTTTTCCAGAGTTACCTGTAGCTACAGTCAGCAGAACGACGCAGGAATATAGCATTTGCTTTATCGTCAGGTGATTTACCCTAAACATCATTGCGCTAGCAAATAGAAAGTATCATTGGATGGTAGAGTCCTTACTGTTTGCAAGAAATAGTCCTTTTTGACCCATTTTATGTCCCAAGAGGTCTAGCCTTTAAAGTTTTTGAAATACTTCTCAATTATTGCCACAGAATAGACTCACTATTCTGTTGTATTCCCGTGTGAATCCACAGCTGTGGTTGAGGGTATTCTTGTAGCAATGCTTGCCAAGTTACTGCAAACGCTATTTTGTATTTCTGGTTTGTACGTTCGTCTATTCGTGCATGAGTACAGTTCATACACATCAACCACTTTAAAGCAAAGACCTATGAAATAGCCTGCATCGGGCCTAGGTATACCACAGCAGTTTTAGACCGTGTTTTATCTACAATTCACCAGAAAATTTGGGGCCACCAAACGCTTACCGGCACCGGAGCGCTTGCCCAATGTGCTCATTGGTTAGTACGCCCTTGCTTCGGATTATTTTTGTATTGTAGATCGACTCGATTTTACCTCCGTTTCCCCCAAATCCTTGGGGCTTGGAGGGTGCCTCTGAGAGGACTTTAGTTCTGGCGCGAGCATTTAGGACCGGATGCCCTTCCTGACGTCACCAATGGCATGCAGTGGGCCTCGAACCCAGGACCATGTTGGTCTTAGTCGAGTGCATTACCGCTAGGCCACGGCTGCTCATTTTTGTAGTGTAGATAAATTATCTTAAAGATGTAATGAAGTATGGCCTTTTGATAACAAGATAGTTGGCATAGAATCTACCATGTTTTTGGCTCGCTTTTAACAAGACTGACAATACTTTGATTTGTTAGAAACTGGTACTCAATTATTCAAAAACTAACAAAGTTCAGTACTGGATTTTTGAGACGAAAGAAACTTGATAAGAGAATATGAATTGAAAATTGGACTTATCATTGTACATAATGTTATTATGTTATGTTGACTGCCTTCTAGCAGTTTAACTTCTGTTGATGGCTGTGATTTATCATCATTTCAGGTGGGCATTGAATTTTTTCGCTTTCTGCTAATTTACATGCTTAAAACATATGAAGTAGAGAATTTTTGCTAAGAACGTCTAAGGAACGTTTCAATACTGGAATCGTGAAAAAGTTAAGAAAGTTTCAGTTCTGGGCAAAAGGACTTTCTCACAAAGTAATAGGTGTGCATTGTAACAATGTGTGACGTCACATTTTAGTACTCTAGTGACATTGATCTCAAATTTACCCATACGCTCAGTGGCGGTGCCACGGGGAGGCTTGGGGCGTGTCCCCCCACTTCTCACCAAGATCAATTTTCTAATTTGTCCAAATTTGATGAGAAAAAGTTTGGGGGAGGGTGGTGAGGGAACTCTAGCAAGATTTTTAAATTGGTGTGCCAACCAGATTGCGTAATAATTTTAGGGCGTGGTGCCAACATCCCCCTAGGCTCCTATGGCTGGCACCACCCCTGCATCGGGAGCCTTTCAAGTCTTATTTTGATATCCACCATCTATTCAATTAATCAATCAATTTAATCAAGAACATTTCTCATCACTGAGTCAGGTCGTGATATTCTATACTATCTGCTCATACAATTAAGCCTGTTCTTTCACCCTTTATCTGATTACATCCATCTATCTGTTTTCGATTTAGGACATATTTGCATGCTTAATTAGAAGTTCCTTTACACAAATCCCGAATGTAGCATTTGAATGGAAGGCATGCTCAACGTCATCCCTCGAGCTTCAAGTAACTGATAGCGGTGTGCAAAAGTCTTTTTATCTTAATGCCTTCTCTTTTTAATCTATTTTTCTTTACCGGCTGTTACGTAAAATTTCTTCTTGCATGAGAGCCTTCTCGTTCTTTCATTGTTACCTAATTACGTCACCTCTTACCCCCGTTTAGATTTCATTATTCCGTAATCAGATTTCATGTTTTGATAAAATCATATGAATGTGAATTATCTTTGAGCGATGGGCAGCTCAATGTGATCTTCAAGATTGGTCTTCAATTCTCAGCATCATTTCCTTGCAAATTGGAAATTGGACAAAGTTTTCCCAATGAGGAATTATTGAATCTCCTTTTTCCAGTGAGGAATTGTGATCTTCTTTTGAGTAGAGTTTTGGTCGCATAATTATGTCAAATAGATGAGGAGCCTACATTTTTACCAGTATCTTTGGTTTTACTAATTATTTGCTGCTGAATGATTCTATTCTAGTGCATTGTAATATTTATTCCTTGTTTCTTAGTGGACTTTCTTGTGTGGTTTCAGAAAGGGTAGATTTAAGCAATGCCGGACATTCTGGGGGGCGGGGTGCTGGTTGCCCCCCAGTAATTTCAGGCTTCGAAAAATGTGACAAAGATTCATTGTTAGTGACTCACAATAAGTAATTGAGTGAAAAAGGTTTAGGGAGTTAGTTTTTCCTTCTCAGCATAAAAAACAATGATAAGGATAATTCATATTCTTCTCTACAGAAGGGCGTTTTCCAACGTTCTGAAAGGTGTGACCTCCAAAATTTTAAGACCCCTAATTTACTTCCGTTCCTTTTGCAATGCTTTCATATGTGTAAAGCCGTCCAACTACTTTGTCTCCCTTAAAAGAATCATGTTGCTGAGATTGTACAACGTAAATTTTGCGTGCCATATACAATCTCTGCCAAAAGTCCTTGGAACACCAATTAATTAATGCATAATTTCTGATAAAAATTATTGTTCATCCATGTCGAACGATTGAAACCCCTCCCCCCTAAAAACAATGTTGAATTAAGCGTATATTTGCCAGAGAAGTGTATGCAAGCATAGTGACTCTTTCTGTACCTGTCGACTCTGTATAGAATAACATTGTTTTGAGGGGGAGAGGGGGATACTACTAAGTGAACAGCAGAAATAATGCAAGTGTCCCAAGACTTTTGGCAGAGATTGTAGCTTTGGCTTTCACACATCTTTTGCCCCCCCTCCCTAAATGCTAAAATGTCCGCCACTGGATTTAAGAGATGCCTTTTGGAGGGTTCATGATTAAGAAAGGTGTTAACAACCACATCCTTCCACTGCCTAGGTAGTGATGTCGCACCCATTTTTCACTTTCGTTTTTGTCCTATCTTGAAAATTTGCTTCTGTCTACGGCTCTCAGCTACCGTATTTCTTCTTTAAATTCCTAATAGTTTACGAAGCTTTTACGGTTTTTCATTTCACTTTCACTGGCTGGAAATAATTAAGAAAGGGAAACATTTGCTGTGTAGAAGAAATGAAAGATTTCCCAACTGTTCTACATGCAAAAAAACTACACTGCGGAGAGGTATGCTGTTTCAGTCGCGAGTATTTAACTTATCCATTCCGTATATGCGGTGTATAGGGAGAGTAGCTTGTAGCAGATGGAGGCGTTATAAAAGAAATTCCGGTATTTGTGTGCAGTTGCTCTTTCACATGATCTCCAGAAAAATCTAGGATTTTTTCTAAATTTGTTAGAGCGGTAATTTTTTCAGTTTTACCCAGAAATGAATTTGAAAGGCTTTTTGATGCTGTATGAAAAGAATTGTGGATGAAATGGGTAGTATTTGGTTTAACATTTGGTCACTATTTGGTCTTGGTGTTCGGGTAAAATTCTGTCTGATGAGGCTGGATTTGAGGATATTATTGGTTGACCATCAAAGGCTATTTGCTCTATTCAAATACATGAGTGTGGTAGCTTGTCTAATGTTGGCTACTTGGTGTCAACAGCGATGTAGGTAGGAAATTTCTTTTGGGGGGTGGCGTTTTGCAAAAAGTTGACCAACTGCGACTAAAAAGAGAAACGTTAAGGAAACAACGTGATTAGCATGATGCCAAATTTCTTGCATCGTGGCCAACTTTCTTGCAGCTTCATACACGTCACGCCCCCGACGCCCACATAACCACATCCTTGGGTGTCTATAGTCAGTTTTCAACATTTCTGTTAGCTGCATGGGTGACATTCATTAAAATGTTGATTATAAAATACACTTTAGCACTTATACCATTTGCCTCATAACAAACTGCATAGAACTCATGTTGATAAATCTCATCATCAGATATTACATTTGATGATCGCACAAGTGTGAAACTCTGAGTTATGGCTTCATTAATTTTATCCGACTTTTGCTGCTTGTATTTTTGATGTCTTGGCTCTGTGGTACACATATTGAGCTGTCTTGTTGATATTGTTCCGTTTAAGTGCTATATATATATATATATATATATATATATATATATATATATATATATATATATATATATATATATATAT
>WIPJ01000688.1:258489-270368 GCA_018155075.1 Cassiopea andromeda
ATAATGTATACGCCTTTATACTGCCAAATAAGCATCATAATTAGAAAATATTTTCTCGTATGCCTTTCAGAAGAAACATAGAAGTAGATCTAACGCTCATATGAAGACTTCAGTTTTATGCTTAATGCAAAAGCAACTTTCAAGTCAAATTTAAGATATTGCAGTTTAGAGCTTTGAATGGTGAAAGCCGTTTCAGACCCACCTCCCAAACTGAAATTTCTATGTCGCTATAGACAGTGGTTTCTGGTGTTGTACTGATTAAACCAAATGGATAACCAGTTGTTGATAACTGTATCAAATGGTTGATAACCTTTTTGATACAGATAGACTTTGTAGTTTAATAGTAGCATCATTTAGGACTGCTTCCTTTCTGTTTTGTAATGAAAAATCTAAGCTGTTGACCAGGAATGACGAATTACTTTGCGCTGCTCATAGAGAATGTCACATGGGTTCCTTCATTAGGGATTATAATTTCAACTAATTCGTTCGCAACTACCACCTTGCTATCAGGAAAAATCTGCCCCCAATCATGTTCATCTGTTTATTCTCCTGATAGTAGATCCCCCTTCGTTTCACATGCACTTAGGAGTTCATCATGGAGTATGAAACAGGCCGGGGTGGAAACGATTTGAAATTTCACTATAAATTTATGTAGCTCAATGCAAGAAATGATAGTTTTATTGGCCCCAATTTACATGCAAATGTTGTTATTGTTGTTGTTTACTTTATTTTGAGTAGGCTGTTATACCTAGCTTTTTCAGCTAATTTAGGCCTACTATGCATGCCGCATCCAGGCATGGGACCCCTAGTTTAACGTCCCTTCAGAAGGACAGCGGAGTGAGCTGTTTTGGTCGTTCATCTGGAGATCGCCCACCCAGTTTCTGACCGTACACAGCCATGCTTAACTTGGCTGGCTGGGCCGCTTGGCCACTCACCCCGCAATGTGCTGTCTTTACTATGTGATATGATTTGCTAGCCCAGTGCTTCTCAAACATTTTTTGCAAGGCTATCTATGGAAAGAAAAATATGTCGCACCCCCCACTCGTTTTAAATAAGACCATTATCTGTAAAAAATTGCATATATACACCTGTTCCCCGGGGTTATTCGTGCCCCATCTAGCCTGCATTGCGCCCTGCTATTTGAGAAACGCTGTGTTAGCCCAACCTTTTCCCTCAGAGGTTTTAGTGCCCCTGTTGAATCACTGCCGCCTCCCTCTCTTCCAAACATCATTACAGCCCTTTATCTGAAACATACTTTACCAGTATTGCTTTTTAGCTACCGTATACCGGAGGTTTTACATATAGATTTTGCTCCATAGGTCAAGGCAATATACCTCACAAGCAAAGGATTCACAATTGAAGATGACCTCCTGACTCCAACGTTAAAAGTCAAGAGAAACAAAGTCAACGAACACTTTGCTAAGCAAATTGAATCTCTATATAGCTCTCTGAAACGTTGAAGAGGTACTAAGAATCCAGGCACATTTTCTAGCCTATTTTTATGCTTTAGTAGCTGTAAGTCTTAATTTGAGTGCCAGAATTACCAACTCTTTTATATCTTTTGTATATGACACCTTTAGTATTTTGTACCACCCCCAAGTAACTTTGCTCTAACGTTATTGCAGCCCAGAACAGATCATTGGGTAGTGTTTGCAATAGAGAAGGGTCTTTATCCAAATGCAGAACACGCTTTTGTTTCGTCATTTTATTGAAAAAAGATCATTTTTTATGTTTTGTCTTCTTTTGGGTAAAAGAGAATCCGTTTTTTAGTCTTTTTGAGGTAGTAATCGCGCTAAATCACAACAGTTGGCTGTGATGTCATGTTCATACAAATCGTTACAAATTGGTTCTTGTTGCTGTTCATTTGATGCCAGAAAATGAGATAAGCTTCCTTAAGGGTGTAGACCACCATAAAATTGAAATTAAGGGTCTACCCCCTTAATGACCAGCGTGCACTGCATAGTTAGATATCAACTTTTTTGTTTCACAAAAAGAAAGAAATCACGAGAAAAGAGAACGATCGCAATCAGAGGGTACCTTCCTTAGCCCCCTCCACGGAACCCCCGATGATATGTATGATATTCCTTGCTGTCATACCGTCTTGTGCTTAAGTTTTGAATGAGCTTCGAAATGTATTGATAAGTCTAACGATAATTGGTTAGGCATCATTGATCACCTCTGCTATCTCAAAAAGCACCTGTGAGGATCTCGAATGCAAGAAATTTCAGTCATTGTAATAGGTTGGTTTTATTTTAGTAATTTGCACTACTGGCGTTGTACATCAATGTTGGGATGTAAAATTGTACCTTCATGATCTAATTTTCGGCAGAATGAGACATTTTTGATATTGCAATAAAAGATTTTTCCATACTCTTTTAATATTATGGACAGAACCTTATTATGATGCAATATTAAGAAACGATACCGTTGGGCTTGTATCACACCTTCAGTGGCCAGTGTATGATGAGCATGCTGAATATAGAAGTTGATAGAGACTTTGTTGGATGAAAAATATGTACTGCTACGAAACTGTGTTCAGATATATGGTTTGCGACACGTTGTGATGGGGGCACTTCGACATTTATTAGAGGGGGAGGCAAATTATTCTTGAAAGTTGTTGGTTGCTGCTACTTGTGAACTATTCGTTTTGAAACGTTGTCACAATTCTAAGGCTAAACTTATTGAGAGGTTGAGTGCCTCCTTGCCCACACCAAATTTTCCGCCATTGGTATGTTGTAAAGTACCTGTTTCCTGGGTAGAAGTATATTTACACGTTTTTTTTTATATTATAAGAATTTTTTTTCGGCCTAATGGTGAAAGTTTCTTAACTTTTCCACGATTGAAGTGTCAAAACTTTCTTAAGACTTTCTTAGCAAAAGTTTTTGACTTTCGATTTTTTGTGTATGCACATTATTGGAAATCGAAAACGTTCCAAGTACATAATGATAAATCTTAGTAAATAGCATAAGTTCAACTGTTAGAGGGCAGCCAGTACAATTTATATAACATTTTGTACACAGATAATTCGTATTTTGAATACATGTACATATATAGACTATCTTAGGTCTCATAACCCAGTAGCTAATGAACTTTCTTAGCTTTTTTAACAGCTGAGTGCTACATTCTTTCAAACCACTTTCTTATAATTAGAAAACCTGTAGTCCATCTCTGACACCAAGCTTCTAAAAGTAGTATAAACGGACCTGCAGCCTTCCATTTCATTTCACTTTTATTTATTTCAGCAGTTTTCCTTCTATGTCGGTTTTTGTTGTGGGTTTTCTTGCACCCACTGGAAAAACCAGATAACTCTGCCATTCTCATTCACAGACTGTTGTCTTAATTAGTATCATATTATCTTTAACCATAGACATGATAACGGGATGTTGCGTTTTGTAATTACTAAGAAACGGGCTGCTTCGGAATTTCGGTATAGGGGCTGAGGGATCATCCATCTTTGACATATCGCCGCTAACAGGAAGGTAGGGCTAATAGTAAGAACCTCATATCCGCGCCCTGGAAAGATTTTCACTATAATAATTCTTTACTTTTTATGAACTCAGTAATGTTAAACAAACATCCTTGTTACCTCTTGCTCCCTCTCTCTCCCCAATCCCCGGGTCTCCTTCACAATTCCAACTTTCATAACAGGTCCCTTGCTTTGTGACGTATCCTTTACAGGGTTTGTGCTGTGGTGTGTAGATGAAAGGAGGGTTTAGCGACCAAAAACTACGTTTTAAGGAGCAGGTTTGTCTGTTTCCATTACAAAAATCGGACCAGTTCCTAAAGAAGTCTGCCACTGAAAATGCTCTCCCCCAAGAGTTGATTAGAAATTAAGGAATTTTCCTAGAATGCGTGGATTTGAGGAATTTTTAAGCGCCCTTAAATACTTATGTTTAATTCCAGGAGTTCTTACGATGTTCAAGGTGCAGCACGAGCCCTGTCCTTAGTCCATGCAGAGGGCTATGCTGCAGAGCATTACGAGAGAGGAAGGGATGGTCTAGAGTCAGCAAAATTGGCGTTGCTTTACAGGTTAATGACCCCAGAAAACTTCGCTACAAATGCTCCTTTGCTGCCATGCACTGAGTGATCGCATTATCCCACAATGCTATGCTTATTGTAGTCTTCACTTGTAAATACAAGGAAAGTCTAGCGTTGGGGACGAATTTGTAAGGTTTTATGATAGTTACAGCCAGAATGTACACCAGGGTGTGAATGGGTGCAACACCCTCATATGGTTATCAGTCGGCTTTCTCTTAGATGAAGAGTCAGTCGTCTCAAGTGCATTTCTACACCCCCTCCAACTAATAATTGAATGTCCTACCCAGGGGTAATATCTAAAAATTTTAACAAGGGGGCTCTAGGCGCAATGTTATAAAGTGGGTGTGGTCCATTGCAAATTTTTGAAAATGGAGACATGATATAATATAGCCAACATCTACAAAGATCTCAATAGCCATATAGTAGTGAGGAAATTCGTCATAGCAATACCATACAGAACATGGGAAGCAAGGTGAATGCGCTTTGAAAAGCAAGATTGATACAAAAGTTTAGGGGGGGCTGAGCCCCCCAAAATGAGCAACAGTTGTAACAAGGGGGGCTCCGCCCCCTAGAAATCACCCCTGGTCCCGCCTATGGGTATAGCATCGTGATATGTGTGTGCTCAATTAATAACCTGTGGTGTAGTATTACATTGAAATCTAGGAAGGTTCAGCTATATATGGTCAGCCCTTGCTGTTGCTGCTGTTTTTATGTTTGAAGAATTTCTTCTTTAAAAATCTGCTTTATTACCCTGCTCTATCATTTTTGCAATGCTTTTCATACTAGCTAGGGGCGGTTGAAGCCCCCAAAAGTACTCAAAAAATGGCTAAAAGGAACTGAGCCTCCAGCTCCACACCGTCGCAGTTTATCGGATTGCTCGTAGCTACTGTAACGCCGATTTGGTTCGTTCTTTCTACTACAGAAAAACCAACAAAATAAAGTTATACCTTCGATGACGAGAAATAAATATGTACTTCCCATTTCATTCTACAGATTATATATTGGTTAAATTTATAATAAATATATATTTTATCATTGTTATACTTACAAATAAAAATGTAACAACAACTAATTTTCGCTACCGTATCACAGATACTCTTTTATAACTAATGAAGCTGTAAAGATACGAATCACCAAGAAGAAAAATTGTGTACATATACTGTTGGGTATGATAATATGTTAAAAATAAAAAGATGAGTAATTTCTATAAAGTTGGGAGAGGTTTATGCTTACCTTCCAAGAAGGTAGAAAGGAGTGGAAAGAGCTTAAACTTTAAGCAATTCATAAATTTACATTATGTAGCCTGTATATAATCAGTAAATATTGTGCCATATTCGTTTGCTCAAGTCAGAAGTCTCCAAACTTTCCAGTCCGAGGGCCACATCGACGATCAAACAGCAGCCGGGGGCTAAGTACGCACTCGAGGTTCACACAGAAAAATCAAAATAGGAATGTTGTTTTCAATTTCCGTTTTTACCTTACAAAAAAGGTCTCCACGGGCAGGATGAGAACTCTTCGTGAGCCACATCAGCGGTTTGCAGTGCCCTGGCCTAAACCAACTATTTCTTGCTGCCAAATAATTGGCAGACCTAGTCTTTTCGAAGAAGAATCAGTGCTGGGGCAAATAGCTTTGAACAATTTGTTATATTTTCATCATTTGGTACAATTCTCAACTCTTGCTTGACTTAATATCTTGGATGTGCTTCAAGAAAGCAGGAAAAAGAGCAAAATTGGAAATAATTATGGCAGTTTGAGCTAATTACAAATACTAATATCTTCTGTAGACATATGGAAGTCACCTAAGGCTAGGAGGTAAGGGGAATATTGAACTAGGCGTATGCTTGCAAATAGTAGGGTAAGTTCAAATAAGGGGGTTGGACTTTTTTGAGAAGAATTGAAAATCAATTGACTAGTCGTTGAGTTCTACGTACATTTTGTTATTACTGAATCACTATAAAATGGCACACGACACATGAAGTCAAACGTCTCGATTTTAAAAGGCAGAGAGGACGAAATATTGGAGGTGAATAGAGCAGGGGACTCGAGAATTGTTCAAATGTTCGTTAATGGGAAGTGACAATTATATACCTAAGAATATTTTGTACTTCAGTGTTCCACCAATTCCTATTGCATACCAGATAATGCGGTTGTGTTTTTGCTGGTGCTACACTTTAGGGAGGCTGCTCCAATGAGAGATCTACACTCTGTGCCGCCAAGTTTCCCTTGAAATAGGCATGTCCTAGTAGTAGTCCTTAGGCCTGATTTTACCATCGTGTGAATGAGCACAGAGTTTTTTGCCGTATTTTCCTAACCATTTGCACAACTGCACGTATTTTGTTGGCGTAATCTTGACCGCTGCGTTGAAGTTACGAGCTGTAAGAAACCACTCGTCTTCACTCAGCCAGCGATTGCCCGTGAAGATGCCAATTAATTGCCGTTCCCATTTGCTACTTGCTTTGTTGAATTGCCATGCGTATACGCCTGAGCCAGAAGAACCTTTCCAGGCGTCACAGAAATGATAAACAAAGTGGCTGTCGTCGGCTTCAATGCTACACGATCTGAAACAAAACCATAGAACATTTGTTATAAATATAAATGTTTAAATTTACATTTCATACAAATGTGATCCCAAGGGGGAAGACTATGATCACATGGCCTATACTAAATAAATAACCGAAGAATAAAACTTTAGAGGAGAAAAGAATGAAGAAGAAGGGGAAAATTTAACAGACTAAAAATGAATTGATGTATATGAAACTTCAGGGCTTTGTTACTAAGTAAGGAGCTGGGAGAAATTACATGTTTCAAAGAGTACTTGTAGAGATGATTGACGCAATCAAACAACTCAATTTCCATTCACGATAGACGATCACGAAAACAAATGGTGCAATGCTATTGAGATTTTGGGGCTACACCTCGATGAAGTGTGAATTTTTTAAATCGAGGCTCCTTCGAAATGAGGACGTTTCAAATATAAACACTTTCATTCCTTCGCATGTTGTTAAATAGCTGAGCGTGGTAACTTTTTCGCTCGACGTAAGTGTAGCTATAAAGCAGTATAATATTAGAAGTATTTCGTAGAAAAACAAGAAGTCTTCAATGAAGTTGGAAATTGAAATCAGGAAAACTGTGGGCCTTTAGCTTAAAGATTTTCATTTCTTTCGAGCCGTTATAGATATAATTTCATTTTGGTGTAGATTAGGTGACCCCCTGCCATTCTTCCACTTCTAGGTTAGTTGCTGTTATCGGTTGGGACGAATCTCAGTTTACTACACGAGTACTGCGACAGAATGGACAATGGGGAGACAATACGGTTACATATTCTAACGTAAGAGAACAGAACAATGGAAGGGGGTTACTTAACCTAGAATCGGAAGAATGACAGGGGGTCACCTAACCTACATTGGTATAAATGTAATATAAATAGATACACCGGTAGTAAAAAAAGAAAATGAAGGAAAGCTGTATCCATTCCTCTCTTAATTGCTGTTTTGTTGTTGCCTAAATTCTTGTTTTGCAGCGAATTTCGCACCCTACACACGCACTTGCGATTAAACCTCCATGCAAACCAAATCTGCAAACCAAATTGGCCACACCCACTCGTAATTTCCCTCGTAATGGCACTGGCACCACCCTTGTAATAGCTGGCGCTATATAGAATTGTTCCAGAGTTCCCTTTTAAATCCGGGCATAAATATTTAGAACCGCTCTATTTCTTTCGGGTAAACAGCGTCCAGCCTTACATACAGTTATTGATGCCACTGTAATAACTGTCATCAGATATATTGAAGGTTAAATATTATGAGGTGCAAAAGACGAATGATTTTAACGAGAACTGATTGTTTAAGCACTTCTAGACATTTTCTAGATATTTTTGAGTTATTATCTATTAATAACAGGGCCCTCCTTAATTCTTTGAACAAATTTTATCTGATTGTTGAGATATTTTTGAGTTACGCAATATAATTCGCCCTCCCCATACCACAAATCAAACAAAATCTGCCATTGCATCATTCGCAAATAACTTTACAGAATGGATCAATGATTGTTAACAAAATATTTATCATTTTAGGTATTTTGTGTTCCTTTTCAGTTGACTTTTCTATTTATGCAAAGTCAACTACTTCTAAAAGGGTTTACTTGGTCCCATGACAACATACCTTTTCCGTTCAATCCATAGGTCAAACATGTTATCGCAATATGTAACCATTTCGTTTTGTGTTAATATCGTAAAATGAACTTGCATCAGTGTGTGATCGCGATTAAACGTTTTTTTCTCTACATTAGGACTATTTTGTTCTGCCTTAAGTCTGAACGTTTCTTAATATTTTGTTAAATCCAGCCTCAAATGTTTCTTAAGCCTAGCGCACAAAGCACGATTTTCGTCGCTGAGGACGAAGATTTTTGTCGCTGGCGACGAAAATTTGCTTTGTGCGAGAAACGCATATAAAAGATTTTTGTCGCTGGACGACGATCTTCAATATGCTAGAAATTCTTTGCTGTGTGCGCTAGGCTTTAATTGCTTCTTAAATTCTCAAGGCTTCCAGTGACAACAACAACAACCCAGATTAGGCACCTCGGATACGAGAAATAGAATTTTCAGGTTCTCAGCCCTCTCAATCCAAAGAAGAAGAGAACGGCACGCAAGTTCCGACCACAGCCGGTGGAAGGTCGGCAAAATTTCCGAGAAATAGTTATTTGTATCCGTATGACGACATGAGTTCAGACGGCTGGGTTCTTTGAAACAAGCAATGGATGCTGTTTTTAATTGAGGAAAAATTTTCGTGTAAAGTAGCTTTGTTCAGTATACATTTTGCACTCTGCTTCCTGCGTCACCTACACGGTTTTCTTCTATAAGAAGCATAGCTCAGTTTCTCGTAGAAAATGTTTCTTAATTTTTGGCCACATTTTAGTTCTAACAGTTTCTTAAAATCTTTAAAACCACTTCATAAGCAACCCAGTACTAGGCAGCCTAAAATTTAAGAAACTCTTAGAACTACAAGGAAATAGCAAAGAAACTTTAGATAAATAGCACATTGAAATCATTACCCCCATTCAACGTAAAGCTCAAGCATAGCAATAGTTACTTTAGTTCTTTAATACGGAACATTAGCATGGCTGCCGAAAGGGGGGCAGAGCTGTACCAAATCGTCAAATGTGAATATGACGTTGCTTTAGAATTTAACTCATAATGACGCATTTCGTTTGTTATAGGACAAATGGTTTGCTATATTCGTGTTATGCGCACGCTTTCTCAGCAATTTATTTCACCAATCTAAGAAACTTTTAGGAAACTTTTAGAACTAAAATGTGGTCCAAAACTAAGAAACTTTTAGCTTCTGTGAAAATTATGAAAATTGAGAAATTAGGCCTTGAGCTAGGTTTCTTATTTAAAAGAACGTGTAAGCAAAACGTGAATTTGGCAAACTATAGCAAACAAAATGCGTTAGTGGGTAGACGAAACAACTATAATTTTTATCCATATTTAGTCATCATAAATTATCATAAATTTGTAGTTTAGTTTAGAGCACGTGTAGTTAGTTTTCAGGATTATTATTCAAGGCGTTGATTAGATATTATAACAACCTCGTCTTGAGACCTGTTGGGTTGAAAATTTCGTCTAACGCGTCAGTGCCAGGTAATTCTAAAGCAATACTATGTTCACAGTGTTTTTGTTCAGCTTTACGTTGGAACAGGCAGTGATTTCAATGTGCTATTTGTCTTCAGTTTCCTAGTTCTTTTCTTGTATTTCTAAAAGTTTCTTAAATTTTATGCTGTCTAGTACTAGGTTGCTTATAAAGTGGTTCTTACTTCAAAATACTGTGTTTATAGAAACTTAATGTTAAACTACGTTACTTATAAGTTTATGAGATTTAAACTGTTAAATACATCTATCGTCATTTAAATAAAACAACTAAGCTCTACAAAGTCTAAAGAGTCAATACGAGGCTAGTCTGCTCTGTAACCAATCACAGACTAAAGGCCGGGTCACCTTTCTACACCATTCACAATTTTCCAGGAAGGAAGTGCGTTAATTTTCAGGAAAAGGTTTTCTATACAATGTTGCCATTGGATTCTATAACGACAAATAACATGCTTCACATGAGTCTTTATTCAAAGATTTCCCGCGCATAATACGCATTATTTGCAGCTTCAGGTTGAAATCCTTATTTAAAAATAACACAATATACCGCTGGGTGTTTTTGACTTTCAATGCAGATTATAGTATTTTGAGCTCAAACTTCATCAAGGCATAAGACATTTTTTTAGCTTAGTTATGACACTGCTTTCAGATATACTTTTGCACCCAGGACCATTTGCTCAACTACTGTCACTAACCGAAAAAGGTCACAAAAAAATTTTTGCAGGGAACCTCTGACAACCCCCCAAAAAATATATGAAGTGACGCTCCTGTTTCTGCCTCCCGATCGCGGCCTAACATTGTCATATTACATTTAGCAATGGTATGAACAATGTCTGAATGACTAATATCAAATAAAAGGCTACTTATTGAGGAAAGACGACAAGGATTATCATAGTTGCCGGAAAGGAGTGGCCATTAACTAATTGAGAAATAATCGGATTAGAGAACCCTTAACTATTCAAAATTAATGCATGCTATGCTGAAACATGTGATGCCTAAAGACGAGTGGCACACTCTTCATATCGAAATATGACAATTGGGATATGCAGATATTATCGTGATGGACCTACTGAGCTCCAAAATTGTTGATAAAGTGTGATTCGAGTTTACAAGGTTAAAAATGACGAAGGTAAACCGTTTCAGCCAGTTTATTCCAGAAAAAGTCGAGGAAATCTTCAACAAAAGGCCTCATTTCTGGACGGCTCGGGAAAATACTTCGAATCAAAAGCTGGAACAAGTTGGACAGCCTGGTGTAATTTTCTGTTTCACTAAGAAACATATGAGACTTAAAAATTCAATTTTCTTGTAGGGAGTGGGCGTGGTCCTGTTAAATTTTCCCTAGGGCTGCTACATAGATAGCTAAACAGCAGTCTTGTGCACTTGCCTTATTTCAGGCCTTGCATTGAATACTGTAACCGGAGTGATGGCCCAGTGGTAGAGCATCTGCCTCATAACCGGTATGTCGTGGGTTCGAGCCCCGGCCGAGTCATACCAAAGACTTTAAAATGGTACTCACTGTCTTCTCCTCTGGCGCTCGAAATATGAGAATGGAGTGGGAAAGTTAAACTCGCGGAGCTATCAGTGGACCAGCCCCCCGCTGTAGCTTTCACTGCATTCGCAGACGCGTGGCCTAGGGCTATAGAAACGAAGATCGGCGCCGCCCTATGCGCCATTGGGCGCGAAAAGGACTTTGATTTTTGACTTGATTGAATGCTCTGCAATTTTTTCAGTACTACTTGAAAAGTTTAAGAGAAGAGCCACGACGAAAAACATCTTTCATTTTTATAGATTTTTTTAACATTTCGACATTCCAAAAAAATTAGATCAAGGCCAGTAGACATATACGGTGTTGACTTGTATATGTCTACTGGCCTTGATCTAATTTTTTTGGAATGTCGAAATGTTAAAAAAATCTATAAAGATGAAAGATGTTTTTCGTCGTGGCTCTTCTCTCAAAGTTTATACTTCAGCTGCGATTTCCAAGAAATACTTAAAAAAGGTGAAGGAAGTTGAGAATTTATCCTCTTACTTCAACTCTTTGAGCAGTGTCAAAACAACAGTCTTGGTTTGAGATAATTTTTTGCCTTCTCCAGGAGAAAGTATGAAAAGCTGGTCAAAAATCAAAAAAGCCGTTTTTACAGTCATTTTGTCTTCTCTCTGCCAATGGCAGATCCAGAGCTGTAATTTTTGTGGGGGG
>WIPJ01000688.1:271834-291976 GCA_018155075.1 Cassiopea andromeda
CATGCGCTTCTAACTGGGGGGGGGGGATAATTAACAAGCAACCTGCCTGTCATGGCATAGTACAGCTACCACTTAGCATATGGGAAGCACGCAATATTTGTGTCTTATGCAGTCACAAAACCAGCTTTCAAACGACAGCGGGCAACCAGGGATGGGTGAAGCCGCCATACCTAAATGTAAAGAGGCTGCTTATTGGACAAACAGGGGAAGGAACAAGTTTGGGGCCTCCCATCAGAAATTTTCTGATCAACACGCTTTTTACCAATGTATTTTATAGTGCCATAAATGTAGAAAAGAGAACCTGGGGGCTTTCCCCCTGAAAAATTTTCACAATTACATTCCCTAAAACGCCGAAGAGTGCCCCTTTGCATGCATCATCTACTTAGCATTAGAAGCTTCAATCTATAATCTTTGGCATTGAAAAGACAACAAGATGCCAAATGGACAATATTCAAAGCTATGGGCGGCGAGGGTTGACGATCATTGAGCTGGTGGGCATTGCCTCCATGCAGCCCCCTGGCTTCGTGGCTGATCTTATGCATTTAGAAGTGAGGGGCACATGCACATAAGCGTAGGAGAGGGGTGAGAGGGGGCTGCAGCTCCCTTAGTTGGTCAGAAGCCCGTTGTGTTCGGGCAATGTTCCTGAAAGAACAATAGGAAATTTTCTGACTTTTCAGATTCCTATGCTCAATTCAGGCAGAAAGTTCATAGCTACCTAGAATTTTAAGGCATCCTACGCCTATGGACATGCGTACTCAAGCAAAAATGACTGCTAAATAAGCTAAAAAGGGCTAATACACATACACATTTGTGACGACATTTTTGTAGCCCCCAGCTCTCTCGCCGCCCCCTACGCCTATGCTACGTTCGTGCAGCAATTACCACTGCCAGGTGCTTCCCAACATTTAACTCGACCTTTTCAACCTTGTCGTGACGAGATTTACCTAGTGTTGCGGTTCAAATAACATTTTTTGTTATTGCGTAAGAATTGAGCGTACCTGTTATCCAGTCAGTCTATAGATGACACTGAAGAAACTTTTACATCGGGGACGGGCAACCTCTGGCCCGCTGGAACGTAGGAAGCATTCAAAAAGTGCGGGCACCCTTACTAGCAAAAAAGGCCCTATGTTAGCTGAAGGGTCAATTTACATACGAATTTGTGAAAAAGTGGGGGCACGTGCTCCCTGTGCCCCCGGTTCCTACGTCAATATGCTGAACCGTAAGAATTTAATAAAAGTCTGTACACTTGCGGAATTTTGCTTAAAATAAAGTGTGGTTATGCACTGATCGAGCCCGTCCCGGCTTGACCTGTCCGAGTAAAAATCCTGGCATACTATGTAGATATCGCCCCCCAAAGTACGACACCCTTGGCACATCTGCTATGGTGCCCTCTATGGATGTAGGAACTCAGGGGCACCGTTTTGGACTATTGTATCCTAGGGCGTTAACCTGTTTCTCGTCATTTTACTATGCAGTTCTGTTTCGCTGCATTCACAGAGGTCATCGCAATTTAAATGACGTTGAATAATCCTCAAAAACTGATGACAGAAATCGCCCTCAAGACATTGGTAAATGTTAAGGTGGGCAGTTTAAAAATGTGTCGATTTGAGAAAATGCCGTTACCTATTCTATTTTTGATACACCTGAGGGGAATTTCGCCAATTCTTTAAAATGTTACTGTTTATTTGGGCCTAATGTTGGGGCTCTCTTCGAATGTCAATATTTAATATTGCTTTTGCACGTTACACTTGATAGCCAGACTGAGCTTGCGTGTGGTGTGGAGTGTCGCTTATCACTTTGCCCTTCCTGGTCTTTTGCCCTAGGGGGCTCGTGATTTATTTGCGTGATAGGGTCATTTTCCTTATTTCTTTCCGCTGCTTGCTGAGAAGTACAAAGATTCAAGCAATACCAATAAATACTCAAGAGCTATTTTGGACATAAACACTATTATATTTGAGACGCTACGACGAGACTGGTGGAAAACCTTTTACTTTATGCAGGTTCCGTATCCATATCATAGGTAATGCTTTCTATACGAACAGAGCATCCGCAATATGCCTACCCTTTACTTTGCGGTTAATACGAGCAAATGGTTGAAATGGGGCCTAATTTGTCACAGAGTATTATTTCTACAGCTGACACACTTATACAATCTTACCTATACCACATCGTGTTTTGCGGTTTATCATCTTCAAAACTTGCGAAGTAGATCCTTTCCCCAACGCCTTTGTCACCATCGGGGCTGACAGAAATCCCAAGGTATGGCCTTCCGTGTTTCTTCTTTAATCTCAGTAATGCATAATCAAAGCAGGGTCCAGTAACCGGGTCTCCATTCACCCAGCCCTTTGAAATTCGTAGATTTTGTACGCCAATCCATTCTACTTTTGATCCGGGTTTCATAAATCCGACTTTTAACTCCTGGATTCCTTCAATAAAATCTTTTTGATCGTGTACACAATGGGCAGCAGTAAGAACATGGCGTGGTGAAATTAACACCCCCGTACAACCGGAAGAAATTTTCACAAATGAAATATAGGGCTCCTTATTCCAAAATATCGAGGTCGGGATGTAAAATCTGTCGTCCGACCCATAAACCAACCGTCTCGTACGTCGATGCTTTCTACCTGCTTTCGTTTTTGCAATGCTGATATTTTTGTGCTTGGGAATGCTAGGGTTCACTGCTGCAGGCTTCCAAGTGCTTACACTCTCAACCTTCACATTTGTAGTCACTCTTCTTCCATTCGGCCACACAGTTTCATATGAGAGAAGTTTCGATAAACTCTCTGCTTCGATTAATTGATCAATATATTTGCCTCCATAAGACGTCAGCAATTCTCCGTTGTACCTTCCACTGAAGTTAGTATTTTTCTCTGCATACCTGGCAAATGCGTGGAGTTCTGGGAAAATTGGTTCATTTATTCCAGCATACAGTCCTGAATATTCAATGGGTATGCTGAACATTGCAGGTGAAATTATACTGCTGAGAAAAACAGCCAAAACATAACTTTTTCCTGGTAGAAAATCCATTTTCCTTCTCCAGTCTACGGTTAGACCTTACGGCTTTAGGTGTATAGGCTGAAAGTGAGAGGTTCTCGTCTACACACAGTGTAACATCCAGTGAAATGTCTGCAGAATTCTCGTGGCAAACTCTTTTAATATCTAACACTTGACAATCTCACTTTGTTTGCCGCAATTCTCTCTGTCGTATTATCATCGGAGCGTGACACATTCCATTCGTGAATGCAGGACCGGATTTAACCACACGACGAGCGATCTCAGGCAAAGACCGCGAAGAATATCTCAGCGGAAAGCTACCGACTTCTTCACTAAGCAATTTCGTTGAGGGCGTACCTCCGGTCTTTATTTATCCTTAACTGGGCAGGGCCTCCGCAGTTATCTAACCATAAAAGGTCTTTGTCTGCTTAGACTTTGCAATTTCTAAGTAAAACCGCTACTAGACATAAACAGTCGGTAGGGTCTAAGTGCTAAGCAAAGTATATCAAGTAAACTCTATGAATAGTACCAAAATATATATCACGCCCCCTTCGAGCGCTCTATTTGCTAGAAGTGTGTAAGGAACCTATTATTTTTATACTTGACTACACGTAAGCCCTGGAACGGTAAGACCTCAAATTATTACATCAGGATCGGTGCTTGAAAAGAATCTATAAATGACTGGGAGATATTTTTGGTCACGTGCTAGAAGTATAACGCCCTTTTATTGCCATACCCATGTCATTGCAAGGAAGTGACTACACTCTTTTCTACAAGAATACCTAAACTTTTCCGAGCCTCAATATTAAATTTTTCTGATTTTGAGCCAAGAATAACTTCACCTAAAAAGTTAAGAAATATATTCCAATCTTTGTTGATGTTTTACTACACCATAAAACTAAGCCAAAGTTAATATTTCGTATCCATAATGGAAAAGTACATCTGAAAGCAGTATTATAACTGTTATACAAACAAATTCTTATGCCTTGATGAAGCTTGAGCCTCGCGTACTTCTTGAATTATTCCTAAATTTCAGCGATTTTGAGTCTCAATATTTTTGTAAACTTTATTCTTATAAAACATGATAAAGAGAAATGGTACGAAATAAAGAAGAAGTCAATGTTGCTTAAGGTTACTCACCCCCCCCCCAACATTCGTGGAAAAGTCTGGGGGAACATGCCCCGATAGCCGCCGTGGCCCCACTTCTGCATCACACCCGCCTTCTTTTTTAACTTCCTCCAAAAGATTTATTAAACTTTTATCGTTTCTAGTCACCCATATAAGTTTGTCTCTAAAAGAAAGATACTATACGCAGATTATTTATTCATAAATGTCAATCTATGCTACCATTTCTGTACGCTCTAGGGGGCTTCTAAAGTGAAGCCGTGGATAAAACTCAAGTCTTAATTTGAATTTAGTTAAATCAGTTAAATCAAGCAAAGTCTGAGGTCAAAAATTCTTCAAAAAGAACGCATGCTAAATAGTGCACGCAAAGTTTCAGCTTGCCTAAGTATCAACGCCGGTAATGGCCAATTTTGCACACAAGATATTGAACTTTGCATCTTCAGACACACCTGCACTTTGAATTGTATAGAATAACTTTCCACTTCCTTCAATTATTTCAAAAATGAGGAATTTAGGCGTATTAATTGACATCATAAATCATTCAGATAAATTAGGTATTCCTCTCTTTATGATGTCGTAGTCTAATTGGTTTTGTTATGGTTGTGTTCTGAGAGAACATCATTTACGCCCATTTAGATAATTTCACCGAAGGTTCTAGATCTGATAGCCACATATATTAACCCATTAAATAACAATTCGTCAATCAACTTCAATTCAATTGAATGCTCTGGTGCTAATTACACCTCATCAAGAAGTGTTGATGTGACTGTTTTCTTGTACAATGGTTCAGGATGATATTCCAAGACTTTGGATGTTAAAGATCAGATCTATGAAAACTGTGTTGACGCTGTAGTTTTGAATTTCCAGTGAACGCAGGGTATTTTTTAAATGATTTTTCAGTGGTGGGGCATTTGGGAAAAGGGACTTAACGTAAATGCAGAATCTACAGATTAACAGGCTTTCAAAAGTACTCTGAAAATGTTGCTATAGACTGCAGAACGAAAACACTGATTACTAAAAGTGTCCATCTCGAACATTGTGAATGAAAAGAGGAAAACCATATTTTCTCGAATAGAAGCCGCGGCTTCTATTTGCTTTTTTTGTGAAAATGCGGCTTCTATTTGAGTGCAGCTTGTATTCAAGAGCGGCCTTTATTCACTTTTTCAGTCATTGCAATGCATTCGTTAATCCACCACATTGCATTCGAATTTGCTTAAAACTGCGTAAAGTATTTGAAATTGAACTTTGATAGTCTTTGAAACTTTATGGTATTTTCGTAATGGCAGAAACTAGCAAAAGAAAGTGTTCAGAAACTGTTGAGGACAGCTACTCAATTACTGTTCCTAAATGCGGCTTCTATTTGAGGGCGGCTCTTAATATTTTTCTTGAAAAACTGAGGCTTTTATTCGAAGGCGGCTTCTATTTGGTAACCTATAGCAGCAGTAGTTGCAGGAAAAATGAATTGAGATATGAAGCTGCTCAATAAAGACTAAGCATTTTTCGTCCATAAATATTCAAATAAGGCAAGAAATAAAAGATCATTAAATCAAAAGGGCACTTGTAAGTGTTGGTGCAAACATGTTCCACTGATGGGGAAATGATAGAGGATGGTGAGGAACTTCCCTCACCATTTTGTATGTTAAAAATGCCCAGAGTAAACGTGATGTGCAACAGAACATTCCGTGCTTGGGACCAATTATCCGCTTCTTAGCGTCAATTCTACTGTTTTAAGACCTATCCTCCTTTTCCCACAATGCACTATTGCCCCAACCTCCACATGAATGATGCAATATCGAAGCAAACATAGGTACCCTTCCCCATGGTACATGCTCCTAGCCAGGAGGGCCAGGGTGCAAAGTCCGCAAACATTTCACAATGTAGCTTTGCTACCCTGATAAAATGGCACGCACGAGTATTGTTTGATTCTTTTTCTCTTTTTCTGCACTTTCATTCCACGAGAGATTTTCGGATTTTGAATCGGTGTACAAATTCTTCAAACTGCAATTGAAACAGATTGGGGATCATTTTCCATCTTATTTGAAAAGGGACGTATTCCAGCTTTCTAGATAGGATGAACCTAAGAACGTTTCTAGGGCCCAGCCCCCATTTCTCCTCTACTCACAAAGAGGTTATGCGTTCCATCTTCCTGCATGGTGCTGGATTTTGTTTATTACTAGACCCCCTTAGCTCTATCCTCTCTATCTATTCGTCCTCGCTAGCCTTCATATGCTTTTTCTTTGGCAAAAATCTTCCTATGCTCGATCTATGCTTGCTCTTTGCCAATTTCGATTACAACGTTCACAGAGCCTTCCCCACTCCACCAATACTGATTTGTGCTCATTACTCTCGCTTCAACATTGCTATGCTCAGAGTCGCTGCGTCCAAATAAATTCTATTGGGGGGGGGGGCGTGTTACAAATTTTGACCAACTATGACTATGAAATGTCAAGCACTGTGACCAAAAAGATACACGTTTTTTATAAGAAAATGATTTATAGGAAACGAGTACTTGGCCGGTCAAAAAAATTAAGAAACTGTTCAAGAAAAATTAAGAAACTGTATTATACCAATTTGTCTAAAACAGAGTGCACTGACTTGCTTCCACACGTTAATTTGTACGATTTTTGCTTGAAAAAATAACTTGTTGTCTTGATCTACTTGGACGTTTTTCGTGACTTTGAGCGGTTATATCCAGCCAGAAATGTTCGAATTTCAAACGATAGAGCGAGTTAATAAGAAACCAATTAAGAAACTATTGGCTTTAGAATGCCAAAATTTTTACGTCAAATTAAGAAACTTTCAGTACCAGGTGCCGATCCAAATTTCTGACAAAAAATATGTACTAAATCCCCTGCATCATTACAAACTTTCTTACAGTTTCTTACCCATCGAGGGTGTCATGCCCCTCAAGCCCCCACATCCCAGCCTGTGCCAGCATAGGCATCAAATCTTGATTGGCTAACAAAGGAATCGCCATCTCGAACAAATTATCGCAACATTATTGGCAAGAATCCTTCCATGATGATTCCTTTTTAGCCAATCAAGATCTGGCGCCTATGCTGCTTGTGCCTCCTTTAAAAATTCGCCCGGCTACGGGCCTGCCCTGCTAGAGGAGCTCATAATGGATGAATGCTTCTATGTCTGTGGTGGGGAAATGCCATATGATGACTTTATAGCAGAACTGGCTGCGACTAATCTATCGAAGATGAGCACTAAGCCCCTTCCAATGCAATTAGATAAAATATGGATATCGCCCTTAAGTTATTTTGCTTTGAAAAGACATCCCTGTCTATCCTTTTCATTGACTTCGCTTTGTGCAATCAAGAAATCTACACAAATTCTTCAGAATCCGGCTTCTCATTAGGTAGCCAAAGTTTGTTTTGCTAAACCTCTATTGTAAATATGCCTACCAACAAAACAAACACGCAACGTAGCAGACAGTGTGATGATAGTTTTGCGCCATTTTAGAGTGGATTGGAATCATGCTAAAAGGCCCAGAGATAGCTAAGCTGGATTGTGGAGAGGGTCTGGGAGTATAGATCCCTGCTCAAAATTTAGAAACCAGTCTTGTTTGGTTACAGAGAGAGACGACGAAAGGGTATTTTGCTGGTGAATGAAGCATTCGAAAATCCTTGAAGTGCGTATAGACCGATAAAAATGCAATAAAAAGCCAACGAAAGTCTGGAATGTTTGGTACAGTAACCACCTAACCTGACATACCGGTTCCGCCGTCCCTGGTTACAGAACCGTGGAGAACATCTTTGAAGACACTGGTGGCAAATTGTTCTCCTACCCTATTTACTAGCTATTAGTGGTGTGGTCACGAAGTTTATGGTGGCAGATGCCCCCCATTTCTGCGAAGATGGTGCTCAAGATTTCTTTACAATCGATAATTGGGGGGGGGGGAGTAGTAGCAAATCTTTAGAGAAGTAGAGTTTATTTATGCTCCCACTTTTATAACCCTGACCACGCCCCAGCTAGCTATGGTCCTGTACGTCAAAAACAAAGTTGAAGGCTAAAGCTTAATTTTCTGAAGTACAGGATTGGTGATGCTACGCAGGAATTTTTTACGATAGACCACTGTCGTAGGGTAGTCAGACGCATATCCAACAGGAGGCTTATAGCGCTTTGCAGGCTGCAGAGTGACGAAGGAGGAATCATGCAAAGACATTAGAATGTTTGGTACTTGTGATTGCAATCATAATTTGCTTTAGCATAAAAGACCGCTTATTTTTTTGTTTCTAAAATCATGCCTGGATTTATATTTGGATTATTCTAGACATTCCTGTTAGCCATAGAAGATAAAAACTGTCTGAAATGTGCAAACCACCTATTGTATCTACGAGAATTCAAAGCAAACCCGCCAAAGAAATGACATCTACGGCCCTGGTGGAAGAGGCTAGAATATAATCGCAAATGTGTAGTTCACAACATAGAGATTTGTCGATGGGACTGTAGGATTAGGGACCCGATTCATGGAAATGTGAGACAGAAACAAGTTGTGTTTGAAAGAAGACAAAATAGTTCATATTCTCTTACTCTCATATGGTAGAGAACTTTTCTTCAAATTCAACAACAAAATCTACATTCTCTCATCTTTTCCTTCAACAGTCGCCTCATAATGGAGCAAAAATATTTAAAGCAACAATTATTGCTCCAAATACTTTTGCTCTTTATTGCCCTAAAGCAATAAGGGACCATTCACAAAGGACATCTGGCAAAGAGGTGAGATTTTAGTCCTTCCTTTGTCTTGTAATGCCCATATTAAGAAGCCCCCTTCCCATCGGAAATCCACCCATTTTGTCCAAAATGCTGTTAAAACATGAATTGCCTTGTTTTAAAATTCTGAAAGCCTGGACGAGTGGATTGCTCAAGCATACCTTCTTGTATGTTCGATTATATCCTCAGGCGCACAACTAGGAATTTTCGAGGGTAGGGGCTCAATCCACAAAAAGGGTAGGTAGTGGCCCAATCCACACAAAACTTTGCAAAGAAGATACTGCCTTCTAATATTATTGCAGATTCATAAGTGGAAGAAATACTACGTGAGGTTTACTACTCTCGCTATTCTGAAGGACAATAATTCTTATTAACAGTTGTTATCACGGTATAGAATGGAAAATAGGGATCAGGGGCAAATCCCCGGAAAAATTTTTGGGACCACGTCTTTTTCATGTTAAGGAAATGTCATTTTTGAATGGAAACGTTATTCCAATAAGAATAACAGCCCAGAGTAGTCATTCGCCATGCAAGAAAAAGGGATGTTTAGGCTTTGTAATGTAATTGATATTTTTTCTATTTTGTTCAGCTTGATCAAAAACTTTCTTGCAAAAACAGTTCTCTCAAGTCGTTGCTTGAAACTCAGCCTGCCTATATTTCTTAAACGTTTCTTAATTTTTGCCTAATTTCAGCTTCATATTTCTTGTAGACATGTCTTTGTCAAATATTGATTTCATACGAACGCTGTGTGTGACGCCCTGTACTTCAACGTTAACTCCAAATATTTGTTATATAAGAAAACAGTTTATAAACAACCTAGTACAAGACAGCCTAAAACTTAAGAAACTCTTAGAACTACAAGGCAAGAGCAAGAGGTGATTTTTAGGGGACTCAGGAGGGCGGAGCCCCTTTGTTGAAGCTACTGTTCATTTGGGGGGGACTAAGCCCCTCTAAAAATTCTTGCGTTGGCCTTGCTTTTCAAAGTGTACTGATCTTGCCTCTAAAGTGTTTTTTATTGCTATGATTAATTATACGCAGCTATATGGTAATTGAGACTTTGCTAATTGTTTATTATAGCACACTAAACTAAAGTATCATATCTGCATCTTTGAAGATATGGGCGTGGTTGCAGCTAGGTCACACCCAAAATATAGGCGTGGTTGCTCCTAGAGCCCCCCCCCCTGTTAAAATTTCTAGAAATCACCACTGGCAAGAGCTAAGAAACTTTGTATAAATAGCACATTGAAATTATTATCCCGTTCAATGTAAAGCTGTAACAAAACGATGTGAATATGACATTTTTTGACAATGAAAAATTTTCGTATAAAGTAGCTTTGTTCAGTATACATTTTGCACTCTGCTTCCTGCGTCACCTACACAGTTTTCTTCTATAAGAAGCATAGCTCAGTTTCTCGTAGAAAAAATTTCTTAATTTTTGGCCACATTTTAATTATAACAGTTTCTTAAAATCTTTAAAACCACTTCATAAGCAACCCAGTACTAGGCAGTCTAAAATTTAAGAAACTCTTAGAACTACAAGGAAATAGCAAAGAAACTTTAGATAAATAGCACATTGAAATCGTTACCCCATTCAACGTAAAGCTCAAGCATAGCAATAGTTACTTTAGTTCTTTAATACGGACCATTAGTCTTTAAGAGTATGAGTGTTTAGTAAGCAAGGCTGCCAAGAGGGGGTAGAGCTGTACCAAATCGTCAAATGTAAATATGACATTGCTTTACCATTTAACTTGCACTAAAACATTTTGTTTGATATAGGACAAATAGTTTGCTACATTCGTGTTCTGCGTACGCTTTCACAGCAATTAAGTTCGCTAAACTAAGAAACTTCTAAGAAAATGTTAGAACTAAAATGGGGCCAAAAATTAAGAAACTTTTAGTACCAGGCCGTGAGCTAGGTTTCTTATAAAAAAAGTGTACATCGATAGTGTGAGTGGACTTTTTGCTGTTAAGCTGCCACATCCTGCTTCCTTTTTGCAAAATCCTAAAGCTAGACTGGATTTGTTTTTGTAACCTGAATATGAAAAGCGCAGGGGGGTGGAGAACTCACTTTTTAATAAGAGGAGCCCATGGTTTCCATTATTTCAAGCCATAGACTTAATTCAAACTTAACTCGCAAAACAATAATTTGATAATGTTAATTGAAGCCGTCCGTTAATCGGCTTTCCCTTCTTATGTTCAACTTTTGCAAAACGTTCATTCTCTCAGTTAGCAGAGCATTTTCTTCTCAGTGTAATGCTGTGCGGCCACATATGCATTTGCGCTGTCATGAGTTTTGTGTGATTCTTATCTCTTCCGCAGCTTGCTGCACTCTTCTCACGAGAACTTGTGCAGTAGAAATTGCGCTCCTATGCAATGGCCACTGAATGCTCGCTCATTCTTCACCCAGCAGCAACTGCAGATCTGGCTTGCTTAATGTTTTCAGTATTCCGTTTCGTTTTAGGTAAAAGTAGTAAATTGAATATTTTTAAGTAATAGACAGGGCTACAGCTCAATACCAGTATCTTCTGCTCTAAATGAAACTGTGTGTTTAGTATGCATGCATTTATGTATGTATGTGGTGCCAACAGAGCCACCGAGAAGGGCCTTAAGTTACAGGGGGGCTCATAGCATCCAATGCTTCAAGGTCTGGGGGCCTCATAAACCAAAACAACAATAATTTTCGAAAGTTAACTTCTAGACCCTGAAAGCCTTCTACTCGCAACACTCGCAGGGGGACCCGTGTTTCGCTTTTGCCCTGGAGGCTCTGAATTCTCTCGGCTGCCCTGGGTTCCAGGGCCGCTGAGTGATATGAGAAGCCCTGGGGCAAAAGAGAAACATGGGGCCCCTTGCGAGCAAAGCAAGCAAAAAAAATAGGGTCTGAGTATCTTCCTGAGGTGCATAGGCTTATGAGGACTCTTCTATCTTGAAGCCATGGAATAATTTGCACCTACTGCCCACTTTGGTGGCTTTGGGTGCTACAAACACTGGGGAGGTCATGAAGGCGAGGAATGGAATGGAGTACCTTTTCTTATGGTGGAAATGGAGGAGGAAAAGAGCCCTCTCTGGCAGGCATTCTCAATGTACAACTCATATTCAGGAATAGTCTGTTTTTTTGACATACTCAAAAGCATTTTTTCTTGACGAGTTTTGGACTAGAAAAGCTTTTAAATATGTCAATAAAATGTTGCCGCTTTTTCGTGCTTTAGCAAAGTCATATACAGGAGTAATCTTTGCTTCTTTACCTATTCAGCACATTTGTTTGTAATGATCTTCATGTCATACATATTTCCGCTGTCAAATTCGCCAATGCACAGATACCTCCTATTTTATCCTATAATTCTACTGTTCTAAGTTGTTTGACATTTGTATCTGTGCAGAATCTCAGTTCTAAATCTTAATTCCAAATTTAAGAAGCCATGGAAACGAGGCTCGTCAAAACTTCAACTGAGCTCTTCTCATATATTGAAATATACCACTATTTAACCAATAGAGCAGAGGATTTATTTTCCAGCAGCTCAAAAGAGCTGCTGAAGTGGTCGGTACCTAAAACCACATTTCCCTCAAGGAAACCTTTCATATCGTTGCTTGTTATCTTAGAGAGATAGAGAGAACAGTCATTATATTTTACTGTATTCATTTGATAATTATCCACAGCTCTATAAAAATTACAGATAACATTCCTTTGTGATAGGATAATTGTTTCTAAGTAATTGTTGACGCCAGTGAGGTTAATAAGGAATTTGAATATAACAAATTGCAAATCGAAATATATTTTCTAGATCTACTTATAATCAACAGGAGCGTCGGAACGACTTTCAAAGTGAAGGGGCCTAGTCATCAAGGTCGGAGATTTAAGCTCAGGCAAAAATAGTGAAGCATGCTACTTTATGAAAACCCAGCCCCCCCCCCTGCTTTCAACGCTCCTGGTCAAAACTGCAGAGCCAAATAAAGTAGTAAGGGAGCTTCAAACAACCGGCTGCAGAACCGCCTGTTATGATGAGGAAGTCAAGAAAGGTGGGGACCAAGAAGCTTAGCATTCTGGAATAGAACGGCACCCTTTAAATCTAAGGGAATGACATAAAATTCGCCATTTCTAGATAGGAAATGGTAAAACAAAATGAACGATATGCATCTGAGAACTTCTAATATTCCTTGGTTTCTTTTTTAGGAGGTGTCCAATAATTGCGTCACGCTGAAATTGCCATTTTGGAAACCAGCCTCTCCCCCCCAGTGTCACGCTCTGAATCACAAAAAACGTGCAGTATTGCCGTAAAGATAGGCCTGTCTTTATGAAAACTACCCACTCCCTAGACGTGACACAATTATTGAACAGTCCCTTATTTCAAATGGCCCAGAAAAGAAAAAGGGGTGAGCCCCAACCGAAGTAGAAGGAAAGTTAGAGGGGGCTAAAATCTTCAGGGTTCCTCTCTTCTAAAGCCCTGCCTACAATATGTAAATTATTGTATAGGAATATTCGTATAGCAAAGGACTTTCAGTAATAAAATTCGAACGCAGCTTGCAGGGGCGCGTAATAGAGGGCAGTTGGGTGCGATATCCCTTCATGGTTATCAGTTTGTCCATTTTTAAAGAAGAAAATCTGTCTATGGTAAATTGCAATACATGATCGAATACAACTTATTTTTAAAGGTTATAAATATAATCAAGCTTAGAATGCTAGGAATTTTAAGCATACCTGAAGCGTAGTAAGAGCCTTTCAAAGAACCTCAGTTGATCATGCTAGGTTTGTCTCTTGCTAAAAGCTTGAAATTAAAATTGTTCAAAGGACCAAGATAGCTTTAGGTGAATTCATAGCATGGTTCTTTCAGCATACAAGCAAAACTGAACCAAGGATGTAGCCTTGGGGGGTTCAGGGGGGACGCAGCATACAAACAAAGCTTAGCCTATGATTAGCAACTGCAACTTCAGCGTATGAACGAAAATAAGTAGAATTTAAGCATCTATTGATGCTCGAATCTTCAAATACTGAGACATTCTCGAGACTGAGCCAAATGACGTCACAAAAATTATATTTCTAGACATTTTTGATTTTGGCTCAAAATTCTGAAAAACAATTTGAAATAGTCACTATCAACAAATTTCAGCTCGATCTAAGAAATAATGATCGAGATATAGACTGTTGAATGCTGATATGGTTCCTGTCAAGTCAATGTATTTTGTGTTTGGCTCTAAACGTTTGGACAAGGAGAAAAATACAGAGGTTTGTATGCTAAATTTTCTGTCTACAAATGGTCGCATTTCAGCATATTTTGACAATATTTGCCTAAAATTATCAACAGATGCCTATTTTGAGGTGCGCTTTCACTCCAAGCTGTCAAAATGGGAAAATTCTAAACATATATTTCAATGAAGTCATCACTAATGAACTCTATTACCTAATGTTTGGATAATGAAATCATGACTATATTCATTTTCAATATTTTCCTATCCTCACATCTTTGAAATTTGCTTTGTGTTGCAGAATTCTCAAACCTTAAAAATGAAAAAGCAATCCTGTAACCGCAAACACAGTAACTATCTTGAACATTGTTGAATGATGCAAAAATATCTCAGGATTTACCAAATTATGGGGAAATATTGGGGGGGGGATGTCGCAACCTCACATCCCCGATAAGTCCATCAATGCGTGAAAAACAGCTTGCACTTTTAAAGTATTGCAATCACATTTTGATAACCTTATATAGTGTGTAGTTCTATCCTCTCTTTTAAAGGAGCTCTGAGACTCATGCAAAATCTCAGAGGATATTCATTAGATTTGCGTGACTATTTCAATGCTGATTGCTCTTAACTTTCATTTCAATCAAAAGGTTTTGGAAACTGGATGGATCAAGCAGATGTAATATCGCTTACCTTTCTGGTATTAAGTGACATTATGCTTAATATAAAAACCAAATAAAGCAAGCAAAATATTAGAATGGAAGTCAGCAGCCTGAACAAGATCTCGTATAAAATAAAAGACATCTTGAATGAGTCATTTAAGCTGTCTGTTATATTCTACACAACAAGATCTTATTCAAGTTTCCATTGCTCTGATATCAAAGTGAGCTAAAATTGGCGAATTCTTCTCTACACAGTCATGACTTCTGGTGAAAAAAGATGGCATAGCAGGTGAATAGTTTGAAGACATATGAATGCCATCAGTTTATATTGAAAAGAAGAGAACGGTGCATTTTTAGGTATACACGTAGTCTTTTTATAAGAAACATACTTTCTGCCTTCATCCTGCATGTTTCTTAATATTACACCAAATCCAGCTTTAAATGTTTCTTCATTGTTTCTTAAATTCTAAAGACAATAACAATAACAGCCAAGATTAAGCAACCTTGATGCAAGGAGTAGGATGTTTAGGTATTGTGAGGCATGTAATTGGATGGTGCTTCTAATTTGCTTCTCGTTTGATCAAAAATTTTCTTGTAAAACAGTTTTTTCAAGTTCTTGTTTGAAACTCCGCCTGCTTATATTTCTTACATGTTTCTTAATTTTGCCTAATTTCAGTCTCATGTTTCTTATAGCCATGTTTCATATAAGAAAAAAAGAGCGTAGTGCGTAGATCACACCCTCTCCAAGTGTGTTCCGCAGTTCCCCAGGGAACCCTTTAGGTGTTTCGAAGGACCGCGAGAAGCTTCGAAGGACCGCGAGAAGCTTCGAAGGAACGCGAGAAGCTTCTGAAGCTTGCAAGTTGTAGAGCCACATTCATATATTTTTAGGTCCCTTTTAGCACAAACTATAAACCGTGATAACTCGGCACACTTATGGTTTCAAACTCTGTATATGTCTGTGAAAGTACGTTTATCACTAATTGGTAGTTGAGGTTTGCACCTTGCATCTAGCGGGAGATGGCCTTAATTGCCGATGGCATAATTATCTACGGATAAAAGAGAGTTTGAAAGAAAATCAATTTGAAGACAGCTTGATTCAAATTCAATGATGTCTGACCAAGATACTAGCTTCCACGCACCATGTCTTGTAAAAAGTTGCCGCAAACTATCAAAATTCCATCTTGCCCATCTCATTCTTGATATTGGGAGATGCATTCTAAGCTAAGGTAAAGGGAATGATTTGAAAAATTTTTCCTGGGGGCTCAACCCCTAGACACCTCTTTTTCTATTCAAGCCATGGTCTTTGGTAGAGGTGTTTATATTCTTTCATTTACTGACATTTATAAGAACAGGCCTAGAGCGTTGGGCTTCTAAAGTAAAAATGATAGCTCTGCAACAGACAGAGGTGCTTTTCTGAATTTCCTAGGACGCTAGGGATGTGGCATAAAATAATTCTAGCAGCCCACTGGTTTATAGCAATATTTTAAGAGCGCTATTGAAGGCCTGTTAATCTGTAGATTCTGCATTTATCTTAACTGCCCCTTTCTCAAATGCCCCAGCCGTAAAAAATCCTTAAAAATGCCCTGTTCCTCAACGTTGGCTGCATACTTGGTGCCATAAAAGTTGTACAAAAGCAAGAAAAATATCAAAATTCTGAATTTCTCCCTTTACTTTGGCTAGAACTCAAGACTTAAAACACAGAAAAGGTAAGAGAGAAGCTAGCAAATGTTCTATGTCAGTTTTGGCTGCAAATGAACGGACCTGGCTTCCTAGTACTTGGTTGCTTGCAGTTACAAAATTTTCAAATTGAGAATTCTATTAAGGACTCTTCCTATAGTAAAGTAGTTTTAAGTTTTTTAAATATTTTGCTTGTCTGTATGGTGGCTCCATATAAAGTAGCTCCTTACAAAATTCGTGTATTGGTTGTCTATTGGAAAACCACCATTATATTGCATCAGTTGCAAGACCACCATCATATTGCTAATCAAACAGACCATGGACAATATAAAAATTTATGTTGACATTTTTAAATGTGCTTTTTGCTGAGCCACTTTATATACCCTATTATGTTCCGCAGAGTAGGTTTAGCCTTTCTCTTGTTTCTACAAAATACACTCCTTTTTTTAGAAGAATAAGGGGGCGTTGTGGCACCTGTAGAGTACGGGGGGGCCAAGCTTAAAGATTTTCCGATAAAACTCAAAGCCTTTTCTCTACCAACAGCAAAAGTCCGGAGATTTCCCGATGCAACAATAAAATTTCCGAAAATTCGAGGATTTCGAAAAAATTCGAAATTATTCAAAAACAATTTTTAATTCTTGAGGGACTAGTTCATCCTATAACTATAACTTAGCGTAATCTGTTAACTTAAACTTCTAGCATCCATTACTCTACATAAACCACGAGGTATATATCTATATCGCAACAACAACAATAATCACGGCTCCTTCGCAATGCTGTATCAACAATACGAAATACTCCCTTATATCTCATTGAAGTACGAGCGTAAATCACATTGTTTATTGCATTTCTTGTGCCTCTAGTTACAATTTTTGCTTTGGTGTTCCGGGGGAAATTAGCAATTCTTGTAAGCATGTTGTGATTTAAAGAAGGTTGCGGATGCAGGACACTGGTCAACCCGAAAACCTTCTCGCAAAATTTTCTATTGGTCATTATCCCCAAAACAAATTGCTTGTTGGATATCCGCAAATTCTTATGCGGCCAAATTCTTTGTGGCCTAGCAGACGTTGTGGCCCAGTCTCACGTTCCAATCTCGACTGCCTTAATCACTGTTTAACTACTTTCACCTTTTCGCCTCACATATGACTGGTCCTCCTCAATGGTGAATGGTTTCATTGTACAAAGCAATACAGTTGACTTTAGCTAAAGAACAAGGATATTTCAGCAGCAGAAGACACAGGAAGAGACATAAAGAATGCCCTGTCCTCTTGTGGCTGAAAACAATTGATGATCCGATTTCTGACTATCAGACTGTATCTCGATAGACGCTCTTTTTAAGTCAGTAATGATTGAGCACGAAGGTTTATATTGAAAATCCATTGTTATACTGAAATTCTCTTCTGTCGTAGCAAAGAACTCTTGACACCCATGACTTTCAATTATTTTATAACTCTGCTAATAGAGATTTGCCATTACAGACAAGTTTCAAGATAAAGGAGTAATTGAAATTTGCATATTCATGTGATCAGAATACAATCCATCATCGAAACTCTTTGAAAAAATGACACACAATGTGAACTGAGAACAAAAGATTTTTTGAAAATGCCAAATTTAAGCAAAAGATTTTGGAGCTACAGTTTTTTTATAAGAAGCAAAATGTCAAGCTTTAGCCTGGATGTTTCTTAATATTTTGTCCAATCTAGCCTTACATGTTTCTTAAATATTTCTTAAATTTAAAGACTACTAATGGTTACAACAACCCAGATCAGGCAATTGCGATGCAAGAAAAAGGATGCTTAGGTTTTGTGAGGCATGTTCATTCTATTTGCTTGCTCGTTTGATCAAAAACGTAATTGTAAAAACAGTTTTTGCGAGTTATTATTTAAGTCGCAGCCTGCCTATGTTTCTTAAATTTTTCTTAATTTTTGCCTAATTTCAGCCTCATGTTTCTTATAGACAAGTTTCTTATAAAAGTGATCTCCTTTGGTATACGCTACCCGATGTCATGAAAACATAAACTCAACTGTGACATTTGAAAGAAAGATCAGACAGGGGAATGGTGAATAACGCAATTGCAAGATACGTAAATAATCAAAACGAGGATATAGTGAGGCCTTTGGAAAATGCATTGAAAAAGATGTCTTTCTTCGATCGTCTTTGCCTCACTTTGTTCAAAGTACGTAAATAGTCTGTAGTAACACTTTTTCACATTGTATTAGTGTAAATAGTCGGTTTGAATTAGTTGGACAGAGTCCATGAGCTGTAATTTAATATGTAGATAAATATTGTAAATAGGACGATCAGTTGGCCTGATCGGAATTTATTGAGCACTCATGTACCGGCCTAGAAGAGGGTGGACGGTAGAGTGTGCTGCTAGCTTGTGGTGAGCTATTCTGACCGGTTCAATAATCAGTATGATAATAAGAACTTTACACTTCCAAGGATTGATTTTCATAGCTTAGTAAACCGTAGCCAAGGAAATTGATGAGATAAAATTAGCCAAAAGAGATCATTCCTTAAAATCCAACTGTCTCTCATTACGAATTTATTGACTTAAGGCAAAAGAATGAATGCGTTGGGAAGCAAAGACACCGAATGCAATTTTATATATAAATGAGCTTTGTTTTTTTGCAATGTGTAATGAAAACATTAACATTCTCTCTTCAAGCAATCTAAACAACCCTTTGAAGGTCGTATGTTGACAAAGAAGATGAAATGTTTAATATGAATAAACGTCTTGTTGCTAGAGAGGTTTATTTGATGCCAAGGGTTATCCATAGGTGCTTTAATGAAAGGAACTTAACCTAGGGCATTATCTTTGAGCTTGTAACTTTTCCTTTCATTAGGTTTCTTTTATTAGGTCTATTAGGTTTCTCTTACTCATTCCATGGTATAGTTGCATAATGCTGCATAATGCTATGGTGATTGCAAGGGCTAGGTGATAAATTGGACTGAACACCCATTATCTACCATCAGGGACTTAGTCAATAGTTGTTTTTATGCATATAAATGTCACAATTACATTACATACATATAAAAAATACAAGGACGATACCATGGGGAGCAAAAGACTATGACTACCCCATGGCGTGTACATAGAAAAAATTGCACTACAATAAATAAATATTTTAGAATAACTTAAAGGAAAAGAGCAAGGGGGCTGGGAGAAATATGAATCATTTTCACATAAAACTAAGGGGATTTGGAATGTTTAGATTTTGTGGATGGTACCCGGCATGGAACCCCAACTACGGATGGCATCACCCAGCTTTATACCGTAAAGCCATACCTCCTCATGATTTACTAAACGAGTAATACAGATAAGTGCTAATATTTGAGATAATAAGCACTACAATCATTTAAAAGCATTCAGTGGCTTGTATGAATTTAAAGGTTGCCTCGAGTAACTGGTTATTAGTCTCAGTAGTTGTGATCAATAGGGACCTACAAAACATGCAAAAGAGTTTTTCCTTCCATTCATTTAAAGTAGAAGAGCCAATTTTTGTCGTGGAATTGCTGATGGGACATTATTTACCAATAACTTCTATGCACTCATTGATCAGTCCTAAGAATGGATTCCTTTATTCGTAGTTACTTTCTCTAGGGGAAACAGACCTTATTCCATCATAAAATTATGGACAGATTACATTTATATCATTCACAAATTGCGCATTGTTAAAGGTAGGAAAAGGCAGAACCACTTGAAGGGTGGTCGCAAGTGCCGGCAGAAATTGAACATTTGATTGATTTGCTGACAGAATTCTTGGCTAGAAGTGTAATCCCCCCCCCC
>WIPJ01000688.1:293799-362978 GCA_018155075.1 Cassiopea andromeda
GTGGGGATACCAGATCGAACTGCAGATATTGCTCTCTTGAAGCTCAAAAGAAATTTTTTCACTAACCCTTATGCTCTGGTTTTTTTGGTATTGAAAAATGTTCACTAAGACTTATGCACTAAAGCATTTTTGCTTTCTCCAGTGGCACCCACAAATGACTAAGTAGCTGTCATTATATTGCATGCAAAAATATAAGAATAGAGGAGCATTTTACTTGATTTGATTTTTCCATGGAATGTATTTTACTGACAAAATTTTCTACCAGTTTTTAATGAATTAGATGATTTGTAGAAAATTTCTCTACATTTCATTCTATTCAGGCTCAAAACAAACTAAGTTGTATGGGAAGGTGAAGTAATAGCAGTAGTGCTAATGCATTACAAAAAGTAGAAGAACTCTGTCAGTAAGGCATATTTAGAGAAATGTTCCTTTAGAGGGCTGCTCATTCAGGGCCATCCTGGAGAGTATGTAGTTTTTGATGAAATCTCATGCATGCAAGCAAGTTTTGTTTCATGTGTGCAGTGTCCATACTTTCCAGTATGGATTCAGGCGGTGGTCCTAGAGGGGAGTGTTCTTTTGAGGAAATAGGGTATCAAAATATAAAGCCTCTCAAACTAGAAGTAGTTTGTTGTTCCTAGTTTTTACTACTTTAGTCTGATTTGTTTATATTTTTCCTTCTGCATACTCAGAAATTGAATATTATTTTATTTTTAATTTGAGATACCCTCATTAAAATAAGATTTCCTCAACTGAACAACTAGTATAAACATTCATTTTTGCAAAATATGCATTTCTGTCCAATCAGGCAGTGATCAGATCTTCATTCCAGAAAAGTGAGGTTTGGTGTTCCCTTACACAAGATTATTTGGGAATACCCTTCATCCTATAATAGCATACTATTTGTTGTTATGGACAAACAAGGGACAGCTTGGAGTGGAAATGGTGTTATTAGTCTAATAGCAATTTTTTTTTAAATCAAAGAGACAAATTTGCATGCTCATCCATGAATCTCACTTCTCTCAAGTCTGGCCTTTATGCTTAGACCACAATAGTGACAAATTCCTACTCTGTCAAGAACTCACAACACTATTGTTGTATGCTAATCAGTGTATGTGGCCCTACTTGCAGTCTTCTGGCGTTTATTTATGGCCATTGTCAATGGTGTAAATCACAAGCTACAGCCAAACATCTTGCCAAAGGCCATTTTCCATCAGAGTGCTTTCATTCGCACAAGCACTGTGCCTAAAAGTTGACAGTGGTTCAACCCCCCATAGCACTCAGATATGACATTGCACAAGTATCTCTCACCCCATTATTTTCTTGCTGTGCATGCCTGAGAGTTGAGCACTGTGCCCTCGCAACCGAAAGTGCTGCAATGGAGACCGGCATTAATAGAACAGTGGGATCAAATAGCAGGTAGCCCAATGCATGTGTTTTCAGAGCTCCAGTGTAATGTACACTTATCAAATCTCAGTACTCAGGCGGCCATTTCTGTCTGCAGAAACTGGCCATGCTATTGGATTCTGTATGTCAAATAGCAGCAGAGCTGCATCTCTGCAAGATGCTTTTCTGTGTATGGGAAGTACTATAGGACATCTAGAAGTGATAAAGTGAACAAACTCTAAGATTTTTTTGTATTTGTAGATGGAGATCTTTCTATCCAGTGATGTGACAGAAGACTAGAATTTTTTCTTAAAATGATCATTTTAATCTTCATGGAATCGTCACTACTATACTTTATGAATGAACAAACTGTATACAGCAAAGTATTTAGATCATTTACAACTGCTAGTTGCCACTCCCGTGTGGCTTGCTATTGGTATCTCATTTCCTAATAGCAGTAGCACAAAAGCCAAGGCACTGGGGTGTTAATATCTAGGGCAGTGTTTCTCACTCTGAAAATAATTTATAGCCAAAAGGAAATATAAAAAAATAGTGAATAATCATATAGATCCTCTACTTATTTGACTATGGTGTAAATTGCAAGATCCTCTATATTGTGGCTAACACTATTTTAGGTCATACTCTCTTCATTTTCACAAAAAAGTCAACAGGACACACCCTTTTTTCTAATGTAGACGTAATAACAGTCAAATTTGGATGTGAGCTGCCCTTGGGACGAACTGTGTTTCATGGATATGAACTAAAGACATCAAATAAAACTACTCAATAAAGACATCAAGTTCACTCACTTCTTTTGAGTTGTTTTATAGCACACTTTCTACTTTGGTGGTCTGCATAACCATGTCTACATCCCCATCTCTTATTCTTGCTTCCCAAAGTTTGATTTGGCAGAGCAGTATCATAATATGTAGTTCTTGAATAATTTTATAATACTGTTCATAGATTTTTAGCATTTTTCATTATGGCAGTTTTATATCATCATTGTTGGAATGAATAATATTTTTGTTACATTCAGACCTGTCAATAAAAGGGTACAGTTGAAAAGGAATTCATTCACTGGTAGCAGCAGGCAGACAGAACCCGAGACAAAACAGAGAAGGGGATCCAATTCAACTGGTATCAGAAGGTTTGTTCACAATTATGCTTTAATTTTATTTTGCACATGCATTTTATTCATATCAACGATGACCCTATCTTCTAAGATAAAATATTTTCATAAATGAATTTTAAATATATTGTTGAGGTGTTCATGTGTCATGAGTATGTTATCAAATGCAGTCACTTTAAAACTGAGTACAATATTTTCATCCTTGTACTTTGGATGGCTTTTTGTTGGGGAATCAGTAAAGGTTCTAGCTGCAGGGCTTAAGGTTGAAAGAAGTAAGTGGTAAAGCCTACTAGCAATGGACAGAGAGCTTAACTCAATTACCATGCACTTTTTACTGCTTTTACATCTGGCTTATATCCCAATCTTGAAGTAAGATTTGAAACTGGTCAAATTCCAAGTGGCATTTGAATTATTTTAGAATAAGTGCCATAGTTCATTAAATTTTTATCTAGGTAGCAGGTGGATGGGATACATAATGGCTGCCACACTTTGTTCTAGTTGAAGTGAACAGCCAGATGTGGAGGGCTTAAGGACAGTAAAATTGAGAGAGCAATACTCTCATTGCTCATGTTCTCATTCCCTCAGTTTCTTAGTTATATGGGTGCTACATCTTCATTGTTCTTGAGCTCTACAGTGTGATCTAGTTTTAAGCACTTGGACCAAGCCACTAAGTGGTACTTGCAGTATTTGATCACCATGCACTAGGAAATAAGTCGGGGACCTATGGCTCCCAAACCAAATATGGCTCTTTTGATGACTGCATCTGGCTCATAGAAGAAGTCTTTACTGCAATTTCTTTAAAGTCAATGGCATCATGATGCATCACTGGCAATGTTGTAGGCATTTGCTAGAAAACCTGCTGTAGTAAAACAATGCATACATTTAGCTGCATTTACCATTAAAAAACATTGTATGACTAGCATGGAAGTACATTAAAAAGATTTGAGGCTTAAATAGCTCTCACAGCTGAAAAGGTTCCTGACCAGTAATAACCCCTACACTAGGGTGTGACATCAGGGTATAACAGATTCTTTTAATTTACAATTGTCCATATTGTGTTACCATTTTTATAATTACCAGTTTTCATTCCTATAATGCATTGAACCAGTTATTTGTTTGCAAGTAAGCATTCCCTTTTTTTCATTTTGCACAGATGGGGAAGAACATTGGATTCAGGTGGAAGGATATCTATTGATGGTGAGAGACTGGAAAGTAGTGGTGATGAAGACGAGTCTTCTAAGGTCTGTGCAGTCCTTTTTTATTGAATGTAGCATCCAACTTGTTCTTCTCCCCAAGACCATTAATTTGCAGTAGGATTCATGCTATAGGATTTTAACTAAGGGAGCAATCATAAAGTACAGTCCATGCCCAGAAGAATGGGTGAAAGAGCGTCAATTCACATTTGTACCCTTGTCTGTACAAGCAAATGCTTTTAATTTTTAGAATGGCTTGTGTAATCTAAAATTTGTGTAATCCAACATGCAGAATTTCTAGTTGCTAAATTATGTCAAATGTCTCATTTAGGATAAATCAGGATAAAACAGAGTTGTGAAAGCAAAAGCTGACAGACACTAGTTTTGCAGTTGTGAGAACAAAGTTCCTATTTGGCTTATGCAATTGCATGGTTGACAGTGGTGTTGGCACATGTGATTTATCACTTGTGCAAGGGATTTTGTATGTGTTCCTAATTGGCACCAATGGTGGACACTTTGACATTTGTTGGCAGGGGGATGCAAAATCCCTGTGAACATTGTTAAATACTGCTACCTATTGAATATTATTTCTTTGATCCTTGTCAAGTACTGCTGCCTGTAAAATATATGGCACTTTAAGTTAGCATAGAAGGGCAGTTGTATGGAAGGGAAACAGGAATGAAAGATTTCTCTTCACAGTTTCTTGAAGATGAAATGTCTTTTGTGTTATTTTATTCAGAAGGAAGGGAATTTTTTATGAAGGTGCGCAAGGTATCTCCAAAGGATGGCCAGAAAGTGCTAAGAAAACAAATCAATGGAAGTTTAAATGAATTGCCAACAGAAGTGGATACTTATAAAAATTTTTTAGGGGCAAGACCCCCTGAAGATTGTCAATTATTGTTTGTGCATCTTTGTCAAAAATCCTTCAGTCAAATAGTATTAGGGGGGGGTGAGAACCCCTTTTGCTCCCATAACTGTCTGCCACTGGTAGCCAAATGGGAATCAATTAAATTTGGTATAGGATGTATTGCTAGAAGATTTTATACCAGCGCATCAGGTGCCTTTTTTGTCAAGAGTTAATGAGAAATCATTTAGCATGGCCTATCATGCCCCATTGACTGCTCATCTAATTTTCAATAGGGATCACAACAGATTTGTGTCGAATTTTAAGTGACATGACCCCCTTTAAGTCAGTCTCTGGCGATGTTTCCTTGGCTTCAGAATTAATATGAAATGAAAATAACCTTATTATTGTTAATTTGATTTTAGCCTGCTATCCAGTCAGTGATTTCAGCTGATATGAAGCCTGCTGCTCGTACCCAAACAAAAGATGTAGAGGAGGACAAAAAAACGAAGTCAAGGTAATCATTTATGATATCAGAGTATCAGAGATTCCTCATAATCTACCACAAACTGATTGCAACTAAAGGGTGAAGATTTGCTCAATTGCTTTGGTCATATGATGGTAGCTGTAGTGGGCGTATTGAGCATACGAAGTCAAAGATCACGGCTTTGTATCTCGTTACAAATTGCCATGGGAAGCCCTACAGTCACCAGCTACAGACACCTACTTCTATTCCATGCAATGAATAGAGGCAGTTATCGAAGTATTCCTTTCTGCATTTCGTGAAACATATCATCTGTTTAGGGGAGCATAGGCGTCAGATCGTGATTGGCTAACAAAGGATCACCAACGAAGGGTTCCTGCCAATAATATTACGAGAATTCGTTCGAAAAGCATGAAGAAGCCTGTTTTGGTGGTAGAAAGTATACTTTCTTTGCGAAAAAACTGATAAGACATAGTTTCAAATAATTGAAAAATATTTTGCAAGCATGTTCAGAAGGCTTCAATTCACATTTCTAGAAGGAAGAATTTTTATATCTTGCGTAGATCAAGTTATTGACATTACAAGCTGTCCATCTTCTCTATTAATGTCGATAACATTGACATTTCCAACTTTGGGTTAAATTTGAAAAGGTTGGGTCA
This sequence comes from Cassiopea andromeda, assembly GCA_018155075.1. Lineage (NCBI taxonomy): Eukaryota > Metazoa > Cnidaria > Scyphozoa > Rhizostomeae > Cassiopeidae > Cassiopea > Cassiopea andromeda. The sequence goes on from WIPJ01000688.1 coordinate 299,492, forward strand.
TTTGAACACGACCCTGTTTATCAATCCAGCATTTGTGAAGTTTGTTGTTTGAAATATTGAGTGAACTGTTGGATCGTTTAAACGGGGCTTAACCAGTGGGATTTCAACTTTGTTAAGCCCCACTTTGTAGCCATTTTTCCATCACGAAACATATTATCATCTTACCATTAGTTTGGTGTTTTTGCCTTATTTATTCGCAAGTCTTGATAGTCTTATCCAAAACCGCAGCTAAGTTTGACCAGCTTCTGCTAAATTGATTCGGATACGTGAGCATTTGCTCCTGCGCATTTACTAGTGTTATTTCAATAATATCGTCGCCAATGTGATCTTAATCAGGTTTTGCATCAGCCACAGTGTCCCAGTTTGAAGTTGATTAACAGTAAGCATTTGGCTTAAATTCACTAGCACTGTTGAAGCTGATTCTGCTGGACTTTTAAACTTTTGTATGCAGTTAATTCGCTGGATTGTGCGCATCAAATTTCTTCCTAATACACTTTTTTTTATAAGAAACTCTCTGACTTCAGCCAGGATGCAGGGCCGTAACCACGATTTTCATTTTGGGGGGCTTAGAAGTCACTATCGGAGGAGGCCTCACCATGGTTGAGGCGGAGGAGCTGAGAAAATTTTGCGATTTTCAAACATCTAAACACGCTATAACGGGTCACACTTTAGGTTAGTATTATAATTGAAAAAAAATATAGTTTAACAAGAAATTATTGGGGGGCTCCAGTCTCCCTTGCCCCCCGGTGGTTACGGCACTGGGATGTGTCTTAATATTTCGTCAAATTCAGCCTTGGATGTTTCGTAAATGTTATTACATTCAAAGGCTTCCATTCACAATAATAACCCATACTAGGCATTCTGCTGCAAAAAAAGGATGTTCAGGCTTTGTGAGGCATGTAATGAATGTTCATTCAATTTCCTTTCTAGTGTGATCAAAAATTTCCCAATTTTTGCAAGTTATTATTTGAAACTCAGCCTGCCTATGTTCTTAAATTGTTTCTTAATATTTGCCTAATTTCAACATTATGTTTCTTATATACATGTTTCTTATGAAAAAAGTGTGTAGATAATCTACAAACATCAGAGTTAGAGGCTTTTCTGCTCCCTTGTTATTTGATTGAGTCACTAAACGTTGTCAAGCCAACCGAGAAGCGCAGAATTTCCTCGTAAGCGAACAATGAATCTTGGTTTAATACAAGACCACCTCTCAGTTCAGAAAAGCGTCACTGGAAAAATGTTCTTTAAGTCAGGAGGCATTTCTTAGATGCCATAATTTCCTATTTGCTGTTTTTACAGTTTCTGAAGTGTTGATTTCGATTTATTGCCCGCAGCTCGATAGTTGACGTGCAAGCATTTTTTATCAATAGTACCTTGTTTCATTTGTAGATCATAGCTTTCTTTTTCTTTAATGACTCCTTGTTTTCTTTGATTATTATGTTGATATCTATGCTGTTTTAATTTTCATATCCTGGGTGAAAAGAAGCAAGGTCTTTATGTCATTTCTCTGAAGGGGTCATGTCAGTGCTTGCTTTGGGAATCTTTGAACAATATGTACTTCAATTCGCTGCTCAAAGGACATTGCAAACATGTGTTTTAGATCTGCTACATTCATCTGTTTTCTCAAAGCATATTGACAGAGTCGTCGAGATGTTTCAGATGCCCTGGGCAGTAACAAAGCATGAGCCCCCCTCTGCCAGCTAAATAGAATGGTCTATTTTACTTAATAAGGCCCCTTGGACCTTGAGACCATGGGACCATTTTCCACTCCCGCCCTCTCAACGCTTTTGTGCATTACAGTTCATTAAAAGGACAGCAGTTTTGCTTCCGGTCAAATCTTATTTTTTTCTTTTTAGTAAGATTTCCTGTTTGAAATTGATTGAATTAATCCACTGACTTTAGATTTCAGCTCTACGATATCTCGTTACATCTGACTACGATTTCCCAGCTTCCCCTTTGGTACTTTTTTAGTGGATATGATTTTTTACCGGGTGTTATTGGAGTTGCTAAGTTCTCAGTTCGTATACAGTATTTAAAGTACACGATCCTACTCGGGGTTCCTACTGAACCTGGAAAACCTGGAAAATAGGCCATTTTTACGAAAAGTCAGGGAAAGTCTGGAATAGTCAGGGAATTTTCTATAATTTTTCCCCAAGTCAGGGAAAGTCAAGGAAAAAAAATTATTTGGTCCACATATCATTTCATAAGCTCTTGCGTGGTTATTAACAAAGTAGCTGTTCCATTTATTGTCATTAAATGTGAATTTTATCACTATAGCAAGTATATCTGTATTACCTATCTATTAGGCTCCATTTTTTTACCTATTGTTGTAAATATTTGAAATGGGTGTCAGGGAAAAAGTAGGTGTTTTTGACTATCAGTCAGGGAAAAGTTAGGGAATAGTCAGGGCATTTTGATTTACGTATTGGGCATGAGCTCTGCTACTCTGCTGCTCATTTTTTGCCTGTTTTAATAGTTGATATTTCGATTAGTATTTTATTTTATTACATTTAATTTAACTTCATTTTCTTTCTGCTGTAGTTGTACTTAATGTGATCGTTAGGTATGGGACTAGATTTTTGCTATCCACTACGGCTATGTTGCCTTCAGATAGTCAATAAGAACCGCGAGGTCACTGCTTTTTCTACCAACTGGGGTCAGTGACAGACACTTTGATGCTTATTGATGAGGGGGGGGGGTGAAGCAGAAGCCTCTTGAATGTTTTCGAGTAGTGCTGTCTATGAATCATTATTTGTGCAATCTTATTACACTTCCTTAAGTCTAAAATTGTCGAAGGACGAAATATTCATGCCCCCCCCCCAAGTTTACAACTCTGACTGAAAGTTAATTTGAAGTTGTACAGTACTGTCAATTTTCCATCATTTCGTCTGCCTAGTTTACATGTCATAATTCACACATCTCTTACCTAACTGTTTTAATTTTTTAGAAATCGTAGAATGTTTGGTTTTCTTGTTGGTACTCTGCAGAAGTTCAAAGATGAAGCCAAGCAAAACACTTTAGCAGTAAGATAGTTTTATGTATTTTTCATGATATTTTAGTGTTGCCTTAATTGTTGATGTTAACCAGTGAACAATTTGTAGCTCATCATCATCATATCTTGTTGCGCCAGTGGGTAATCCAAACCCGAGCTGCCTCGTTGCATTCCCGGAGGTTTTGGTCGGTGCAGTGGGGACCTTGTAGACCAGCTCTTCCCGATTGGGGGTGCGAGCTGTGGTTCGTGGGGGTGCAAGAATCAATCGTGAAAGACGAAGTAAATATCAGTTAAGATATTTTTTCATAACTGGTCACTATCGGCCAGCAAATCCATTGAACAAAAATCACGACTTCTAGAAAACTGCATTTTTCGACAAGAAACGTTGTCCGAATGTCCGCTTTTCATTATTTTTTTAAGCCTTTTTTGTTTCATTCAAAACAAGGGGGTGCGAGACTGCCCTCGTCAGACTCGGGGGGTGCGGCGGTGAAGACGAATGGGGAAGCGCTGTTGTAGACATTCTGAGAGAGTATGGCCTACGGTTTGGTTGGGATGGCCGCATGGGTATTCGCCGGTTGAAGTGAGGTTCCATTTGTGCAGAGTGCCGAGTGTTTTGCCCACTTTGGCTCGTGCTCTGTTGAGGGATACCCAGTCTTTCCTCTGCAGGTCGGTTCTTGTCGGTAGTTGTTCTCCCGGGGGTTTGGTGGCCTCGTTTGGGTGATCATCCCATTCATTTTGTAGCTGAATATGCTTATGGGTTTTAACACACTGAAGAAAGTTGCCTTTGAGGGTGGAGAAAACTGATTTCATTTATGAAATTATCACCAAATCATTAAGATCTTAGGCACTGTGCTAGGATTTTGTTGATATCATGATTAGTAGGACCTTGCTTGCTTATGAAAAACTCTTTGGTTAATGTGACTGTTACAACATTCATACCGATTCTAACGATGCTAGTAATTTTGCTTTTAATTATTTCATGAACTAAAGAGATTTATGACCTTTACTATTTGCTATAAGGAGAAAAAGAGAGAAGAAATTGAGAGAAAGCTTGAGCAGAAAGCAGAGGAAGAGAGGAAAGAAGTATCTTCTCAAAAGAAAGAACTGTTTCAGGCAAGGAGGGAGAAAAAGCAAGAGCTAAAGTCGCTGGAAAGGAAGATGGAAAATGCCATGCTTGTATGTACTTTTTTGAAGACTTCTCGTGCATTGAACATGCTCTTTATATTTTTGATATTTTTCAAAGCTACAATGCAGTGAACCTATCTTTGTATATTCAGTATACTCTCGACAACTGAGACCTTGGATAACTGGGTCTTCCTTTAAGTGGAAACAATTTTAGGGCTCCAACAGGAATTTTACTCCGCTTAGCTGGGACTAAGACCATGATATTACATAACTTTTTCTTTAAGTCAAGAGTTGGTTTGTTGAAATACGATTTCCTATACAAGACTGAATGATTTCATAAAAGGTAATATGTAAAAAGAAGGTAAATACCTTTGGCGAACAGTTGCTTATGTAACAGGTAGCATTTCAGCAATTGACCACTTACATGGTTCCCCACTTAAGTGGGACTGCAGCTGTATTGTATCAGTACTGTAGTGTCTCTAATAGAAGGGGGGAGGCAATAGGTGTTCATGTCGGCTAATTTTTAATAGAAAGGGGTACGAATAGAAGGGGGGGTGTTCATGTTGGCTAGTTTTCAATAACAAGAGGGTGCTAATAGAAGGGAGTATGCATGTCGGCAGCTTTTCAATAGAAAAGGAGTGCTTAGAGAAGGTGGTTCATGCTGGTAAATTGCTTTATTAAAAGGTAATTTAATTGATTTTTCTGCGTGTTCTGATCATGATCGATCTATTAGAGACACAAGAGTAAGCCCCAGTTGTCGAGAGTTCCGCTTTACTGAGACTCTCACTAACTAGGACTGATTTTGGATTCCCCATGAGAGTCCTAGTTATTGGGAGTATACTTTATGTAACAATTATTGATGGATTTCTTAGAAAATGTACATGTCATTTCCTTTGTAATTTGTTGGGAGTTCCCAGTCCATGCCCGGAAGAAATTGGTGCACGAGCGTCGTTTCGCACGTGCACTCTCATTTGCACGAATGATTGCTCTTATTTATTTGGATTTGCACGTGCGATCCAAGATTTGTGTATCCGCAAAAGAGAGTTTCTTGTTGCTGAAGCATGTCAAATATTTCATTTATGATAAAAACAGGATAGAGCAGAATTAGGAAAGTAAAAAGTGACAGTCACTAGTGTTGCAGTTGCGACAACATAGTTCCTATTTGGCATGTGCAATTGCGCGGTTAATAATGATGTTGGCACGGGCGATTTTTGGCTCCTACGGGGGATTTTGCATGTGTGTGGACACGCGCACATGCGATCGCACGTGTCTCAAGGCATGGACTGAGCTTCCACATAAACCTTATGGCCTTCTTGAGTTCTACAAGTAGTTCAAAGGATAATCTGTCATTTACAGGTCCTAGAATGATTTGCTGCATTTCAATTAAAGGATTGTTATTTGCTCGGACCACTCCCATTCTAGCAAATTCCTGTATGATTGTATTGTCTCAGATGATTGCAAACTAAAAGAATTTGAACTAACCTACATAGGCCGTTTAGGATCACCTTATTATGTGAGTGACCTTGTGATGTGAACAAGACAAGTCTTCTAGTAAACATTTAGCATTTGAATCGATATAAAGCTGGCCTCCTTTGAAGTAGATGCACTCTTTTTATTAGACATTGAATTAAACTTAGCCATTATTCTGACTCGACTTTCCTCCTCCGAAGATGTGTGCTAGTTCTGCAAATGCTTAATTCAGGGTTAGCCAAACTTCCTTAATATCGGAACTGCATACCAAGGATTTCAGATGCTTCACAGCTGCAAGAAATAAAGAAGAACAATGTTTAAAACTTCATTTAACTCCAATGGGGTTTCAATTAGTACCCAGTAGATAATGATAGAGATGGAAATTTCTTCTTGTTTGCCATTTGTTTTGACTTTGGTGAAAAGGACCTAGACCAGAATATTTCCTAGAACCACATGTGCCTCGCTAGCTGCAGTTAGACCACCTCTCCCATAGGTAAAGGTCGCTGCGGAAGCAGAGAAGCCTGAAAAACCTGGGAAACGTAGCCTGAACTCAGGGAAAATAAAATATTTGGTAGCACTCGTGGAATAATGGGAGAACCTCGTGAAGAACTTGGATTTCCTTCTGCATTTGTGATAAAGTAGTGTTCAAAGCAGGTTTTGATCACCCCTTCAGTGATAGTTTTCTTATCTCTCACATGTTTGTATACCATAAAATCCCGAACATAAGCCCCCCGACTTTAGGCCCTCCTGTAAGCTAGCCCAAATATCCATCCAAGTATAGGCCCCCTTGATTACAAGCCCAGGGCTTACATTTGGGGCTCTGTGTGTCTAGTTCGGATAATGAATTAATATGGACAGAGCATATGTTGAGCCTTTGTATTTACTTTTGTTCTCTTGTGAAGTTTTACGCATTAAATATTGTTATTACTTTCTCTGATTGGACACCGAATGATGAGTTTTTTTGGCATGCACATTCACCTGTTAACCCAAAAGACTCTCCAGATATTAGCCCACCAAAAAGCGCTTACGAACCTCTATAAGCCCAGGGCCTTTATTCGGGATTTTACGGTGTTTTCACTTAAAGGAGATGCTTGGGTGCTTGACGTAAGGTGCTCATATGTTAGCTAAGGACGATTAGTGTAAAATTCCGCGTAAAAAATCTAGGAATGCCAGTTTTTGTTTTGGAGCTAATTCTCATTTTCTGCCTAATGTTCAACCCTAAATGCCATACTTGCATTTTCAGTATTATACTATTTACTTTGATTCATAAATAAATTGCTTGCTTTTACTACCTGGATTTTTCTTTCAGAAAGAGCAAATTCTGGCTCACAACACACATTTGAAACAATTCATTCTATTGAAATCTGACCCTCCAATTTTCTATCTTCCTGTCAAACATAATGAAGAAACTTCAAAACGGTTGGAGGATTCGAAACGAACTCTTAAAGGTATCCTAGATTTTTTAATACTAGTGTTCTCGTATCGAATTATCCATTTCCTTGAACATATGCCTTTCAGTATGTCGATGTTTCTTTTTTGTTTTCGAACATACTAGTACACGAAGTGTGCATTTTATCTTAATACTTCAATCTAAAAATTTACAAAAACTACACAAAATCGCAGTGTAGTACCTTGGTGAAATGTAATTGCATTACTACCCAAAGGCTTAAATTTACTTTCTTACAGTGTCTTTTCATGCAATTGATGTGATAAGTTTTTAGCCTGTGCGCAGTGTTTGTTCATCATTTATTTATCTAACATTTCATCTCATATCATCTAGTGTTTTAGCAATGTTGGGTAAACTGTGTAATCAGTTTGACCACCTACGCATAACATTTGATCTATCATTTTGTCGAGCATTTTCAGGGTCTCCTGATCCTAGACGCAGTGATCGACACGCTGCGGGGTACACAGTAAAGAATATGAAAAAATCCAATGTTAGGCTAAATGAGTGATGGAATGGTCAAACAGATCAAACATTTTGCATAACATTCCATAACAACAATTTGTTTTTGATTTCCATGAAACATCATCTAACATCGCGTAACATCATCTAACATGGTCTATCATCGTCTACCTTCGTCTATCATCGTCTACCATCGTCTATCATCGTCTATCATCGTCTATCATCGTCTATCATCGTCTATCATCGTCTGCCATCGTCTGACATCGTCTGACATCGGCTAACAGGGAGGTCAAACTAACCTAACATTTTGCCTAACATTTGTTTTACAAATGTTAGATAAGTTTGACCAGAGCCTAAGTTTTGCAACTGCCTTTGTTGCTTCTCTGTGATCTTTGGTCAACTTAAAATTGAATAAATTTTTTTCTTTTTCCCAGAGGGCTTTTTTATGTCATATTTAAAATAGCTTTTATATATTTTTTATCAGTTACAAAAGTTGTACTCTTGTAATTTGAAGTATCTTTTGTTTTCAGATTTACAAGACTCTAGATTCAACACAATCGATGAAGTTGATGAAGGTCTCTTTATTGCTGTGAACAAAGGCTTAGAGAAGGGTAAGGATACGAATCAGAAAGTGGAAGTTGAGATGAGAGATGTAGGCCATAGGAACCTATTTAGTGAGGAGAAACTTCAAGAAGATCTAGATAGGGACGGAGACATAACGATGGATGATCAAAGGAAGGAGAATGTTGATTGGAGTAAAATGGAAGGAGAAAGAAGTGACGAGGTCGTAAGTGAGCGTCGGTCATTGAATGATGAGACGGTTGAGAATGAAGTGAAAGGCGAGGAAAGAACTGAGTTAGAAAGTGATACGAAGGGTGTTGCAGGTGATGAAAAAGATATCGATAGTGGTAAAGAGAAGAGTAACGTGGAAGCACTAGAAGTAGAGGGAGATGTGAATAGTGATATGCAAATGGATGAAGGTGAGAAATATCCTTCGCGAGAAGAAGATAATGACGTTGGCGCTAGTGAGAAAAGTGAGACTGTTAATGATCAGAATTGCAGTGAATCATTTCAGGAAGAAGTTAAAGATGGCATGGCTGTCTCGGAATTTACAGAAGGCAACGCTCTCAACAGTACTTTGGAAGCGACGTCAGAGTTAAGAACTGCTGATGAGTTACAACACGGTGTTGGGAGCGAAGATGTTGCTGTCTGATCATTTTGTTATCTTTTCTTGAAGAGCAAAGGCAGGCAACTTTCCAGAAGATGGTTTGACAAAATCGTAACTACTACAGTATTATCCCACCACTAAGAAGCTCATTTTGTAAAACTAGACTGCTTGGTTTCTTATAAATGGACAAACAATAAATCAGGCTGAATAATTTCTCATAATTACAGCAAGAAACTCACCAAATGTGGATGTAATTTTTAAAAGAAAGCATGAACTTGACTTTATTCGGGTTATATTAAACAAAATGTTGGACAATGACTACTTCAATTCAAAGTTTGTATTATGAAATGCTAGAAAAATACAGTTTTTCCGATCACAATTAATTTTAAAAAAACCTGATTTATGATTTAAGGCTGACTGGTTTCATATATCAGGGTGGATATGGTACTATCTGAGTTTCTTATAAGTCAGTTTCTTAATGGCGGGGTAATCCTGTATTAGGCGTTAGGCATTCGGTGCAAACTTGCTAATATTAGCTAAAATACATCTTTAGAGCACCATCACTTGTATACTGCTTATATTGCTGATTTCCCAGATTTTTGGCACTTATTCAAAACAGTTGCTTTGTACTCGTTTAATTTTACATGATGTTTTTTCCGAAAGTAGTAGATGTAGCTAGGAAATCAAGATACGGTTTTGTCAATCCATCTTTTAATGTATAACCTGAAAACCCCCATGAAGCCCACGACAGGTAGAATTATCCTGGACAAGTCATTTCTACTTGAACTTTGTGGTACAAAAGTGCCAGGTGCAAATGGATGTTTTTGAAAATCAGACTGTCTCGGAGAACTTCTTTTTATTTTATCCACAGTATTTTCTCTTGCTGTACATACTATGAATCGCAAGTGCGTTTGCTTTCATTTATTAAACATTTGAGTATTTCTTAGCGCAAGATGAAGTCAATAAATATTATTGATGGGATTGATCGCTAAGTACAACTTTCGTAGACTGTAAATGTCTGGTCTAAGTACTTTGAGTAAGGCACTTATAATTTTACCCGCTCTTATCATAAGTTTTATTTGTCATAGCTTCAAAGCGGAGTTTGCTTCTTTATTTTCAATTTTGCATTTCGGAATTTTCTTCATTTTGCCCTTTTCCTCTGGATAAAATTTTATCAACTGTAGCAAGTGATTGTCAGTAGATTTACTTGAAACAAGACTTTCATTTATCATTTGAGTCAACTGCATGGTTAATGGGGATATTTTTTCATGTCATCTTCCTGAATATGATGTAAGGGTATCATGTACTATTTTTAATTGTTCGCTTATTTTTATCCATATTCTACCTCTAGCTCTATTCCAGATTTCTATGGCTCATGGCTTTCGTTAGCTTTCAAAATTAATTTTTGACAGTTTAATTTTTTGGGCTAACAGTTAGTCAGAAAGTTTGCCCCAGCTGAGGACGACTCTATAGTAAACAATGCTAAGCACTGTTTACTCGACAATATTACCACCAATGAAAGACCCTATGTTTCTTTCTTATCAATAAGCAAAATCAATAATTCTCATCAATAAGCCAAATCAATAATTCTCAGATCAGTGTAACATCAAAACCTCGTGCTCCTTCCTCCTCCGCAGTCACTAAAACTTTATACAGAGTCCAAATGTGCTGTTACATATTGCACTTGTGCAATGCTGAATAGTCATATGAGTTTCGATTTTGTTATAACTGCAAGAATGGGCGGTAAAAAGGAGTGGCACACATATTTCTTGCTTATTTTAAACTTTTTTCAGGACTACACCTATGAGGCCCGTTTATGGGTTCCAGGGAACGTGCTAACATGCAAAATTCATCAAGGGAACATGACAAAAGTTAAAAGGGAACTAGGGAACTTAGAGTCTTTCCAGGGAACATTTCCATGTACAGATTCTCAAGTATTTTGTATATCTCGGCTTGTATAGTGCTGAATTCTGTTCTTGGTCTTCTCGTTTCAATATAGCTTGGTTGGAGGATAAATTCTTCCATATCGGTACAAATAATTGGAGTTTTACGAAGGTATAATGGGTGTGGCATTGAAAAAGTTTTGAGGAAAACGTGTGGCACCCCCACCCCCTACAACGAAAGTATGGAAGTTACGGCCCTACTCATGTACTCACCTACCCAGAATTCATCATGCTTTCGTCACGCCTCTTCTGCACATCGATTTACTGACCTACTATCTTGGGCAACAATTATGAGACAAACTTACGTTTTTGCAGACTCACTCAATATGCACCAAATCGTATGGAGTTGTTTCCCTATCACTCAACATTGATTCAAAAAAAGAAAGAGCCTACATAATCCCTTTGCTGTGTTGAAGTAGGGGATTCAATAATTCTACACTAGGGGGACATAAGTATTAAAAAACTTCTGGACAATAAATGGCGGATGAAGCCAATGAATTTTGTTGTCTGGTTAACCTGGGTTTTATCGGCCAATGGGCACACGAGTAAGAAGACAAGCTCATTAAAGCCGTGTGTCAAATATAACAGCTTTTTCACTTCCAAAGTTCCAAATTAAAAAGTTGAATAACTTAAATTAAGATTTGTGGAGTCGTTTCTTGCTGTAACAGCAGTCGAAAGTTGCTTTGGAATGGATGCGTAAAGTTGTTACGAGAAACGCCCGGATTTTTCTCCATTCTTCAAAAACTCTTTCACTAAATTGTTGCATAGACGACCTCATGCATCAGCATTCATTTGGTTTTTTATACGCAAGAGAGCATTTTCAATTATGTTAAAGCTGGGGCTCTGCGACATTTTAGTAGGATAGTTACTTGCAGTAAAATGGGAGTTGTTACTAAAGAGCGTGTTTGAATAATAAGCTTGCAAAAGTCGAGGGAACAAGGGGATTTTCTCAAGGGAACAGGGGAACAAGCAGAAATTTAACCGTGAACACGTACCCCCCCTAGACGACCATCATTTTCGCATATCTGCAAAGTATAAGCAAAGTCAGATGACTGAGAAGCGGTTTGGGATACCCTTCAGATTTCATGTCTTTGTGAAATTTCTTTGACCTTGACACGGTTTGATATTTTCAATCTGGAATTCGGTTACAATCCGAAAGTAGGGATCAAACGAAAATTGTGATGCAAGTCAACCGCCATGATCACATGATTTTGGCCATGTATTGGAAGCTTGATGGGCCAATCAGGAAGTATCTTTGATGAATCCATTCGAATAATTTCGCGCGCTTGCGAAAGCAGAAAGAAGAGAATTATGGCGTCAAACATTCAGTTGCCAGAATCATTTGAAAAGGAAAACGTTCAAGCTTTGCAGAGGTGCGATTCTGATTCTTTGGAACTATCGTTAATTACAGAGAATAGGCTTGCAGAGAATAAGGATTATGAAGCAGAAGTATTGCAGCAGATACAGGATCCTTTTTCGATTTCGTCTAATTCCCCGCTTTCAAGTGACCTCGACAGAGAAGTGGAAAGCACATGGTAAGAATTTGTACCCCTAACACTTTTCTATTTACATAGAATTGTGGAGAAGTGAAGCAAACTTTGTCATAGAAGATAGAAGCGATTGAAGTTAGCCTACATTCATAAATCAAGTCAGCACTATTTAAGGATTATCTGCTAGAGTAACAATGTGAAGGCAAGCACAGCACTTTGAAGCCAAGGCGGCCTTAAAGGCCGACAAGAAAAAGTCACAAGATACATCTCTGCACATACAATACTCAAGAGTTATTACTCATTTTATGATATCATTTCCCTTACTACAGACTACTAATTTATCGATTTTTAGTATTGACTAAGTAATCTCATGCCATTTAAGCAACATAATAAATGGGTTTTACTGTGAAACATATTACATATTTTTTGTGTTTGAGGATGAAATAGGAGCACACTGAAGTATACTCTGCTTTTTGTGCCCGTCGAAAACTTTCACTCTTTAATTTCATTCGGCTATATTCCCTAATGTAGATCTAATGTAGAGTCACTAACCTCAGGCCCCTAGGCCAGATATGGCTCTGGCTACCGCCCAATCTGGCCCCAGTGTTTGCGGAAATGGTGCATATATTGTAAGAGCAAAGGTCCAGGATCGTTGACAAAAGAAATATGTTGTCTTGACGAAGAACTAATGTTTGCTTTACAACTTGCAGTTTTTATAGTTGCCCAATTTCACTTTTCCCATAGCAATCCCCAAAACTGAACTGCACATATTTACTAACATTTGGCCACGAAGCAACAACGAGTTGTTAACCCCTGCCCTAGAACATGTTCACTATGCTCAGATGAAAATCATTTTCAGATGATAAAGCTGCTGTTTGGGCTCCATTGATTTATGATTGAAATAGTTTAATAGCCCGCTCTTGTATATTGTTGTGAAATCAATGTGCTGGCAAAGGAATAACGTTTATTTTTGCAGGCAAGAAAGGCTAGTCCTGCCAGTTAATGACTTTGACGGATACGACAGAGCCCCACCAAGTTGCAGTGCCTATGAGACCATTGCCAGCGAAAGCATGGATGAAGGTCTGCATGAGCCCATAGATGGGCCTGACAACAGCTATACGCTCCCCTTTTCTCAAGAAAGATGTGGTATGGCTCAAGCCAGAGTGAACGAAATTAGGTATATCGTTTAACAGCTTACTTCCTTGAAATTGATCACTGGAAATTGACTGCACTGGGGATTGTTTTTTAAAATTAATTTTCGAAATTCCTTGTAGGTTCTTAATTATTCATAATAGCTCCTTGCTACAGTAATGGGTTTTCAACATGTTGTGCGTGCTAAGGGGGTGGTCATTAAGTTTGACAGGTACCAGGGCGGGAGCAAACTTGCAGGGCTATTGCGTTTTTTAAAGATTGTTTGTGGGGGTTCACAGGCATTTGAAAATTTTTGGGAGTATGAAACCAAGAAAGTTTTTAAGATCTATAAATCTTCCAAGTCAGAAGAGTCTGCAACTGATAATGAAGAATATTTCATCACTATGGCTGTAGATGAAGAAACTTCTTGTTTGTAAGGGGTTTTTTGCAGAGGAATACAATTTGATGAGTAGGGGTATGAAAATTTTTCACATATTATTGTGGGGTTATGGAATCTTTTTGCAAATTTTCATGGAGTGTGAACATTTTTGATATTTTCAATGATTTGCTTCCACCCTGGTACCAGCCAAACTTACTGACAGCTCCCTAAATCTGTTAAATGTAGCAGCCTGTGTATCCTACTGTAATTTGAGGTATTAGTGTGATATTATAATTGCTATAATGATCTATCTCTTCTTCAGCTCTGTAGATGTATGCCAAGATACAGGTAGTGGAGAGCTATCCAGGGGGAGTTCAGACATAAGTCCCTGCTTGGAATGGCCTGCTATCCAACAAGAGCCATCAGGTTTCAACGAACTATCTGATTTTATAGTTGACAGCTGCCAGTTGAACAAAGAGATCACAATTCTCTTGAAACTACTGGGTAAGTATGCTTCCTATTAGATAGTTTTTGAAAAAGTTGGATATTATCACGTACAGACTTTTCTAGGGCGACATTCGCTCTTTCCTCGTTGAAAGTTAATAGAGTTCGATTTTACGGACACACACAACTGGAAAAAGACCAGCCCTGTTAGAAACAGTACATTTGAGATACAATATGTGTTTTCTTCAGAAGGCGACATCTTGGTTAACTTGCTAGCCAAGTTGTTTGATTGAAATGTAGATGAAGTAACATAAATAACTCGCTTATTTTTCGTAGAAAAGCACTGAATTAATGCTATCTTATTCTCTCTTAGCATAAAATTTGTAAAGTCCTTAGAACTTCTCGATTATAAAGGGTTGAGTACATTTTGCGTTCTAGATGAAGGCATACTTCCACCAAATTTATCAGTTTCTACTGGCGACACTGAACTTTCGAAGAATTCGCTCACAGGCCACATTAACGTAAATAGCGACCTAACGCAACAGGTGCTACAGCCCGACACACTTAGCAGTTCTTATTCAACTGATATTGGAGCAAAGGAGACTTGGAACGTTCAGCCAATAACTGCAGCATGCAATTATGACTCTGAAATACAGCCGTGTTTTAGTATCTCAAATAACTACAGGTTTGAAAGGGTTCCTATTGCAAGTAATGTGGATTTCAGGGCAATGGTTGGTAAACCATCGCAGAGCTTGGAGAGGGTAGGTATCCACGCCCTTCAGATGCCTGGATAATGACATCCCGACCACTCTCACCTTCATTTTGTCCTATTAAAATTTGCTTTCTGTAGTTGACTATTGATTAAATAAGCCCATTGCTACAAAAGGCAGTTTACTGAATGGATGCGAAAATATTGCAGAATTTACCGAATGGTTGGACAATGATGGGGGTATCACACCCCTTTTACCCCCCGTTAAATCCGTCTATGCTGATTTCATCATACTGTAATATTTCTGTGTAAGGATCTAGACAATAGTCTATACGAATGCATATACGTATCTATATGGTTTAATAACATATCAGTCTCAAAGTAAAGTTTGCTTTTATATCCAGGAAATTTTGACTTTTGTTTGTTATGGAAAAGTTATAGAAAATTCCATTTTTTTAATATTGTTTTTGAATTGTTCTTGAATGTTTGACATTTTCATTTGTATGATATGGTTGTCCTCTTTGCAACTCTTTTGAATAGCTCATGAGAGACTAATTTACAGAAGCTAGTTTATATTCACATCAGTAAAAGCTTTCACTATTGTCGACATTGCAACATTTGACTTGACAGAACTTTTTCTATACACGTTTTTTTATAAGAAAACCGTTATTTTGCCAGAGCCTCAATTTTATTAATTTTCTTTCCCAAATTGAGCCTGAGATTTTCTCAAATTTTTCTCTACTTTTACAGAAATATACTGGGTAAAATGGTTTACACTTTCGTTATTACTATTGTATACTTGAATTTGAATTTCATCTTTAACATTTTGAATGCAATAACAACAAAATACCTATCATTTGAGCCTCATTTTCTTATAAACATTTTCCTCATAAAAAAACGTGCATGAAATTTTCTGAAAGCCAATGGTAGCCTCGACTGGGCTGCAGAGCTGCTTCATCTCTTCGTTCAATAAGATTCAATAGTATTGCTTACTTAATATTTCAAAAAGCACGTTTATCTTTGTTTGCTAGCTAGCATATGAAGCTAAATTGGAACGGCAATACAGGAGGAAAGCGAAGAACCGTGAATGCAGTAGAAACTTCAGATATAAACAGAGGATGAAGGAAGAGTGCATGAAAAGAGGGAAATTGGAAAAAGAAGCCTTTCTTAGAAGGTGACGTTTTTTGAATTTTAGTGATGCTAGTCAAACTAACTTTTTCATTTGAGCAATAGTTTATATTCAAATCCACGCTTTAATCGATTTATACCTCTACTCAAACTGAGCACAAACACCAATTTTAGTTAATTGTCCATGCATTTTTGATCAGGTATGACGTTTTCGTCACTAGGTTCAATGCCCCTTACGAGCCCACTTCAAGTATTGCCAAAACCTGGATCGAATCAGCGAGGGGGCTCAAATAACTAGTTTTCTTTAGGTAACATCCTTGAAATTGCAAGATTATAGAAAAACTTCAAAATCGCAAACAGAATCACAAGAAGATCCTGTAAGTTTGAAGGTTAGCCAAAGAATCCAGCATATACCCAACATTAGGTCAACAACAATTATTATTGGATATAAATTGGGTTGTCAATGCTGAACAATATAGCCAGTTTGTCTGGCGACCTGGAATTTTTAGGCTTCATGTTGGGAGATGCTTAAAAGTTAAGTTGCAGGTAATTACACCCCTTTGTTGCCAGGGGCTGTTGAATGGTAATGCCTCGTTTTTCCATTGTTTCCAGTGTCCTATCTTTAAGCAGAGGCTCTGAAACAGTTGATCCTATTAGAGCAACAATATTTTGTGCCTGCCGGACAGTAATAATAAATGTGAAGAAGGGTTTAAAATTCTTTCATGGCGATGAATAATGAATTGATAGGATGTTTGAAAGCATTGAAAATAGCTCATGATGAACTATTTTCTATTTTAGTCGCCTTCATGAAAGAGAGAGGCTCAGAAACGCTTTAGTAGAACTTGCAAGGAACTGTGCATCGTGTCCCAAAGCAATGGAGTTCCTCTCACCATACCATGAAGAACTTGGAAAGGAAAATATACCTGAATCTTTCGAAGGAAAAGGCGATTCCCCTACATGTTAAACAGGATCGTATTTGTGTAGATTGATTTATTACTGAACTAGCTTCAAATTCGTAGCATTTATAGCAATTAAAACTCCCAACCTTGCAATTATCTACTAAGTCTTATTCAATGTACACTGGAGAACTGCTATCCCTCAACATTCAATGTTTATCCATTGCAAGTGCAGTTAACTGCATGGCTATCAAAGCTGGGGACGCTATAGCCTCTTCTGTTTGGAAGTTGTTGTCTTTGGATGATCAAAAGTTACTCCCTAGTTGTAGCAATGGCTGCTGCTACATTTAATTTAGGCTTTGCTGCCCTAGGCTGTAAAGATTACCATAAGCCTTAGTTTAGCTCCCAGCCAATTTGCTACATCCAAAAAATCTAGAACATGGTGCTGTTCTAAAAATCATGAAGGTAACATGGCTCTTGCCTACTTGCTAAGACAAAGTTTATCGCTTCTTACAGGGTTCATACTGAACCTGGAAAACCTAGAAAATAGGTCTTTTTACGAAAGGTCAGGGAAAACCTGGAAGAGTCAGGGAATTTTGTATAATTTTTATTCAAGTTATGGAAAAGTCAGGGAAAACAATTTATTTAGTCCATGTATTATGTTCATGATCTCTGTGGATGGTTGTTCGCAAAGTGGCTGTTCAATTTGTTGTCAGTAAATGTGAATTTTATCACTTTGCATAGTGCTATTGCAAATATATGTACATTACCTATCTATTAGGCTTCATTGTCCTAACCTATTTTTATGAATATGTGAAGTTGGGGTCGGGGAGAAAGTGGGTATTTTTGACTATCGTTCAGGGAATAGTCAGGGAATTTTGATTAATGCATTGGGTATGACCCCTGTCTTAGAATTGGCCTTTGTCAGGTGTTTGATCTTGGGGCAAACCACGCATGCCCAGAGAGCTAGTCGCGCATTCGCGCGACCAAATTCGAACACGTCGAAGGCCACCTTTACACGCTTCCAGGAGTTTGTATTTCTTCCCATGAGAGTTCTTGGGGATGTATCGGAATAGAGTTGCTTTTAGGGCAAGCCAGTACTGTTTTTGTTAACATAGTGGTATCAATTGTCGTCATTGTCTCCATAGAAATAACGTGTGTGTTATTGCTTCAGAGTCATTATCTCTCTTCATTACATGCATTTTTGTAAGACACCAATGTACAAGATAACTAGCACCAATGATTCTTAAACTTTAGAAACCCAGTGAAGTCTGTTATTTCATCTTGAAATAGAATGATAACATCGGTGTCATTTCAGACCACATGATCTCTTTTATAAACTTTGTTTATGGGGGAAAACGATTAGGGCCTCATGCAATAGAAAATAGCTATACTGAACAAAAAATCATGTACAGTTAACCGACTGCATTTGCTACAATAAAAGCACTCAACAAGAGTGAATAGAGAAGAATCTTACTTCTAGAGCATAAAATAGTTAAAAATATCCGGTATTTTCACGATGATTGTGGAGGCAGAACAAGTAGAAAGAGGGCTTCAAATATCTGGTTGGCAGGACCTGATATCATGAATATGAAGTAAAATGGATGGGGGTCAAGGACTTGCACCTTTGAAAGTTTTTGTAAACACACCCTTAATATCTTGAGAAAACGCCCTTTTGAATATAGAGACGAACCTTTTCTAGTTAGAAAATAGTAAATTAAGTTAATGATTTGCATGTATGAACCTTGAAGAGATTTTTCCATCACTGCTTCTCCAAGCTATCCAGAAATGATAGGAGGGCTGATGCCCTCCACGAGAAGTAGAAAGGAGGCTAAGTACCCCATTCCTCCTCATCTACAGCCCTGAACTCCCTCTATAGTCATCTCTACAAATTCTCTGATCTCCCTCTATAGTCATCTCTACAAATTCTATTTCCCAACTGTTTTCAGAGCTTGGCTCTCTGTTTGTTTCTTGCTTCAAGAATCATTCCTTCCAGAACTTGTTTCTCATTCAGAGGAGCACGGAGAATAGTATGTATTGAGCTGGGTTAATGTGAAGCTCTCCATTGAGTTATAACACTCTTGCAGTGAGATAAAAATCTTTCCATTACCATGCCATAGTATATGGGGACAGTTTCAGAAATGTTGCAAGGAATTTATGAAGACCAAACCTAGCTTGTATCGCCATTTAAGTGTTCGTGGAAGATATCAGATCCACAAGATAACTAATTTTCTGTTTCTGTGGGCAAAAGCCCACACCCTCCTTCAGCTGCTTAAATTTTCTGTCAGCAATCTATGCGTATTATAAGCAGTAAGGACACCACTCAGTGGGTAAAATATGGATTTATTTGCTTACTAGCGGAGCAGGCTAATGGCCTACTGGAGCAAAAACCCCACTAGTGACAACGTTAAAAATGCTCTGTACCACTACTTAACGTGCATTTCACATTCCTGTGCTAAGCGTTATAGAAAAAGTTCGCATTGGAAGGCTGTAACAAAAAGAGCAATTAAAACAGAAACATTCTACATACCCATAAATCTTGATTAGAAGCAAAGCACCTTACGAAATTGTTGTAACTATAATTAAGTTGTGCAAGCATTCGATCTAGGTTGCTTGAATTCATGCTTAATACTATCTTTATTTTGCCGATTGAAATCAGTGCTGAAACTGCGATTTTGAAAGAAGCTAGAAAAATGCAAGGAATGGTGTATAAGCACTGTATTTTCTCTACTTAACGCCACATTTCTAACTGAAAAGGGGTAAAACACGCCACCCTATAATAAGCGTCGCATTCTATTTAACGCCAGATAGGAAGGTATGGGTGTTAGTGAACGCCTCGGCGTTTATCAGAGCGAATACATTAGGCTATATAGTTACTACCGAGTAAGCTGCCTACAGTCAATCGTGCTGTTCTCCAATCTGAAAGCAGTTTTCAACTGAAATTTTAGCAGTGGCTATTAATCTATTTGTTTATTTTGCTTTTCCTACGAGTGAGGAGAAAGTTGGCTTTCTCAAAGGGAAACGGGAAGATCTCACTAGTTGTTTTCTGACTTACTGGTAGTTTCTCAGTATTCGCTTGTTATCATAATTTCAATCGGAAGCGGGATGTCAGTTGCTCTTGCAAGGAACAACAGATGTTGAATTTTTGAGTCCATGATAATAGCAAACTTCAAGATATGTGCAATTGAAGCTATAATGTCATTCTTTGACTGTAAGTACCTGACTCAACTCAATGGCTACAGGCAAAATCGACTGGTGTGCGTCAAATGTATTTTGTTGTAACGCACCATTAGAAAATTAAATGTTTGCAGGACTTTTAGATGAATGCTGTATGTAGCATCCGCTCAAACAGCTGGCTATGACCGGTTCTAAGACGCCTTTTCGCTTTAAGACCTGCTTTATTGGCCTTAACAAAGAATGGTTCTCAAAGAAGCCACCTGTGGCCTCGTGTCCGCTATAAAGATGAAAAGAGGCCAGGCGTGCTAGTTATTCAATTGTTCATTGAGGATAAAGATCAATGATCTTCACCATATGGCCAGTTATCATGGGTTGTTGAAGAAGGCCTTGGTTGATACCTCACATTTTTCTTAACCGACTGAGGTTCATTACATACTCCACTACTTTAATAGGTATTGCCGAACTCAAACAACGGCTAGATTGGAACATATAACGGGAATAATTATCCGAGTTTTGAGGGACTGGACAGAGTAATCGACGGA
This sequence comes from Cassiopea andromeda, assembly GCA_018155075.1. NCBI lineage: Eukaryota > Metazoa > Cnidaria > Scyphozoa > Rhizostomeae > Cassiopeidae > Cassiopea > Cassiopea andromeda. The sequence continues at coordinate 319,992 of WIPJ01000688.1, forward strand.
ATTTATCCGAATACTGACTGAAGAAATTTTTGTATCATAATGGAAAGGCAGGATTCAGTTGGAATGACGAGATGTAGTTGTCTGTGTTCTTGTGCCAAGAAAGATCGAATTTGTGTACTTACTATTTTAGGAGCTCTCCAAGTAATTGTTGCAATTTCATCCATTGGAATCGGCAACTGGGCTGTTTTTTCATATCCAGTACACCTTCGCAAAACAGCAGCTTTTAATTTCTGGTCTGGAGGTGTGGTAAGTAAATATAGATCATAATATTATGTTCTCTTTGGTTAAATAGCTATCGTGGTTTAGCACTGCTAGAACTGGCGATAAAAGTCACATTGAAAACTCGTTCACTAACAGGCCCTTCATTGTGGGAAAGCTTTGCGAAAAACTGGCTAAATTGGGATATAGACTTAAGTATCGTAACCATAAGTTGAAAGTGAGCAAAATATAATGCATGGATACAGCAAAATAGCGAAGTGTCTTTTGCCGAGTTTCTAAAGGGATCTACGGAAGCTGCCGAAACAAAAGCATGATTGTGTCGCGAGCATAATCACGCGAGTTAGAAAGCACGTGGCATCCTTATTAGGATAATACTATTTATAGATTCTACTAAGGAGACACCTTTGTCATGCTTATTTAGTTAATGATGTTTATGATAATTCCCTGTTTTGTCTAACAAATAATTACTTCTTCTTCGCTCCAATTTCGATTAAAAGTTTGAAACAGCTCTTCCAACTTACATGGTGAAGCTTTGCTTTAAGAAATTTCAGAAACTATTACCTTCAAAAAACTTAGAAGAACGCAATGAAGCAAAAGTTGAGATGAACAACGGAAATACGTGTACAACTAACATACAGAAACGATTTTCTGCATCCCATTTTGGTTAATTCTTCATAGAAGCTGCTATGAGAAGGTTACTTTGATGAAAGAGTTCTTACCCTAGTCTCCAAATATAGTGTAATTGGCAAATATGATATCTAATAACATCGTGATAGAACGTAATGTATCCATGATTAGCATAAAGATACATAATTGCTACATTACTACAGATGCTCTTTCCCTGACATTGCAATTTCATTAGGAACCTTCCCCTGTTATAGGAACTTTATAGAAGGGAGACGTTTGAAGTTGACAGCAAATCATATCCACTTATAGATACAGGTTGTTAATCAGCAGTGAAGGAAATGTTGTTCAGTAGGCATATTTTGACAAACCAATTGCTATCAGTCCATTTTCTAAAGAAAACTTCTTACCAGAAGCTCACGTAATTAAAACCACGTTGCTCGTGGTGAAAACAATTTTCGTCCTTTTTTATAGGAAAGATACGTTCTATCTACCCCATCGTTGACAATAAGATGGCGAAATGTACACGTGCACTAAAATTGCTAATCTTAAAGCTTTAATATGGTAGTCGGAAAAAATTTAGCGTTCTGAAAATATTGTGTGCCTGGCTTCCATAGCTTTGCAAGTACTTGGTAGGGCTACCTGATTTTGAAGGAACAAATCTTTGGTCCCACATTTATCATACTAATATTCTTCTGATTCCAGCCAACTCTGCAAAATCAATGAGATTCTGCAGTTCTATATCTGCAATTTTTTGCTACTTCATTGAAACACTTGTACTACAGACCAAGGCACAGAGAGACTTATGCGAATTAAGAAGCACGTAAAATTGAGAAAGTTGACTAAATTTTCAAATTACGAAGGCCATAATCAAGATTTCTAAGACCACAAAATGTAGCCAAGACCGCTCTAAAATAGGCTTTGTTTCTATGAATGAGTGACGAAATTGAGAGCGGGGGTCGCTTGCGGAAGGTTGTTCAAGCAATGTTTGCTTGCTGTTCTCCCAGCAGCTTATAGGGTAATAGTAGCAGCAGTAGAGAGATAAAAGCAGCGAAGAAAGGAACTCTAACCTGCTGTACATAGCCAAAAGCACAGAACGAAAGTTCATCATAGCAGGCAAATGACTAGGGAGAGGAAGGTATTGCTTAGAAAAGGCTTGCAATGCTAGCCTATTTGATGGAAGGACAAGAAAAATATTGGTTAAGGCTTAAAAATATCGTGCACAAGTATAGATCATAAGAAAGTGTCTTTTAATTGTAGGGGCATTATGGTAAGGAAAACTGAGAGAATTCCTTGTCGGCTCCTATAAGAAGGACTTCCTGCTTTACTAGACCCCATTTACAAGGACTTGGCCCCGTTGAATTCCAACAGTAAATTCCCACATTCCAGTGCACTGTTCATCAACATACCACGGCCCTAATTTTGGAGCCACAATGCTCCTGAATAACAGTGAAGCTTTGTTAAAAGATGTTTATAGACCAGGACTTATGATCGATACCATTGGAATTGCAATTCCTTCTTCTATTTTCGGGATCCAAGCAACCAAAACTTCGGCCACCTTTTTAGGCATTTGCCACGAATCATAAACTTCATCATAAGAGCTGCAGCTGCTGTAATACTGGTCACTAATCTGTGGGAAATTCTACTACTCTAAGATTCATGTTGACAAACCAAAGCAAAAACAGACTCTTTCCATAAAACAGCTGCTGCCGAGAAAATTAGATCTATGTTGTATTGCTTGAATCATGCATTAGAATTCTATGAGGAGAGAGGATATTAGTCTCATAGCTATTAAGCTCGATGGCGTTGAGAATAATAGAGAATATCCGCAAAGAGCTTGAAAACGGTGCTAAAGGCAGATAAGACATTATTAAGAAGCATTTCCTTAGCTATCAGGGTCGATGATCGCTGCTCTAAAGTCATTTAAGAAATGATCAAGAATTTAATAGCTTTAAGGCTGTTCATGCAGGCTTTCATCAGAGAAAGAAGAAAGCTTTCAAATAAAAGCTGCCAAATGAAGGCTCAAATCAAGGCATTTGAAGGAATGTGAGAATGTGAATTATTGCTCAAAATACAAAACAATGAACTCTGGCCTACCTCTCAACTACTTCAATGTACAGCAGAGTGGAAAGAGGTAATTCTTGCACTTTCCCTCCTTTAAAAGGAAGTCGGTATGCTATTTGATAACCTAGTGCTAGTAAATGCTACTTTCAAGACAGGATTTTACATTTCCATTGCCCTGTATTGCACACTTTTATTTAAGACTGGTAATGATTTTATAATGAATAGAGCAGCCGTGGCCTAGTGGTAATGCAATCGTCTAAGACCAACATAGTCCTGGATTCGAGGTCCACCGCAGGCCATTGGTGACGTTAGGATGGGCATCCGGTCCTAAATGCTCGCGCCAGAGCCAAAGTCCTCTCAGAAGCACCCGCCAAGTTCCAAGGAATTGGGGAAACGGAGGTAAAATCGTGTAAGTAGTGGCTTTATAATGAATGCATAGAGTAGATGCTTCAAGTTCAACCAGTAAAAGCACTTTAGAGAGCTAGATGCATAGTGCTACGCTCCAATCCTATTACGTTGCATTGTGGATGACTCAAGTTTTTTTGAAGTTTGCATAAATAAAGATCTTAGTTAAAATGAAATGAAATGAAATTTGCATAAATGAAGATCGTAAACTATCATTGTTTCTTTGCAGATCCTTTTTAGTGGCGTACTGTCAATACGAGCGTGGAGACATGTGAATAAATTATGGGTAAGATATTTGTACCACAACTTATTCCTGTCTGCAATTAAAGCTTGTTGTGACGTACATGGTATCTTTCAAAGGAAACATGGCTACAAGACCAAGTCCATATCAGGGCTTCTTGATTTCCTTCTCTCTGGTGCTCAGTACAAGGGTACGCTTATTAATTTTTCACACCTTTTCCCACCCCTCGGACCGAATTAATTTCCCCGTTTATTAATGTTAGTATGTTGAAGTGTGAAAGGCCGATGTCAAAGGCCGATGTCAAAGGCCAATGTCAAAAGCTAATGTCAAAGGCTAATGCTAAATTGCCAACTTATGCTGCATTATATAAGTAAAAATTAGCTAATTATGCAGATAAAATTAACGTAGCACCTTCAGCAGTATATGATCACAACAGCTTCTTACTGCACATCATGAAAATGTTCATCAGTTATAGATTTTCTTGTTGTACAGAGAAGCTGTTTGAATAAGCTGAAAACCCCGTTGTCATTTACTGATGTGAAAGGAGCGCATTTAAGTTTTGAAACTTTATTGGGCTTACAAACACGATGTAAGAAGAAAACTTTCACTTTAGAATCTATAAGAAGCTTTTGAGAGCTTTATACTCAGGGTTTTGGGCCTTATTTTGACTTCACCCTTTAATTGCTACACCCATTTCAATGCAAACAATTAACTATCCTTCTGTTTCAGTAAGGTGGGGAGTAACAAAAGGTATGAAGAAAGCGTGATAAAGAGCAATGAAAGAAGAATTACATTTGCTCGAGGTCCCTCATCCCAACTCTAACATTTTATCCAGAAAAAGACTGGGGGCATGCCCCAGTGGTGTAGAGCTAGATTAATAGCTAGAGGGACTCATGCATAAATTCATGCATTTCAAAACGAGGCTATGCATTGTATCCCGAAATGAGGCTAATTGACAATGGATATCATCATTCAAACTAAAAAAAGACTAGCTCCCAGTTTGAAAGCTTTGTTCAATGGCGATGGTGTGATAAAAGAAATTTATATAAAAGAAGGTCAGGGGCGTAACATCCATACCTTCACTGGGGGTGTCAGAGGTTTGGCCATGCATCACTGGACATTGCCCTGCAAAAGTTACACCCGCAATTTGATAACAGATTTAAAAGAACACCGCTGCAGCATTAGTAAGGGTAAGATACAACATCTTCTTTGCCAGCTATGCAAAATCTCAATTGATTCATTCCAAGTTGTACTTATCCCAAGCATAATTCGTAGCGGAGATGAATTCACCAATTTTACCAGAAGCTCCTAGAGGCACTGAAAATGGAGGGACGAAAACCCACTGTTGCAGTATAAAACACAGGACTATTGTTGAATAGGCAAGGGAAAAAGATGGGGATATGGGGGGTTAACCTCAGAAATATTTTTCAAAGCCACGCCCTCTAGAAAGTCGGAAATCACCCTATTGGAACAGGTATGAAAGTTGCTTTCACCATTGATCTCTATGCCCAAAAGGAAAACCGATCTTTTAGCATGAAAATGAAAGACGGACTGAAATTCATATATGGTGGGGCTCTTTGATATCATTGTTACATTGCAAGGCGACTCAATGGCACTGCAAATTGAGCAGTTTTATCAGTTGGGGAGTGTCACACACCCCCCGGAATTTTCGCTCAGAAGAAGGTTAAGAAGTGGCCACTAAGGAAAGAAGATAATTTAATGTTATAAAGAAATCTGTTGGAAGAACTGTTTTTCAGAAAGTGTCATTTGGTGATGTTGCCTGTTCTATGAACATGCAGCCAGAATCTCATTGCCTTGTCATTTATTGATCTGAATCAGTCTTTGCTTGGAGTAACTAGGGGGCTCAAGTTTAATACTGAAACAACTAGGGGGCTGAGCCCTCCTGAGCCGTCCTAGCTCTACACCACTGCATGTCCCCCTCAATCTCACCTGTGGCGCTACCACTGAATCAAACTGCTTTGATTGGCAGGGTTCATGGCTCAACCGTTCATTCACATTTCCAATGATCTAGAGTAGTGGTTTTCAATCGTGGTTCCCCGGAATCTTAGGACTCCACCAGTACACAAACATTCATATTCAATTCAATTAACAAATATTAAATAATATATTTGTCTAAGGAGGAGCTCTCTAGTAGCTAAACTAATCGAGAGAGAGTCTCTCCATTTAGAACTCAAATGAAGACAAATAAATATTACCATGGTCCAGTGGTTCCGCCAGAAAGTATAAGAATGCTACGATCGACAGAGTTTATTTTAACTCTTCTGAGCAGATATATGAACAGGGTTTCCTCGAGCCACTGGCATACATCCTTGGGGTTCCACTCCACCAAAAATGTTGAAAACTACTGATCTACAGGCTCCTCTTTGAAAATGCATTGAAATTTCTCTAAACCATGTGCATTATGTAAATAAATTAAAAATTATGCAGGTTATTCAAAAAAATTTTATTTGCATTGAATTCCCCGCCCTAGTAATAAGTATATCCAGGCACACCGGAACGATAGTGGGGCACGGGGGGCCAACAGTAGCAAAAGGACACCGACTTGTATGGGCACCTCTATGGGACCCAAGGCACCTCTTTGAGGCATTTTCGTTCCATTCTTTAGCAGGAACTATATTTCACAGAATTATGCAAATGACTCTCTCTTCCAATAATGTTTTGTTTGTTTACATAACTTATTTCATCTCTTTGTATCTTAGCAATGTTTAAAAAGGATTCTATTGCATTTCAAAGAGGGCACTTTTGCTCCTCCTGTTCTCCTAAGTGAAGGGTAGGAGACACTTCCTCCCCTCTGCCTCTCCTGGTGTAAATTTTTGCTTTACTTGCATTTCCTACGTTTTCTTGATGTCTATTTCGGTTTCCAATGTTTTACTTTCATTGGCAACTGGGGTCTTATGGCTTTTTGAACATGGAAGAACCATGATTTAGGGTCGATATATGTGTTTCTCTAGCTTTATGTTCACTTGTGCATACAGTTATGTTGTTTCCTTTATTAAGCATTCCCGTTTTTTTTTACGAGAAACAAACTCTCTGGCTTTCGCCTGGATGTTTCTTAACATTTCCTCAAATCCAACCTAAATGCTTCTTAAATTTAAAGACTTCCAATGACAATAACAACCCAGATTAGATAATTGTGGTGCGAGAAAAAGGATGCTCAGGTTTTGTGAGGCATGTAATGGATGTTCATGTTATTTTCTTGCAAGCTTGATCAAAAATTTACTAGTATAAACAGTTTTTTGCAATATATTATTTGAAACTCAGCCTGCTTATGTATCTTAAATGTCTCTTAATTTTTGCTTATTTTTGGCCTCATCTTTTTAAAGATATATTTCTTATAAGAAAATAGCGTGTAGTTATTGTTAAGGTAGAGTTATACACTCCAATGTAAAATGCTAGATGTTCAGAAACAGGAAGTACAATTTGCAACATTAAGCAATGTATATGAACAAACGGAGTTAAACTCTATCCTTGTCATGCTTAACTTCTTCTTTCAGATCACTACAGCAGCAGTGACATCATTTTTAGCAACGTTAATGTACATGTCAAGCGGATGTTGGATGATCAAATTATTGATAGAAGAAACTGATGTTGATAAATCTGCGAAAGCATATGTATTTTATGGATTTAACATGACATCATCAATTCTCGGCTTTCTATTTGCCGGCTTGGCCGCTGCAGTAGGTTGGAGCGTTAGAGAACAATTGTGTACAAGAAGAACCAATTGCACAAATCCGGTGTGTTGGATTGCTTCGAACTTATGCTCTAGTTGTGATGCAATGACCAGGGGGAGTAGGGGCTATAACCAGTGGTGATTCCTAGGGGGGCTCAGGGGGCGGAGCCCCCTTGTTAAAATTGTTGTTCAGTTTGGGGGGCTCAGCCCCCCAAATTTTTGTATTAATTTTGCTTTCAAAGCGCATTGACGTTGCTTCTAATGTTTGTATGGTATTGCTATAATGAATTTCCTCACTACTATATGGCTATTGAGATCTTTGTAGATGTTGGCTGTATTATATCACAGTTAGACTAAAGTATCATGTCTCCATCTTCAAAAATATGGATGTGGCTACTAATGGGCCACACCCACGTCCTGACATTGGACCTAGAGCCCCCTTGTTAAAATTTTTAGAAATCACCCTTGGCTACAAACAATCCTAGGTCAATATTTGTTGAAAGCTTGTCACCTCCTACGAGTATTTTTAACAGTTAGTGGCATTAAAAGTGTTGTAATAATTTAAGTAAAATATTTGTTTCTTGTAGACTGCCAATAGAGTTGGTCCTACAACAGTCACGTCATTCAGCAATGAAGACTTTCGAAGATCAATGGCAGACATCCACGGGCCACCACCACCATACGAGCCCTGACATCGATAGAATGGTAGATTGTAAATAGCACTAGTCTTGAGACTGCTAAAGAGGTTGCGCATCAGACTGAGTATAGCCAAAGTACAGACTGGAAGACATTTTCCATTCCAATCAGATTCATTCCAGGGTTGGAATCTAGAAGAAGTTCTTTGTAGTAATTCCTTACTGCCTTTTTAAGAAACTCTCTTGCCCCTGTCCCTTGGCTCCAGGGACTTGTCCTCCCCTCAATTTTCGCCAAGATCAAGTTTTCAATTCATCCAATTTCGATAGGAAAATGTTAGGTTTGGATTATGGGACATCTAGCACGATTTTTAAATTGGCGTGACAGCCAAATCGCGTTGTAAATTTAGGGCGTGGCACTCAAATCCCCACCCCCCCAGTCTGGAATGGCTGGCCGTCCCTGGTTGGCTCTTCTTGTTTCTTAAGCTTAGAATATAATCTGCTAGCACATAATCTGCTAGAATTACATTAAAATCGTATGGATGGCTTGCAGGTTTCATTGATTGTAGGATGATTTCTATAGAGATGGTACTACTGCCTTGTATCACCAAGTTTCATATCCTTAAAATGATTTCTAATATCCGCATAAAATGCTTCCTAGGCTATTTCTTATGTAACAAAGCCCTGATCCACTGTCAAAGCGATTCTAGCAGTTATGTGCTTGTGGGAACCCTTAAGATGTTCGAATCTGTAAAAAAGCTAATCATGCTGCAGGATATTTAGCTTTTTTTGTGATCTTGTTTTAGTCATAGTTGGTCAAATGCTGGAAAAACACCCCCTTCCGAAGGAAATTGCCTCAGCACATCTCTGGGTTCTAGTAGGAGATTCGTATACGTTCTATTACTTTAATTTATAGGACGCCCAATTTATGGAAAATGAGCTTACTTTACCAGCAGCTTCTACATTAGAAAGTTATACTTGGAGAATCATGCATAGATGACTTTTGTTGCATGCAAGAATTTTAGTTAATTATGGTAATTATGTACATTTTAGTTGGCTTGTAATTGTAATTTGTTTTCATTTGTATTTATGTTAGTTATGATCATTTTTAACTATTTTGATAATCTGGTTTGCTACCCGGTGGCTTCTTATGAATGTGAGATTACTATACTCTAAAACAGGCATGACCACGACCATGGCACCTCTCTGACAGCAATGCTGATTTCTAAACGTTTCAACAAGGGAGGCTCTTGCTCCTGGAACATAAAAAGGATTTGCGGAAGTCACAACTATGCTCATATTTCAAAACAATAGTTTAGTTTGATACTATCATGCACAAGTGCAAAACTTGTCACAGTAATACAGCATTAAGCATTTTGGAAAGAAAGGGCAATAACTTTAAACACAGTCATGAAGTTGACTCTGGTTAACCGGGGGTGGGTGGAGTTTGGATGATTTTGGGGAAACTTTGTAACATTACAAAAACAATTAGTTTGAGTTAGAACTGGTCCCTCCTCAAGCTGGGAGTATATCTAGAGTTTATTTCATGATAAATTTCGGATAATAGTAGACTTTTGCAGTTAGATTCGTATATTTGAAATGGTAGTAGACTTGAAACCGATCAACAAAGACAGTTAGTGGCTCCAATTGATCTCTTAAGACCTTGGTGCCTTTTCAAGCAAATATTTTAGATGTTTTTCTTAGAGTTTACTGATGAGGAAAAGCCCTGACGTCTTTAGCAAAATCACTTTAAGAAAGATCAGGGCTAATTCGAGAGTGAGAGAAAACGGTATATCGCTCAGCCCCAAGCTCTCTCTTCTGTAGCCCTTCGGTGCCCCTTACGTTTTGAATCCTTCTTTCGTTTCTGGGCACATATGCTTCTGAACAAAGGTGGCGCCAGGAATATTCCAACGGGGGCGGATCCTTCCGACAAGGGGGCTAAAATACGGTCGTCAGGGTACTGTATATGCCAAAAATCTCCGAAAAAATAGTTTTTCAGCGTCAGACAGAGGGCAAGCATCTTCCAACGGGCCCCCCTGCCCCCTAAAACTTCCTTAGCGCCACCCCTATGCTTCTGAGTGCATTGGTTTGCAGAAACCAGCATGATGGGGAATTTTGTATTTATAATAGTCATTCCCACTCGCTGGAATCATGCCTTCGTCCTGCGGGCAAGAGCTCCAGATTATCCCGGTTCTTTAAAAGGTTCGTATATTTAGACTGTAGTCGAATAGAAAACAAGAATTGTTCATCTCCAAAATAACTATTCAAAAACTTGAACCAAGAGTGCGTACATGAATCGAAATTACTGCTGTCTCCAATAGAAAAGCTGTTGAATGATTAAATCTCTCTTTTCTCGCTTTACGTTACTAAAGCCTGAATTGAATTTTGACGATTTCCGTCACAGCAGAAACCAGCACAGTTTCATTGGTACATCAGCTTCTGCGTGCATGAGGAGTGAACCCCCTCTGCGAAGGAAAAGGTATCAATTGTTGATAATGAAGGTGGCGGGAGTACCTTTTGTTATTGATTCACATGCAAGATGCCTAAACGAAGTTGCCCGTTTCCTCAAAATACAAATCTGATGAAAATGCATATCGACATGAGACATGTTGGAAAAGAACAATACCAACAGGAAGTTTATGGTAGGTAGTCTGTTGAGTTTCTAGCAGGTGATGGAAATCAGTATTGTGGTGGAGCAGATCTTGGTAATTGCCATGGACCAACCCAGGCTCTTCTGGTTTGGAAACTGATTTACTGAAGTACAGTAAATGTTGCTTTGTTTCAAAACGTCTTTTGTAGGGAGAAGGTGATAAAAGAATCTTTTGTCTGCATTCTCTTCCAATGAATTTTCTGTCTATCTTTACAGCTTTAAAGTTGCAGTTTTTCTCAGTTGGTTGGGTGCTTAACCTGTCTTTAGCCGCAAGGACATGGGAATATTTTTTAAGGTGTCTTCATGAAGGTGTAATTATGTTCCTGATTATAATTATAGTTATTTCGTAAAGTCCCCAACTGTATTAAAATACTCTTAAGACTTTACAAAAAATAGGAGTTAAGATACAACTAAGAAAATGATTGTAACCAGTTCTAAAAAGTGTGTTACATTGTATTAAGAAATGGTTGTGCATGTATATATGAGAAGCCATTAGATGAAAAGAAAGCTGCTGAGTGGAAATAGTCATAGTATCTATATAGAACTATCAGCTATGTGTACTGTTGCCAATAGTTGGCTTATATTTTAATTCACTATATACAAAAGAATATTGGACATTGGTGTAGTAGTCAAAATTATATCTTTTTATTTTTTTGTAGAAAAAACAAAGAATATGTTAATGAAAGGTTCAATTGAAGCATCAAAGTCACAAAGTTTTCATTCACCAGATCCCTCAGATGCAAGGGGTAAGAAGATAGTTGGTCCTGCATTTGGTAAAAAGTCTGTCCCAAATAAGTGCACTGCATGTGGACAAATACTAATGCAAAGTCATTTGCAAAATTGTGAGTTCTGTGAGAAAAAGATTTGCTTAGGTTGTAAAAGGATCTGCAGCAGTTGTGAGAAGACCTTTTGTCATGTTTGTTCTGTTATAAAGTAAGTTGCACTCCATTTGTATCATGTTTTAGTAAAAAGTGCTTGCTATCTATACCCACCCATCTTGCAACTATTGCATATAGTGTGTCTTGTATCATTTATTTGTACTTGTATTTTAAAATTGGGTATAGACTGCACCAGAGGCATTATAGCACCTGTAGAGTAGGGTGGGCCAAGTTCAAAGATTTTCCAACAAATCTTGAAGCCTTTATCTTTACAAACAGTAAAAGTCAGAAGATTTTCTGTCAAAGCATTAAAATGTCCAAAAGTTGAGTGGGCCATGGCCCCCTGCCCCCCAGCTATGATGCCCCTGGGCCATATACATCAGATTTCCCATGTGTGTTTTTAGAAGTTGCATATTTACATATTCAAAGTTTGCTTTACATATAGCATTGCAATTACATAGTACTTACCTTTGAAACTGACTCAAGAATAGTCCATGTTCTGACAGAGAGACAAGAAGTCTACATTTTTACTTGTTGTACATGATTCTCTGTGCATTGAACTTGTTGGCCATCTATTCACATCCATATTTTCCTTTCCAAGTTGGATGCTGCTCCTAATTCTGCTGCTCTAGCAAGCCACTGTTTTCTCCATTTTATCTTAAGTCAATTCATATTCATTATTAATGTTTGCATGCTCTTTTTGCTTATTTAGTTTTATATCTGTTTGTTTCTCAGTTATGACCTTCGAGATGAAAGAGAATTTTGCCTGAACTGCAATGATTGACCACTGGCCAATGTTTCTATTTATATTGTAATGCCATTTTCAGGGTGATTTTTCCTTCACTTGTTATGTTTCTTTTGAAGTAACTGTAGATGCTTTAAAGTTTGAGGATTCATTAGTTGCATTGTGATTTTTTGTTTATGTGTCACATGTACATCATATTGCATATGGTCCCAAGTGACAGTTAGATAGTGCTGGAGTCAATAGAAAATATAAGGAATGATGTTTTTTGGATCTCCATGATATTAAGTATGGATCCCATGAGATTATCATGGTCAGAGTAGGTCATTAAGATGAAAGAAGAGAATACAAGCATTACTAAACAAACCAGTTTTATGCAAAAGTCCAACAATTCCAAAGATTTGTCTGCAATATGTTGAACATATATCCAGCCTTCATTTATACAGCATCATATTAATTTATGTTGATTTTTAAGAAATGGAGCTCAGCAGTTTGGTTATATCAAGTTGTAAACAATATACAATTCGTCAGCCTTCTAAATATGATGTATGAAATAAAATCTTGCAGCCTTTTGTGTGTTTGAAAAAGTGTGATGAGTTTCCTTATTTTTATCTTTGAAACTGACTTGCAACTTTTTGAAATTAGAGCCATAAGCTTAGCTCTACTTAGTTTTATGTAAATATTGAAGACATGTATATACATACTTTGTTATAAAACTTGTTTATTGTACATTAGATGCTCGCTGTTGTCACATTGCTATATTTCTTTCTTTATATTTCTTCCTGTCATCATTATCAATGTTCTGTTGGTGATATTCTTGGAGACATTTTCTAACTATTATGATATTAGGTAGATATCTAATTCAGTGTGCAGTGACACACCCAGAAGGGACCAGTTTATAGTTGTAACCAAGTGGCCCTCCCCAGTGCTTCTAGATCGTGCCCAGTATTGGTAAGTGAAGTAGAAATGTCTCCTTCTCTCATAGTGGATATAAAAGCTTGGGAATATCTTGCACAAAAGCCAGCAATAAATATGCCCTGCAGGGTTATTTTATCTTTGCTTGCCTGTCAACTTCAATTTTGCTGTATTCTCAGGATCAGGAGCATACTCAAGGATAGTGTGACATTTCATTTTCATCTTAGACATTTTAGAAGGATTGCTCTTCAGTTTTACCTAATTTTTAGGAGCACATCCATCAAAGACTTACAAATTAAAAGTTACTTTATAACTAAAACAATAAAATAGGTAGCCCATTAAAAATCCAATTAGGTACAACAATGTAAAAAAGGCATCCCAAAAGTTATCAATTGGCCCCTTCTATGGAAAAGAGCTTGTCCATGGCAATAAATGATTGCATAGCATATAATAAGAGTAAGCAAAAGGTCACAGTCATTAACAGCAGACAGCCAAACTCATTGTTAATTGTATTACTTACCCACAAATGACTGTCATTCAGGCCTTGAAATGAGAGGTGCTCGATCGACTCCACACTTGCCTCAAAAATTCTATTGGTTCAAATATTCAAACTCTTAGTGTTGATCAATTGCTTATATTTAAGATGTGTAATTAAGAGAAAGACTTTGCCTGAATCTTCCTTGAAGATCTATAAAGCAATAATCAAAAGTCCTTTCCCTTTCTCCCTTTTAACCAGAAGTTCATGTGTATAGTCACATTGTGGACAAAATTTATAGAATGAATTTTATCATGTTGTGGTACTAAAGCAAGCACACTGCTCCACATATTTAATTTCATATAAGCAATTATCGATGGAGCCCCTGTTGATCTCAAGTAATATGCTAAAATATTGCTTTATGGGCCCTTAAAAAGTGGTCTCAAGGGGTTACATACCCACAATCCAACCAGCACACCACTACACAGTGTAGGAGCTTGATCAAGTGCCTTAATGAATTGAGGAGCTTGATCAATCAAGTGCCCAACTTTGCTCATTTCTAGGCCTGGTGTTATTAGCCTTGAACTACTAGCAACTTATTATTTCAATTCTCAGTCTCTTATGCTAGTCTTCAACAACTTATTTAGTAACTTTATTGCTTTTCGTTTTTGTCCTGGCTGTTCTAAAAGATAGTTGAGGTGCTCCAACTCACAAAGAAGTCCAGGTGGTTTGCTCTTGGTTGCAACTTCACACAATTTTATTCTCCACACAATTTTAGTTTTTTTTACAAATCAATTAGGTGTATCAGGCCTTATCGTGAGCAAAATGCTATGTGTTCAGTAACTAGCACCCGTGAATGGTTTTATGTGTTCAATCACACAGCTAAGAAAATCCTTACATATGCGTGTATAAGTCAAATCAAGAAACAAAATAAGTGTAAGGTGCAACAAAGATAACATTTATCAAAAAGATTTGTTCAAATAAGGGAACTACTGTAGTTTAAACAATAAAGATAAAAGGAATTCTTCACCATCAGGCTTAAAGATGCTCTTGATAGTCTGAAACAAGTGATGGTTGTAGTCAACATGCTAGGGTTTAAAGAATGACAATAAGATAAAGGCCAAAAGGATGAAATTGGAATTTGAAGTTACTAGAAGCCATTCAAGAACACCTATATGTGAGTGCAATCAATTGCATGCACAATTTTAATTTCCACATGTGTGGGTGTGTGGAAGTGCAATCCAAGGCGCTAAATGACAAGGCCTGGTGTATGGTCATCAGCTTCTTATCATGCTTATAATGCACTATTTGAGCTTTGAGCCATCTGCAAAGAACTGAAACACTGTAAAACTAAACCATGGTAATGTGAACATCAAACAATAAAAACATCATGGTGTATAAACTTGAGAAATAGATCATTTTACACAATGAAATACATGTACATTATAGAGACAAATGAAAGACCAGTCTCAACTACATTGACTTAAAATACTAAAAATGCATCTGTTCATGATGGTGGCTGTTGATTTTCATATGCATTCTTGTTTCGAAGTAGAAATGTTGCCAGATATTCAATTGGATCAGAGGGCCTACAAGCAACCAGACAAAATACAGTTTAAAATAAATGGAATACTATCACTATCTACACTGTCTAAAAGAATACTATCACAAACACCAGATCAGTTGTCAATAGTATTAAAATCAAGAAATATGCAAAATCTGTGGTCATTCTTATTTTGTAATTTATCACTATCTAATGTGACACAAAAATATCATCTTGATATTCATAAATAGAAAACTAACACAAAGCAAAAAGGAAAGGCTAAAACTTATCACTTTATTAAAATAAAAATATATTCTGTTTGCCTATATAGCTTCCAAATATATAAATCCAGTGTTTAGTAGATTCTGGGCACTTTAGAAATGAAACAGTATACAGAAAAAATTTCAACAAAGCTTAAGCAAAATATATTTACATACAAGTTGTAAGGAAAATCAGTTCTATGAAATGCTTGTACATAGAATCTGTTCAAAACTTTTGCAACTAAAGCTGCTTGCATTTATATCTCCAAGTCACAGAATATACAACTTTGGTAAAGTATCTGAAGAGCTAAATATGACAAGTGATCTCAATCATTCAGGTTTAAGAGGATGAAGTTTGAAATGTAATAGCCACTCTTTCACAGTTCTACTAAGATGTAGAAACTACAAAATACAAGTCTAATGGTTGTAATAATGATAACTGTTCTAAGCCTTAAAAATAAAAAATGGAAATCTTTTATCTGGTATTCTGCTTACCGCTCTTTTGAAAGTGCTATTAGTCCCTGAAGAAGGATTGGCACAACTGTCTGGTCAAGGTATGGTCTGGTTCCCATCCATGTGGCATCACGTCTTGCTCGCTTTGCATCAAGCGCATCCTTTTCATCAGAAATGATTTTCTAGCATCAAATAATTGAGACATAAATAGATGAAATGCTTGCAACACATTGGGATAGAGAATAAGGCTATACAAATTCATTTCATTACAATCTTGAGGTCTGATTAGATGGTTTTTATGGTTTTTGGACAAGAAATCATTTCTCTTTGGCACCAACTATGCTGCAAATAATGAGCAGCCCCATACTGGAATGAAAACAAATGGACAAAAAATGTTATAAAGCAAAACAAATTAGGATAATGCAAGCGCTATATTTGTGATGGCATTACTACATGAATCAGAGTAAACTGATTATGATGCCTGATTTTTGGAGTTATAAATATAAGGATTAATCAGAATACAATGGAGAAGAAGTGCAATATGAGCAGCTTTTAGCTTAATAGCTGAATTGCTTAGATTGCAGGAGTGAATCTTGGAGAACATTATGGTGTAAACAGCACTTATCAACAGAAAATGTTTATGATAATAAAAGGTGAAGTGGATCCAATAGATAGTAGGAATATAGGACAAAGTAAACATATGAGCTATATAGGGCACAAAATATGTTTCCAATGATCAAGAGGCCATGAAATAAACTTTTAGTGACATAAATGATAAAATTTCAAGTTGAGATATGCATAAGCCTCCAATTCCAAGAAAACTATATAGATACTATACTATGTAAAATATATTAATACAAAGCAATTTAGAATATAAGTATACTAACCAAAATATATAAACTAAAGTTGGATCAAATGACACATTTTATAAGTGATACAAATACTACATAACCAGAGCCACAAAAATAAATAAAGTCATATACAAAGAAAGTGGCATAAATAATTATATAAGCAATTTAAAAAATAGATAGGAGAGGTGATGTAAATACTTGTGTAGGGAGTCATGAAGATAATAGAACAGCTATAATGTGTAAGTAATTATGTGGATAACACATGAAATTAATTTTTCCTAGGAGTTATAAGTACATGTAATCCATGCCTGGCGACACATGTGATCGCATGTGTGAAAAATCACCCATGCCAACATTATTATTAACTGTGCAATTGCACATGCCAAATAGGAACTATGTTGTTGCAACTACAACACTGGTGACTGTCACTTTTTGCCTTCCTAATTCTGCTCTATCCTGTTTTTATCCTAAATAAAATATTTGACATGCTTCAGTAACAAGAATCTCTCTTTTGCAGATAGTCAAATCTTGGATCACATGTGCAAATCCAAATAAGTAAGAGCAATCACTCATGCAAACGAGGGTGCATGTGCAAATTGATGCTTATGCACCAATTTCTTCCAGGCATGGACTATACATGTAAAAATTTAAACCTGTAGAGTGTCAGTCAAGCCAGCCTCTGCCATTGGTGATGAAGCCTGGTTCTATATAAACAATAAAATAGAAATATATTGCTCAATATATCACAAAATATAATAGGCTCACATCAAATTATATATTTTTAAAATTTACAGAAGGACATAGGGACACAGTGACTTATCTGTAGTGGTGGGAACTCCACACAAATGTAACTAACCACAAATGTTGGTGGATTTGCAGTTCTAGGTTACCCTAATTTTCCCAAAACCTATCCAAATCCTTGATTTGGCAAACATCTAAAACAACAAACCCATCCAAATGTTCCCCTCACAGCATAATTTTTAGAGTGGACTTGGAAAGAAAAATTAGTAAGGAGAATTGGGATACTTTGATGAGTTTCTTCTTCACAAGAGTATTTTTGGATTGAGATGTTCACAAGCAACCCAGCTTAGGCTTCTATCATCCCACTGAGCAACATACATACAATAAAAAAGAAGATAAGAAGCATTATAAAGCTTTAAGTGAGATAATTTATTTGGCTTAAATATAATAACTACTACAGTGTCTCCAATAGACAGGCCCCCCTTCTATTGATTTCAGGAGAATTTTCCTTCCCCTCATTGCTTGTTAACACCCCCTTCTATTAAATTTTACAAATAAATCATTATTAGAACACACAGAAAATTAAATTACCTTTTCATAAAATAATTTACCAGCATGAAACACCTCTTAGCATTCCTTTTCTATTGAAAAACTGCTGACAAGCATACCCCTTCTATTAGCTCCTTCTTTTTATTGAAAACTAGCTGACATGAACATTTACCTTCTATTAAAAATTGGTTGATATGAGCACCCCCTGATATTGCCTCCCCCTTCTATTAGAGACACTAGAGTAGGTGTGTAATCATTTGTATGATATAATACTAGACATTAAATCCTTTTTAGCAAGACCAGTGGTGTTAGAAAATCATATTAAATTATGTGCTGTTCATTTTAAGTTATAAAATTGCATCTTAAAAATATTAGAGTATGGTCTATGATGGTTAATCAATTTCTCTCAAGGTTTGCAGATTTGATTTGTTTCAAATGCCCCCTTGCTTACAGTCCCAGATCTGTAGCATAAAACTGTGCTTTTGAATACTGTCAAAAATTAACAGAAGTCATACTTTCTAACAAACAAAAGTTCTGCCTTAAGGTTATAAAAAACAATTTATAATGATTTATAAGTTGCAGGATAAGTACAATCATACCATCTCCTCTCTATTCTGATCTCCTTCCATATCTGCAAAAATGAGAATTTATTGGCAATACATAGATATCTAGATTGAAGGATAATCGGTCAATAAAGCTGAGAATAAAGCAAAACTTTAACATCAAACCAAAAAAGTCAGTCAGTGGCATGGTTCAGTATGTCCGAGATAAGCCTTGTCACCGTGGTAACACCAATTCCACTTTAAAAGTATTCCGAGCCTGTCGTCTGCAACAGCTTTTGTCCCCAAGTTTAAATTCTCAAGAAATGCTCCAAAGGCAAAAAGTAAAATAATATTTTTATTCACCTGTCTCAGGTTTGAGCGCGTCTAAATTTCCATTGCCATCTGCCGCCATTTCGATTCTGCTAATGGCACTTCAAAACTAAGGTTACAGCAACAACAAAATAGCGACAACATGCTCTTGGGAACCCAATAGTAGGGGGGGGGGGCGCTTGATTGTAAATTTCGAAAAATTCACCACCCACTACCACTTATTAGCACCCTCCAAAATAACGACCTTTGCAGAATTTCCACCTCCCTCATATTATTGCAATAAAGATTTCAAAGTATGTCATTGTATGGGAAGCCAAATGCAAGAACATTTGTCGACAGGATCATTTTGGATGGAAGCCACCATTTCTGTCATGAAATATTTGAAATTATGGAGCAACAACAGCTGTAACCTAATTGTTTCTTTTGTTTTTCTGCTCCTTTTTCGTTCTATCCCAGTGGCATCTGCAGCTAGGACTCGGTGACTTTCATTCTCGCGGCTGGTGTCACAGCGAAATATTATTGAAGTTTTGCAGTTTTTTTCAATTTATATTTTTAGTTATAAACAAGAATAGCGTTCTTAAAAGGAAATCAAACGAAATACAGTGGTTTTTTTAACATGGAAGGAAATTCAAACAAACTATAAAAGGTAGTAGCAAGTTCAAGTACACACTTGTAGAGATATTTAAAAAGTAGCTGTTGACAGTCAATTGTCTTTTAGCAGTAGCAGTAATATTAATAACTGTTCATCCAATTCACTTTTTGAAATTAAATAATTGCACCATTTTTTAATTGTTTAGGTTCCCATACCGTTGATTGAGTTTCGCCTCCTATCTATCAAAAACCCCTAATACCACACTGCTTATGGAAAAGCATACCGCTCAAATTATGCTTTTTAACACAATGTCAACCACTTTCCTTACCATGCCCCCTTGCTATTGGAAGCCTAAGAGTAACCTAGTTTATAATTTTCAAGGCCACTCAGAAAAAGGGTTCGTGGGAGTGTCAAACTTTTACGATTGTGGAAACTCTCTAACTTCTTTCGCTTGTCAGAGAAGGGAGAATGAAGGGAGGTGGAAAGGAAAACGAAATGAGAGCAATTGGGACAAAAGGCATATAGAGGATAAGTAAAATTTGTATCTATGGATAAGATCGATACACGTTCGTTTTTATAAGAAAAAAGTTTATAAGAAAATGAGGTTCAAATGCTCAAAATCTTAAGAAAATCGTAAGAAAATCACGAGGTTCAATTTGCAAAATTAAGTGATTTAATTCGCCAAAAATTGATATTTCGTAGTTATTGCATTCAAAATGTTAAAGATGGAATTGAAATTCTAGTATACACGATAAACAAAGAAAATGCTACCCATTTTAGCCAGTTTATTTCAGAAAACGTTAAGAAAAATTTAAGAAAATCTCAGGCTCAAAGTTAAGAAAATTGAGGCTCAGGCAAATTGATGTTTTTCTTATAAAACAAAACGTGTATTCAGGGAAAAGAAAAAGCTCTATACTCAGGAATGACCATAGCGTGCTATCCCCTTATTTCATTGATTGACTTTGACAACTCTTTACACAGGTGGACAGTGGACCATCATATAGGTTTGTATAAAATACAGCGAAGTCTCTTTTTAGCTCCCTATCTCCAATAAGCTCCCCTTTTTGAGCCAAGAAATTTATTAAGCTCCCCCTAGAAAATATTGAATACTACCAAGCGTAAGTAAGCTTCATAGAAGTAAGTAAACTAGGCTAGATCACGCTTTGAAAGCAATAGTTCTCAAGATATCAAGAATCAAAGTCATTCATTGACTTACTGCGGATAGCAACGGTCTATATCAACGGTTACTACACAATTTACTCTTTACACGGGTGGAAAGTGGACTATCATATAGGTTCTCATAAAGTAGGTTGTATTCAACTAAAACTCATAATTCCTTCAAAGCAAATGCGCTCTAGCTATTTGTTAAGCAGCTTAAAGCTTTGTTTATCAGAAGGTGGCAAGGCATCACGTATTAGCAAGTCTGTTTGTGCAATGGAAAAACTGGATATAACGCCAACTTCGCAGCAATTCAAGAGCTATTTGCCATAAAAATCATTGAAAATTAAGTAAAGAGCATGGAAATGTAGCCTAAATTAATAATAAATTTTCACTATTAAGTACACAAAGTAGAAGGTCTTCCACTAAGAAGATTTCCACTTTAAGGATTTCCTTGAAATCCATTTCTGAGTGGCGTACTTGCAAAGAAATTACTATATGTCTTTCCAGTGTCTTGCATTTTGACAGTACACAAGGCCATATTCATAGCGTTGGCAACGATACAAAAAGATGATCAAGCAAGAGACACAGCTACGTCAACACTACAGGCTGAGGTGCAAATCCAATGACTTGTACAAGAAGGTTATCATTTCACTGACCTGGAATAGAAAAAAGACGAATAGATCAAAGGCTAAACAAGATATGAGATATCAAGGTTTACATCAAGCTCTTTCACTAACAGAGTTAGTTAAAGAGCTTGATGTAAACCTTGAAATTTATAAAGAGCAATGACGTAGCACGCTATATTGCACCATGACAAACATCTATAAAAGAGTAATCTTTGAAAGATGTATCTGCAAAAAGTAAAGAGGAATCTAGATTGAAAGTAATCATTAAATTAAAGAGGAAGTTCTCAGCGAAGAAAAAGAAGATGAACTTCTGATGGCTAATTGGATGAGATAGTCATCATATTGACAATAGCTAGTATTGGAATAAAATTTCAAATTTATAGAACAGGAAATAAGAAGTGAGTGAATTGTGAGAAACGCGCAGCAAAATGCGCAAC
The DNA here is from genome assembly GCA_018155075.1 of Cassiopea andromeda. Classification (NCBI taxonomy): domain Eukaryota; kingdom Metazoa; phylum Cnidaria; class Scyphozoa; order Rhizostomeae; family Cassiopeidae; genus Cassiopea; species Cassiopea andromeda. The sequence continues at coordinate 341,613 of WIPJ01000688.1, forward strand.
TTAAACATGAACTTTTGAGTGAACAGAAAATAAGAGGGTCGTTCAACATCTCATTTGAAGACGGTGCAAGGCAACTACTTTAACTTGGCAATTTCTTTCTCATCTGATATGCAGAATGTCGAGCAAAAACAGAAATAATCGTCGTCTTCCTATTCATCCTATGCTTGGAGATAAGCTGCGCAGAGCTATCAATCGAAAAATACAGCTCATTGGCAAGAAATGCTACATTCCAGGCAGAAGAGCTTCTGTTAAACAAGAAAAATGAGCCCAGAGAATCTGCCTCTTGTGATTAAAAACAAAGAAGTGTGCATCAAGGATAACCTCTAAATTTTCGATTTTCTAAAGAAAAGAGGGCCTTCTTCAAAACTTTAACCTAATGAATGATAGGAAGTACTTCTCTCGTTGCTAGGGGGTACCCATAAAGGATGTCCGCACCTTAGGGGAGAGAGGGGGTTAGCAGCAATGCCGACAAAAGCGGGCAAGGGGAGGGAGTTTCATTGTAAGTGGACATTATTTTCAGTGCAGTCTCTTTATGTGAGGAGGGGGCATTTATAATTCATTTTATCATCATCTTCTTTTGTTAAAGATTGAAACATAAAGAGACAAGCTAGAAATAAGTACAGTATGCGAATTTGTTTAAAAGAGTAGGCATGGAAAAGGGGAGAGAGGGGGTTGAAATCTGGCACAAACGCCCCTATGTAAACTCCCTTCCATGAAATGGAAGTCAAGAACAATCATGAACTTAAGAGTTACAATACCGATTTGCTTCCTTGATTGTTATATCCATAGTGGCCACCACTCGCATCTATACGACAAAGTACCAAATTATTCGTCTTTGGGTGGTTCATTTCAAGACTACGCAATTTTGCAACAAACTTGAGAGGCATCCAAGCAGGCACCCGTTCATCATCAGCGTAAGTCTTAATGTATATTGATGGAAAGTTCTAAAATGAAGAGAGCAAATAAATGACAGTTGAATAAAAAAGTATTACGTTTTGTTGAATCCGAACTTATAAATAGCTATCACTGTAAAAATCTTAATTCTTGCGGGAACTAATAGTTGTTGAATACAGGAGGGGCTTTAATAAGCAAATTATGTTTGTTTACCTGGAAAGACAGATACCGACAACCTTAAATTCCATTGGTAATTACTAACAACTTGGGAAATGGGAATACCCTATTTTGAAGCAATTATCTAAGTTTAAATTATTACAGAATGCCTAGTTCTTTATCATATATTACCTTCTCTATTCTAAATCATAAATTTTTAATTTGTAACGTACACATGGTTTAAAAATTGATTGCACTTGCAACTAAGGATGTCGTCATAAAATGGCTCCATTCGATCATCTTGCTAATGAGAATACAAGATTAAAGTAGGTATTCAGCTGGTATTACAATAAACCAACCTTAAGTGACAGTTTTGCGAGAAATCATCAACTACCTTTATTGAGTAAATTGCGAGAAGATCGAATGGGAAAGATCAACATTCTGGAAGAGGTAAGTGAACTGAGTCAAATTGACAAGGAAATTACATCAAGTTTATAATGGTGAAAAAGAAAAGTGCGATTAGGAAACGTTCCCAAAAATTTCTGTGCAACCCTTTGATTCCTAACAAAAAAGCTGACATTAAATCTAGGCTTTTCGCTCCCTGCTGACGTTGCTGACGTTGGATAAATGTAACGATGGGAAGATAACGATAAATGGCATGAACCTCTTATTTAAAATTTCAGCCTCATAATCAGCAGTATCTCCTAGCAACAACCATCAGCAACCAAGTAAATCCAACGGACAGGTGCTGTTGTTATTGTGCAGCTTGTAAGAGGATATTAGTGCAGGATGGCTTTCTTTAATCTTACACAACTAGGAGTAACAGATACTGTTAGACATTCGTTGAAAGAGACACCCCAAACAGATACAGGCAGCATAAGAACTACTGCAGCTCCGAAAACTAGTTCACAGTCTCAAGGTTCCCACGCTGTTTACACTCAACGATTAATAAAGCACCAAAGGCCTAGTCACGCTCCGAATGAAATTTATCGGAAGCCAGTAACTTCTTCACAGGAGCATGGATGGTGGATTGAGGGGGATAGAAATCTGGCATGGACCAAAGGTGAAAGACACGTTCGAATCAACAGCGAGATGACAAGATTTGTAGATGAAATGGCTCTCACAGATAGACATTTTTCGTTATTTTGAACGGAAATGGTTTTTGGAAGTGAATCTCCTGGTAATACCCTAAAAAGGATGCAGCTGTAGTGCTTTGACCTTTAATCTACATTTTTAGATAGCAAAGAAACATGATAGCGTATGACGTGATAAAATTTTATATCTTTTATTATTCTAGACATATTTTTAGAAATAGATATTAGTGATACAATGAAAGGTGATTATTTTGAAAAAATTTCTATTCTCAGCAGTATAAAGATATTTTATCGTTTAAATTGACAGTTGTCTACTAAATTAATATGAGCCCGCAAGCGTTGTTCAGTTAAGTTTATATTGCAAAAAAATTATCTGCACCAGACTTGGGTGTGTCCAATGAAGTGCGGTTCTACTCTAAACGTTATGTTTTCAATTCACATGCGCAATGCTTATCAGATATTTTTCACTGTCTATTATTGCGGGAAAGGCAATTAAGATATGGATGAGAAGAGTATAAAATTGAGACACTAATTCCATGGCGATTCAGATAGCAAAATAAGTACAAGCATCACAACGAATGTTGTACATCAGGAAGGTGGGATCAAAATCTTTAAAGCTTCTGTTCATTTGCCAGGTTGGAAAACTCTAGAGTGAATCCATTTGTCCTTTATCCTCTTCAAAACTGTGTTTTGCTGAGCTTATCCAAATACCTGTTTAATGTGCTATGGAACTTTTACCCCTAGATGTACACACTACTGTTAACCAAAAGGACTATATGACTATTAATACTGATAGTTTATCCTTTCAAAACATTTGCATATTATTATTGCTGATACTATTATTGCTGTGCTTCGTCATATGCAGAATCTACAGATACCATGATAACTAAGGAAAGCTAAGCATTGAGTCAGAGCTTTCTAACCAGCAGAGATTAGTAGGGCCTAGTAGCAATGTTTATGATCACATTCCACTATTCTGAGCTTCTATCTGGCTTCCACTGAAGCATGCTTGCATATTGTAATTAGGGCATCAGCTCATATATTGATTTCTCATAGTTAATGCTAGACTTCAAATACAGGCCATAAAGAGTGCAATTGCAAATATATGAATTGCCCTGAAGTGTAAGAAATATAGTAGGATTTGAGCTCACCTTGATTTGTTTCAAGTTGTGGAGTGGACAATATGATTCTATGGTATCATAGTCATCCTTTGAGTTCCTGGATATTGATAAAATTTCTCTGCTAATGAATACACATCATTGTTATTTAGGGAAGTGAATCGTGATCTTAAGCTATGTTGGCCTATAATTCATATTTAACTATGCTGCAAAGAAAGAAAATTGAACTATGTCATAGACAGAAGATTTGGAACCTCACAAGAGTTCAGCTAACTCACTATTCAAGAGTAAAATATTTGCAGAGTATAATAAAATAGCAAACCAGTAAAAATATATTTTAAACAGTCTCTTTTTAAATAGCATAGAAGTGTCTGACTGATGGATGAAGGAATCAGGGGCAAATGTTCCATATACTCCCCACTTTTCACAAATTTGTATGTACAGTTCCCCTTTCCAGCTAACATTGTTGAAATTTTTGCTCATGAATTTGCCTTTGAATGCATGTGCTCCCATTTTTTGTATGCTTCCTATATCCCTGGTTTACCCATTGCAAAATACTTAACAAATAGAAATAACCACATTTATGTAATTAGTTCTATGTTGGTACCTTCTCAGGTGGCTTAGAAACATAGGCAACAATAACATTTCTTACGCTGGGTTTCCCCATTCCTCATATTCTTGTTCTGTCAAGTAGGAACTTCCTTTCACCATGGAATTTAATACATCAAGAAATGGAACCTGAAGATGAAAAACTTAGCTTCACATATTATAAAGATCAACAGAATTGACACATATTGATAAAAAAACTGGGCAACAAACCTAGAAAGAACATCACATGCATCGCTCCTCTTACATATCAGAACCACTAAATCATATGCTACATTAATACTCTTTATATTATGAAATTCAAACAAAAGTTATCAACACCAACAAAAAAGATTTAACAAAGAGTGGGTAGTTGAATGGGTTATTAAAAAAAACATTTAATGATGATTATTATGGAGAATAAATACCATAGTGAAACTTTACCAAAATCCTGCTTGCACTTATCATACTGCCACTAAGGGAATATTGATACATAAAGTATCAGAGGTGTGCCAAAACAATTTGCCTTAATTTTCGTTTATTCAATAACATTCAGAAACGCTGAATGAATCATGATTTCAGAAAAAACACAGCACATCAACAACTGAAAGTAACTCCATGTGATTTGGGATTTACTAAAAAGATTGGCAAGCTCTGAAATATTCAGATTATGAGATATATCCCAAACTTTGAAAAAAGGGATTTCAGAAAATTTGCTTGAGTATGCTCACTGTTTGGAAGCATTGAGGGATACTACAACCCAAATCCCCTGAAGCTTTGCCTCTGGCTACCACTGTTGGTATCCAGAGGTGTAGCTACTGGGGAGTTTGGGGGTCTGAGATAAGGAAAGATATGGCCACAGCTTGAAGAATCCCAACCCGTATTTTACTTCACATTGATTTTAAGAATAATGATATACCTTCAACATTGCAATATAACTTTAACAGATGAAGGTGTATACTTATACTAATCTATGTAAAAATTATCTATTGTTTCCATGAATCATCAAAACCCATTGACATGCATCCAAGCAAGCAGATTATAACTCTGTTTCCTGCCTCTCTTTCTTCCTCTCTCCCTCTCTCTCCAGGGCAAAGCTGGTAGGGGGTATGGGGGTGCAGTGCCCCTTGATGATAAAAAGTGTGGACTCTGTCAGGGGAGTTTTTGGCTACTTGTATATTGGTTAGAAAATCCAAGGCCTTGAAGTACTAGATTCCCTCCCCTCAATAATTTTCTGGGGTTATATGCCATAAATATATTGATTTCTAGGCATGCCAGGCCTTCCAATCATTCATGGACAACACCCATTGTTGGTCAACTATGCTTAATGTCTCCTCCTGCAATTTAAGCACCCTTGCTTTGGCTCTGTTCTTTCTACCTGATTATCAAAGCACTACAATACCTGAAGCACTGCAGCTTGAATGAGTTCTGGCAACTCATTGCAGATGACAGCTGCTGCTAAGCCACCAGCACTCACACCATATACAGCAGTTTTGCTTGGCTGAGAAATTCCAGACTTGTGCAGACTGTACAGGCTTGCACCAAGATCCTAGTAAATCACAAATGACATTGCTTTCTCAGTGTTCTAAGATATAACAAACTAAATAGGCAATAATAGATTGAACAGCAATGTAAGTCAATGTGTCTGTGTCAAACGTGGGTTTAGTAAGCAATAAAACTTCAGGCTCAATATGCTTTCTATAATGTCGTTAATCATCAAACTTTAAGTATCAAAGAAATATTGCTAGTGAGTAAGTCAATAAATTAAAAATTATGTCAAGAAAAGAGACAATCAAATATATGCAATGTTGAAGTAAATCAATTCTTTCTTATATTGTCTACCAAGAAAGGATGCTTCTACTACCATACACCTGAAATGTCTTTCTCTTTCCATCTTTTGTTGCTTGTTTGTACCAGGAGCGGCCAAATTCACCACCACCTCTAAATTGGAAATACCCATAATTACAAACCTTGGAAAGGGTAAACACCAGTAGGATTGAGCGGGCTTTCCATTCTACTTATTGTGCACATAAATAGTATTTATGTTAAGTTAGTTCTTTACCTTTTGAGCGTATTATAAAGCCATGTAAGTAAATAGTTGGTGTAAATTAGTAAAACAACAGTAAAAAAGTTTGATTTGATTTGATTTGATGTAAAAAGGCGTTTCTGAGAGTTTACTGCTAAGCACGAATTCTGTAGTCGTTATTTTGAAAGTGTGCAATGATAGCGTGCACGTTTTAGCTTTATTGCACGTAGTCCAAGCTTTGCAATATTTCGTTATTAGCCAAGGGTGCATATGCAAGCTTTTCTTAGTGCAATCACACACTCAAATTATGTTGCGTGTGCTAATTATCACATACAATGTATTTTGCACACGAAAAGGACCGACATATGTATATTTGCGTGTACATACTTGTATCTATACATGCATTCATACACAGCTTTCTACGAAGCATGTCATAGGCAAATGCTTTCAATTTAACATACTCTGAATGACTTTCAAAATCACTACAACATTTATCTCTATCTCCCTAGCCTTCCAGGTAAAAACGAGCAGAATATTACAAGAAGCTACAAATAGATAAGCTCATAGCTAAAAAAACCTGAACTGACCTAACATGAGGAAAAGCAAGAATCCAACCATTTTCCAGCAAAAATGCATTAGTAGCTGAGAACCTCAAATCTGCAGGAATTCCATATGCTCCTTTGAAAACAAAAGCGTTTAGCTTATTGCAATGTGTTAAGAACGATACCCGATGTTCGACCACAAATACCCCCAGAGCAGACTTAAATCCAGGAAAAGCTTCAGAACTGTGGAAACCCTAATTTATCGGCTTTCTGGCGTCTGAAAGCCTGGAACGAACTGGAAACCTACCCAAATGAGGCAATCCAGCCGCCAATTGAAGAATTACCAACTGGGACTGATCTTCAAAGAAAAGACTGGGTGTCGTTCAACAGAGCAAGAGCCAAGGTAGGAAGGACTGCCAGTACCCTGCACAAGTGGAAACTCGCACCTTCTAGCGAATGCACGTGTGGCCACCCCAACCAAACAAGCAACCACATTCTCTCAGAATGCCCACAGGGTCCCCACTGCACCGATGAAGATCTCCGAGAATGCAACGAGACAGCCCGAGTTTGGATAACTCATTGGCGCGATGAGATATGATGATGAGAACGATATCAATCTTGAAATTTTAGTTAAACTTAGGTATCAAAGGTAGAACAAATCAAAAATTGCACTTATATCAAATACACTAATATCAAATGAAAAAACGTAGTATATTACGGCAAGGAGCAAAGCAGTAAAGGAAGAACTAATAAAAAGATTGGCTAATGGCGATAATGCATTCGGAAACATCCTCTATTCTCAGCAAGATTGTTAAAGAAAAATTTAGAACTGCATATAACATCCAGCGATGCTGTGTTGAAGAGTTAATTATTAATTGCAGATGGAACTGAGCTACCTGCTTTTGGTAAAAAGGGGGTGGATAAATGCTACCATCTCTTTAACTCCATTTCTGGTTGTGCTTCTCCTATCATTTTATTCTTAAATCTATCATTTTTACTGCTATTTTCTTTTTACACCATTGGGCCACTGTAGAACAACCTTTCAAACCACACAGTTTTCCCGTAAGAACTGAACAAAAATTTTTGGAACTGGACATTTTGTGTGGACCTGCATGTTAAAAACCCTGATTCTCAGTTATGATAAGCCTTTGATTTTGGACTAGGATGTCAATACTAAAAAGAAACAAAAAAACAGGCAAAACTAGAGTATATGTGCAATAAGATCTATTTCAACCCGAATGAAAATCATTGCAATACCATTACGTATAGCTAATATAGTCAAAAAAGGTACGTGTCATGCTGGGCAGAGGGGTAAGGTGGCGCATGCCCCCCGAGATCATATCTTGAAAGGCTACAACGCGATATTATATTAGACCAGGGGTCTGGAACTTTTTGGCCGAGAGAGGTATGGAAGCCTCATACTTAGAAATGGCTTTCCATGAGAGCCATACAATTGGGCATTGGTGTAGCGTGGGACCACAAAATCTTCTAATTCGATACAAACTTGACAATTCGGGCTATATGACAACTGAAGACGACATAAATGGTAACTGTGAAAGGCCTTTATGGAGGTATTCACTGCTTTGCAATGCTTTGAATAAGAATCTGCTAAGATTTGTCTACGAGACAGAGAGCCAGATGCAGTCTTGAAAAGAGCCACATGTGGCTCGCGAGCCATAGGTTCCCGACCGCTGTTTCACACTCTTTGAGGTCCAAGGGGGGGTGCTATTCTGAGATGGAGGGTTTCCCAATTTTCTCGATTACGAGAGTACACCCCTAGAAGATAACATCCCAGCACGCCACTGCAAGGGGTGATCCTTGAAACATAAACAGAAAGTGAATCTATTTGCATTAAATAGCACCTGACGAATCGCCACCAATAGCTACTCTTTTCCATAAACCCTACCTTGAGAATTCCTAACTAGATAAGTTAACTGTACTTCAATACCTACCATAAACTGTAGCAAAAAGTGGTGCATTTTGAAGATCTAATTTCTTGCGATAATAGATAGTTGTTGGAATAGTTGCACCATCCTGAACAAAACAGATAATGCTTTAAGTATTCGAATGGGAGGACAATAATCAATTTTGATATTAAATAAATACTATTAAGCCGCATGAAAATAGCTTTGAAATGTTATACAAGCAGGGGTGATTTCTAGGGGGGCGGAGCCTCCCTTGTTTAAATTTCTGCTCATTTTGGGGCTCAGCCCCCTAAAACTCTTGCATTGGATTGGCCTTTCAAAGTTTATTGGGCTTGTTTCCAAAGTGCTATCATCAATTGTGCACTGCTATATGGGTATTGAGGTAGTTTTTATTGTTGATTATACTATATCAGTATTAAACTACATTATCATGTTTCCATCTTTGGAAATATGGGCGTGGCTGTAGCTGGGCCACACCCAAATTGCGAGCGTGGTTGTGCCCAGAGCCCCCTTGTTAAAATTTTTAGAAGTCACTACTGTGTACAAGATGCAATGCTGTCTAGTAGCTTCACTCCTCACAGTACTAGGCAATTAGAAATTGCATGACGAAAAACAGGAATGCATTAAGAAGTACTCATTGTGGGCATGTAAAAAGGCAATGATATCTGCTACAATTCTTTCTAGGTTCCTCTGCCTTCAGTCTTGCAAAGATGCTAAAATAGCTATTAAACACATTTATCTGGTAACTGATTCAGCGGCTAAAAACGTCGGATAGTGCAGGGGTCGGGAAGTTTTTCGTCTCAGAGAGCCATTATAGCTTCATATTGCAAAATGTAATTCCATGACAGCCATTAAATATTTTTTAAACACTAAATACAACTAAATTCATGTATCATTTGTAATAGAACAAGTTTTGTAGCGAACAAAAAATGTCAGGCACAATTGTTCTGTGCGCCGGAGAGTCAGATGCACTCATCAAAAGAGCCTTATATGGCTCGAGAGCTACAGGTTCCTGACCCCTGGGATAGTGCGTTTGAATTGACCGGATGGTCAGGGTGGGGGGGATCTATGAATTAGTTCCACTGAAAGAGTCCTTCCTAACCATTTAGCTTCAAGTTAATTAGCTACCTTTTTAGAACAGGTTCTTAATTTTTGACAGATTTATTTCATTATAAATTCCTTATAATTGCTTGTTGGCTGAAATGAGATTTTCTAATGTCTCTGTCCTACGATTTAATTCTTTCCAAACAAAACTGAATATCTTTATAGTGTTTTGCATGGCTATCTGAACGCTTAAAGAAACATGTTTTCTTCATTTATTGTCAAGAAGAACATACTTCTGCAACACTGAATGGCAATCTGATTAATTCTAATAGGTTCTGGTCATAAAGGAAATATCATACAATTTTACATTAAACCTGACTAATTGCTTCTACCACTTGATAGTCAAAATCTTCAGGATCCCACGTAGAAGGAGACTTTGATAGTTGAATCTACGACAAAATAGCTAGAATTCAAATAGATATTTTATTGAGCTCTAATTGAGAAAATTTATGAAGCAAGTTAATTGTCATTAGAAACTTTTTAAGACAAACTAATATGTACTTGGAGAAATTCCACAAATTGTAAAAAGTTCGAAGGTTGTTACCAAAACGCAACAACAAAAAAAATGTATGTACATACTGTTTCTAGATTTGATCTGTTTATTTCAAGTACTTGCAATGGACTGATAGGTGATGAAATTGCTATCCTTACAGCCTCACAATATGGATTCTATAAAATACGGGTACTTCTGTCGATTATAATGAAGGTACAAGGAAGTAGCACAGAAAATATAGCAGGAGTGTCAAGCACACAATAGAATTTTCTATCGTTGAAATTCCTCCTTCTTTGAGCAACAATTCAACACAACACATTTGCAGCAATTGCTAAATGATAAGTTAAAGGAATGCAAGTCCTTCAGCCAACCCTCCTGCTGAAACACATAAAAGAAGCAACTCAATTATAGACCCATATATTTCATATCTATATAGATACAATCAATAAATGAAATTTCTTTTTCGATAAAATACTCAAGTTATTTCGGCTATAGATTAGCACTAGCAACAAAATTAGCACTCGCTGGAATATTGGACCTAAAAAGATATGCCTGTACCTGATTCGAGAATGATTCCACTATCGATGGATAATTTGAAACCTGAAATTGAGATTCCGTCTTAACATACGAGGAACTATAGTGATAGAAAAATATAGGAGAATGTGATATAGGAGTGCATCATTGATTCCATCTTGCTCATAATCGATTAAAGGAAAGCGATGCCAAAAAGTTGATGGTAATAAAATCAAAATAGAAGTATTGAATTATCCAACATTACTTTAACAATACTACGTGTATCTAAACTAAAAATGTTTTCTTCAAATTCCTCCTTCGCAGAAACATGTGATGCCATGAATCCACGATCTTCCAGCATGAACGGGCAAGTGGGTATTTTTCTTGTTTTTGCAGATTTGCACGAATAGCGGGCATTATATTGTAGCATCCTGTAACATGTAAAAAATTAATAACAAATAATACATAGGCTTACTTGGACAGTTCGGGTATCTTCGTTGTTATCCATAGGGATAAAAGTGAGTTGAGGAACAAGGGTATTTAGCTCACATGCTACAATACAGCCCGCCAATATCTCCATATCTAAAATGAACTTCTGCAAAAAACGGTTTTAATCAACATTAAAAATGCTATCAACAGGCATATAATAACAACATTGTAGCTCATAACTCAGCTTTAATACCCATTATGTACTACTGAAAATTGGGATAATTGGAAAACTACGATCGCAAATTTCTTATGAATTTTTAGGATATTTTCAGCATAAAAATGTCCTCTAACACAGAGTGAGTAGTATTTCCATGTTTTTTTTGTCAATTTTGTTAACTTTGTTACGCATTTCACAATTTGCAGTTTTGGAATATTTTGTTACTTGCTTTATTGATATAAAGCAATGCTTTTCAATTATTTTTTTGCAAAGCTCTCAAGTAGAGAAAAAAAAATTTTGCACTCCCCTTACTAATCACTATAACTAAGACCACTATAAGTATACATATTCCCAGGGTTTGACGTGACCTCTATAGCATCCTATCACGCTCCTCAAGGGGGATAAGCCTTACCATTTGAGAAATGCTGATACAATAGGATTAAGCTCATATTTTCCATATCCAAGACTTCTGTTGGATTGATGCTGTTATGTTTTAAAAGAACTTTACAATCTTCAAATTATTCACTTCTTACATTTCCTTTAATGCCATTAATAATATCTTATGCTTGACTTGAACTCCGGAAAAATTTTAGGAAATTTAGGGTTTCTTCTTCAATTTTAAAAATAACTTTGGATCTTCAAGAAAAAAGGTAAAATTTTAGAATTTTTAGGATTTTAGGACCTACTGGGAGGCCTGAACACGCTACTATACACATGAATTAAGTGCAGAATGCTGACACTCCCACAAGAATAGCTGTCCACTGCACATTGAAATACCTGTTTTATGTTTTCTCAAGAAAAATAGATTATGGACCCAAATGATAACACTAAGCTATATCAATAAGAGAGTTGAAAACTTACTATGACCTACTATCGATTTCCTTGAGATTCAACAAAAATTGGACGGCACTTTATGATTTCTTCAACATAAAGTCATTGGTTAGAAATTAAGTGGTAATGCAATAGGAGTAATATTGCGAAATCAACCACGAATAGGATATGTACCTGCTTGTCTGGTGAATACATTGTACGCCAAGAATGTATTGAACCATCTATGGAGGCTGTAGAGATCTATGAAGCAAAATTTCTATATAGGAGTCAGTAGTAAACTTGCATACTGCATTCCCTCTTATTAACACCACCCTCTAATAAACGCCACATCCACTGGGTGGGTTGATGAAAAAAGCGATACTGAAAAAAACATTATTTATTGAAGTAAACATTTTTGCTTGCAGAACATTTGTAGAACATCTGGAAATTCTAACTACACAACAGATACATACCCCTAGTAGTCATATACATCAAATGAATGGCATACCTAAGCTCTGCAAATTTTACTAACGCCGCGGCGCTTAAAGAGGTAACATGGTAATTGATAATGATACACACGACATAAAATACTTTCAGTTAAAAGGTAGTTTAATAGTGTAGATTCTCTACTGAGTTAGCACACTGAAATTGTAGTTTTTAAATCAATTGATAAATATCGTCCTAGTTCGAGTCTAAGAGCCTTTCTGCTTCAAGTTACTTTGCCGTTAGAGCAAGCTTGCATGGAGTTTCACTTCAATTCTTTTGAAAGATGAAAACCAGAGTAAAAGTTCAATACTGCACGTAAAATAAAGTCTGGTGCATTTTCCAAAAATAAACACCTAAACCATTCAGCTACAATTCCTTGCTCACATATACACGTTCAAGTGTCTAAAGCAGTGGTTTTCAAATGGGGCTCTGCGGAACACTAGGGCTCCACCAGTGCCCCCAAGGGTTCTGCCAGAAGTTAAAAAAATGCTATGATCGACAGTAGGTTTTAATTCTCCTGTGAAGATATATAAACAGGGGCAAAAAGGTTGAAAAGCACTGGCCTAAAGCAATGCAAAAGTAACGAAAGTAAAAATATAGAAATAGATGTAGCCTCAAATAGACCCAGTATGCATTCTGGGACTTTTGCTTGCCACAGATTCTAGCCAATATTTATCTAGAGAAGAATGGCTCACCATCTGAATTGGTAGAACTGTGGCAAACTTGGCGTTAAAGCTGATAAAACTCGCCAGAACTCGAGTTTCTATAGATGTTCGTGCACGCCGCAGAGCTGACACAAAATGGGTTTAGAATGGATAGCCTACCATGTAGTCAACGTGAGTGCGATCATTTTTTAGTGCATAGAGATGATTGTCCCAATGGTCAACGAAACATTCACAGCCATGCTCTCTTTTAAGCAAGCAATGAAATCCTCTCTCTGGTCTATTGGCATCCATAAAATAAACCTGAAGGTAGTTCGAAAAGAGTGATGTCAGAAGAAGATTAAAATTTGAAGCAAATCAGTGGGTATTGTCAAATTCAGATATAAAACTTCATCTAACAGTTGGCGTGTATAACATAGGTAGATATGGCAAGAGTCAAACTAGGTATAGTTTCAGGGAAGAACCATTCTACGATAATCATATTGGTGAATCTAAAATGGACGGGAAAAACACTTTATCATCACATTAACTAGCACAGAAAATCAAAATAGCATAACGACTTACTTCTGAGCAGCTCTTTGAAGTTGAATGTGCTATTATGAGCTTACTATCTCTTGATTTCAGGATGTCAATTTGGAACCTAAGAAAATTGAAAATATGCACTAAAACAAAAGAAATTGAAGCAAATGTTTTCTTAGTCTTTCAAAGGTACGATAAGGTAATCAGTGTAACTTCATAAATACAGTGATGTGACGAGACAACTTCTGTATATTTGTATGACATATATGTATGATTATGGTACAGAGAAAGAAGATCTAGCAGCTTCCTGCGCCTTGAAACAAACACTAAACTATAGAATAAGTCTTTTCCAAACCTTCTCCACTAAGAAACCAAAATATGGTTTATAAATTATATTGCTCCTTTCGCATTTTTCTTTCAAAATCCTCTTACAAATGCACTTGTGCCGCAGCACATTGCTCTAAAATCAAAGCATGTTTACCTAACAAAGTTTGAATAGAGAAATTGAATCAACTTCTGTTATAAGAAGCAGCATGCAACTTAGCCGTAATAATGAATGAAATTCTCACCTCGGGTCCTTTTCTTCTAGCAAAGAGTAAAGTCTACGCTCTTGAATGCAGAACCCCTCTACTTTCCGAGGAACACCAAAATCATCACAGCTAGTGACAAGCAATGTTTTGCTGGAACTGGACCATTCTGAAGTACAAAGTAGCAGTGAGAAGAAACAGTGGAATGAATAAGCTTAGAGGAAGGGCACACTAAGTCGCAATACCTTCAGAAGGAGAAAAAGCTTGCCTTTTTTATTGTGAAGTAGCTGGAAGCATTTTTCTGGTGCAACCAGCAAACCATAGGATCTCTATTATTGGGTCTGCTAACTGTTCAATAGTGCATTTTGAGGCATGTTGAGTACTGCAAATCCCACAAAGTATCTCAATTCAACAGTAAATATCTTCGAAAGCAACCTGAGTATTTGTGTAATGTCTATAGTAGAAGTGTCTAATGTTGCACAAATACAGACCTTTCAATGAGTAAATCAGACGCGTGCTGCTGATCGCGCGGGTAGGCTCGTCTGCGCGCGCTGCTTTTTCGAATACCAGACTTAGGGTCCACTCCGAAGCACGATCTCTAGGAGCACCAGTAAATCAATGCTTTTCTAGTTGCTTTTTATGCATTTATAGATGTAAACGCTTTAAAGATTTTCGTTTCCTTTATCACTAAGTAGTAGCTGATGGGGTAAATCGTGGGTAAATATGATATGATATGATATGATATGATATGATATGATATGATAATGATGATGATGGCTAGCCCATGGTTGGAGACCTCCAGGAGGTGGCAAGCGGGTACAGAGAAACAGCTGCCCTTAAGTTGGTAGCGGTTTATATCGCAGAGATTCGAAACTAGGGCAGATATTGATGACCTGTGGCAAACTGTCCAACCAGGCCCCTTCAGTGAAAAGAAGACTCAATGGCTCACGCTACAGCTCTGCCTAGTAACTGTTGGGGTTACAGAGTGGATTGAATGTAGACGACTCGATCACCTCTCTTAAACAAATCACAGGCAAAAACTGACCCCAGGGTCAGTCCTAGACCCCCTTCGGGGGCGAAATGGGAGAGACAAGACAAGACAAAATGATGATGATGATGATACAGTTTTTTCAATTAACGAATGATTTTTTTTTAGTAAGTAATGTCGGGGAAAGGATAAAAGCTGCAAAATGTCTAAAGAAAGGCATAATTTTGAGCTTTCCATTATACTAGAATATATATTACATAAATTTAATCGCTCGCTAGCAATGAAACTAACAGATTTGCGTGCGCGACAAACCGAGCGCGTGGGGCGTGTTGGGCGCGTGCCTGCACACTCGCGAGCTATCGCGCGCGTCGCATTGAAAGGCCTGAAACACAGTAGTCTAGGCCAGTCAAGTACAAAATCACATTAATATATCTGGCATTTAACATATTTCATTCAGTAGGGCAGTGAAGGAAATCTCACAGCTCAGTAAAATGAGATCACAAAAGGAATATACTAAAGCAAGAACTTTAAAACTAACCAGCATTTTTAACATTTGGCAACTTCTCAACTAGAACTGGCCCATATTGAGTTAGTTTGTAAACAAAACATGTGCAACTGGCATCAGATATCCTAGTTTTTACAACAGCAGCCAAGTACTAGAATAGAAATACATCAAATCTATAAACTTTAAAGGTTAAATTCCAAAGGTGCACAACAAAAATAAATATATATTCATATTTTAAGTTCTTGCTCTGTTCTCATAGGAATTTCAGTTGATATGATATGATGAGCTTTTTATATCCTAAAGTATATAAAAAACCTGTGAGATCAAAATGCAAGGTGAGCAAAAATTCAAATTAACAAATTAATTTAGTGCACAATAAATGATAAATATGAGAGATAAAATGCTGAGTCATATGAGGGGACACAAAGAAAACAGCAGCACATATAACTCAATAAACTAATTATAGACCAACTTTGCTACATGAAGAAATTTTCAAACCAAGCATCTGAATAAATCCAGTCTCTTTGCCCATTTCATTTTGGTCAAACACCAGCACTTCATCACCTTTAAAGTAATAATGTCTACTATAGTAGAACAACTTTGAGAATAGAGTCTTATGAATAAAAATGATAAACTCTGTCAAGCAAGATATGCAAGCAGTCTGATTGCATTTCCTAGCCAATGGTGTCTTTTTGCGCAAAACAGGATGTCAAGTAGTTTATTTATACACCAAATACAAAAAGCAAATAAAACAAGCCTGATACATGAAAAAATATAAATTGCCATCCACCTTTAATAAAGACCTTATAAAAATGCTATTGAAAATGCAAAAATACAATTTCTTAACAACTTGTAATGGAATAGTGTAAAGAACAACATGTATGAAAACTCAAAATAAACTGACCTACACTAACATGCCTCCTGTAAACAGATGGTAGCCCATCATCTGTTGGCTTTTGATAATAAATATATGGATCAATTTTCTAAAAAAGATAAAACATAGGAATTTACTGCACCAAACATGAAAACTAGGGTAAAATAGCCAAAATTATGTTGCAACAATTGCAACAATGTGTTTATCAAGATGTTCCATATAAAAATTTTAAACAGGTTAGAAGATGTTGCTGGATGGAGTGATTGTATTCTGGATACAATTTTGTTCATTCTTGGCTGTTTGTGGTTACACTAGAAACCTCCAATAGTATCAATAATTTAAAAACTTATTGTCACTAGCCACGAAAAGCATAGACATACTGCAATCTGCAATACGCTTTCCAAGTAAATATTTCTGCATAAAAGAAAAACACTGGTCTTTGATTTTGTCAAGATACAGCTTCTTCTACTACTTCTCATTATAGGAAAAATATCCACAGCATGTTCAAATAGATGAACATTGTGTTGCACCAATGTTCATTATAGAAGATTATTTGTTTTAATATGAAAAAGATTTTAATGATTAAGGCTTGCCTCTTCATTTTCAATGGAATGAGTGCATTGATCCTGAATGGCTTCTAACTGTTCAATCCTTTTTTGTATTTGCCTTTGCACCCTCCATGCAGCCAAAAGTTGCAATTTTGTGTACCTATAAATTTGAACAGAAATTCAACACTACGATGACAGCAAAAGCTCAGTACTGCTAAGCTAAACAATAAAAAATTGTTGATGAAAATAAATAGACTAATGATAATGACAAGATAATAGAAATATAAAAAGCTCACAAAATAAATATGGAACTTGCAACAGCAAACAACAAGGAATAATTAGATGATAAATGGTAGTTGGAAAAACATGCATTGATCAATATCAGAATAGTTTCCAATCATAAGCTCATTGCAATGCATGTTCAGGAAATATGAATATTTGCAGCTGAGAATGCCTTGGGTATCATTTGAAACACACCACAGAAGGAAAAACAAATGATTATTGAAATCAGTAATCATATAAATCAATTGATCACATCAACTTTATCTTAAACTACCATGGTACAATGGTTCAGGAAATATGAATATATGCAGCTGAGAATGACTCAGGTATCATTTTAAGCACATCATTCAAGGTTAAGCAGAAGATTGTTGAAATCAGTAATCACAATGATACTGTTGCCATCATGGCGAAGCTGCTATTGCATCATAGTTAAGATGAGAACCATGATGCTTCTATTGCCATAATGGTCATCAATTAATCATATCAAATTTATCTCATAACTAAAATGATATTTGTTATGAGAGCAAGATACTTCAAAGATATATTAATCAACTTAAGTGCATCACTTTACATCTTAAAAATAAAAATAGCAACCTATTCTCTTTCTTGATGTACTCGTGGACTTTCTGTAAAGTGAAAGAATCAACTAAGTTAAGAGAGACTTCCAAAGCACTACAAATATTCAAGTGTATCAGCTTAAATGACTGTAAGGGGTACGGAGCGACCCCCCCCAAATGAAAATCTGGCATGATTCTGTCCCTATAGCAAAACTAATGACCCGGAAATTAGTTACTCAAATGTGTTCCGCGGAAATAGCCGATGATTATCATCGTCTATTTCCTTTGGGCGAGATTGAAACTTTGCTGTGCGTCATCTTGCCCGCGCACCAGCCTACGCGCTTTCCAGTATTGGACGCGTACAGTCAGTTTAGTGACTTTCTGTCCGCGCAGTTGAACAGGCAAAAAGTCATATTATTGGCACTTTACATTATTGGCACAAATTCTGAAATCTAATCCGAGCAAAAAATACCCGGAAATTACCTCGGACACGCACTATGAATTCCTAAAAATTGAACTGTCCGCGCAGTAAACAAAATTGTTGGTCTGGATCATGGGCTGTATCCTTGGAATTTTTTTTCCATACCTGGCTTTTGAGGTCTTCCAACCAAGACAGCCATTCTTTATCATTATCAATAACCGGCTTCACATTTGGTCTCGCAAATCTGCACACAAATCTATACAGAAAGCGGGAGAGCATTTTCAAAACATTTTTTATGATACTCGTGATATGATACAAATATACCGCAATCTTTTATGAGCCTCTCATTCATTACAACTTCTGCGTTTGAGTGATGGTGATACTGATAATGTTAGAGAAAGCCTGGACAAAATTTTTGTTAAAGTGCCAGCGTAAATATGTATTGCCAATGAATTGCGTATGAAATTATATCTCTCAAAGCCTATAGCACTTTATCCGAGAAAATGCTTTGACAATTGCCAAGCCAGCTTTCAAAAGATGGGGGGGGGGGCAGGTCAGATGGGTGTGACCATAGAATTCCTACTATTTCCATGGGTGTGACAGCCACACCTAAAGAGGGTGCTTATTGGACGCACATGGAAAGTAAAGAGTTTGCAGGGTCCGATCAGAAATTTTTTGATCACCACGCTTTCTACTTTGGCTATAATGTTACCAATTTTTTCTACATAGAAGAGACAATAACAAAACTAGATGACAATTATTCAAAGTTGGGGGCACTGCCCTCATGACACCTGGCTTCGTGGATGTGCTTTTCTGATAAAGTGTCGTTAAGCTATAGTCAAGGCAAAATATTTGTGATCAGGTCATGGTGAGATCAGTGGAGTGCTTGCCTTGACAGTGATCATTTGGCTTGTCGGCTGGGCCAAGGATAGTGCCAGCTGGGGGGCTACAGATCCCAACATTTTTGCTAGCCCCCATCGGCAAATAAATTTCCATTCATCGTCGGCACTTCATAAAATCCGGGACCTTGTTTTTTACTCTTTTTAGGAGGCAATACGATAGGCATTGTCTGCAAAGATTCTTGGACACCGCTACCTTTCGGCACTTTGACAGCTCTAGCCCCCCCAAGCAATTTTTTTCTGGCACCATCACTGGGTAGGGCTCTCAAATTTTGGAACCTATGGAAGCACTTGCAACTGTAGATTGTGTAAAACTTTTATACAGGTTGTATTAATCTTTTCCACAATCTGCAGTTGCAAGAGTTTATATCCGTTCCAAATGCATATGCTACTTGGCCTAGAGCGCTAGAACTTCATGCCTAGGTCTTTTGCAGTGGCGTAACTGACGTAGGTTGGGGTTAGGACAGCTACCAAGGGACCCCAGCCTTTTGAGGCACTAGGGGGCCCCTCGTAGATGTTCAAGAGATAAGCCTTCTGTACTATTTGATGAGAAAATCGTTGAATATAAGATGGTGCCCCATTGCTACTGAATTCCTAAGGGCCCCGAGTGTTTCCATTACGCCACTGGTCTTTTTGTTGAGAAGACTAAAAAGATAGCCTTTTTACATAATATAATGTTTTTGTTACTGCCTTGCGGCCACAACGTTTGACAACTGTAAATGAGTTGCACCTCCTCAGAAACTTCTCACATGCCCCCCCCCAAAGTCCAGCTCTGGATCCACCCCTGCTCATGAAAACATAACTTTTTCACATCATCTTCTGGAATGTACAACTTGCTTATTGGAAAACTTGTTTATAATGCCACATTACAATTAAGAGTGCAATCCAACCTGGACAAGAATGAAATTCAAGACCGCAAACCCCAACAATGAGGAATTGTCCATTTAGAGTGACGTCATGAACATGAGGTTTCACTTTGCTGTTCGGGCCTCCATGTTTGCAGTCTACCAGTGCAATCGAAGAGCGTGGATATGGTAAGTTACAAATGTTTTTGTAGCATGTCAATGCTTCACGCATTAAGAGGTTATAGGAAGATAGTTAGTAGCAAAACCTGTTTGGTAGTTGTGACTCAGCATTATATTCAACAGCTTCTTCACCACTACATCAGGTAGCACCATTGGCCTAAATATAACATGCTTTCAGTAGTGCGCTAAATAGTCCGTAGTGATGCTTGAAGATATTGCTTCACTATTGGAACAGCAAGCCAATTTTCCCTGCTTGAATAATTGATGCTGTAGTTAGTGCAGTGATTCTGTACATTTTGGTGTTCCGAACACCTTTCTAGTATTATTTGCTTGAAAAGGTGGATTCTGTTAAGTTGTACAACGCTATAACGTAAATCCATGAATAAGCCCCCGGGGTAAGTAATAGTATTAGTATTAGTACTAACATTCTAACCACCGTTTACGCAATACCAAATATTTGGTCATGTACAATAATATATAGATAGATAGATAAGGGCTTATTTGCAAATTTATATTTTTGTACGAGGTCTTATTCCATGGGGGGGGGGGGGTTATTTCAAAGTTTGGCATTTTCCTCACAGGTTGAAGTAAAAACAATATGATTTTCTGGCGGATTACAAAATGGCTATTTTGCAAATCGTTGTCATTTGAAAGTCACCTTTCTTTTGTTCTTTTTTGTTTCTTTTTCATTCAAAGAAAGTGATACTGGGGTCATTCCATGCCAACTGTAACCAAAAAAGTACAATTTTCTGAGGCGATACTCTTGGAATGCATTGAAACTCTCAAAATTGACTAAAAACTGCTAAAATATAACTTTGCAAAAAAAATTTTTGAATTTGGTCAAACGGTTTAGGTTTTGTGGTAGGTCAAAGTTTTGACCTTTGCCGTCACCCACAACTCCCTATAATTTTGTAATTTCTTCTATGTTTGTCCTATGACAATGAAATTGGTATCAAATAAAAGCTTTTAGCCTGTAGAAATCAAATATTTTATTTAAAAACATGTTAAATCTAAAAGACCTACAGTAAAACCTGTTTCTTTCTTTTGACCTTTGACCCCACCCGGGCAGCAATTTGAAAATTCAAAATTTTGTGATAAAATTGTAGATGTATATTTTTTGCATCTTCTGTGAAAGTTTCAGAGTGGGGTGAGCCTGGGATTGACAGC
>WIPJ01000688.1:381921-403196 GCA_018155075.1 Cassiopea andromeda
AAGCACATCTATTGGCTGATAAAAAATAATAACTGAAAACACGACCCCCTGGAAGACCAGCAATATTAGTATTATGCCTGTTAATTTTTTCTTTCTTAATGTATTATTTAAATTGTATATATGAATATGTAATATTTTAGTTGCTGAAGGGCTATGTTTGTTCGTGTATAAATAATTGATTACATTACATTACATACATTACATTCCCAACTCGCGTATTTCAGGTTTCTTCGGGCCTAAAACAGTTAGACGTATGCGAAATCCAACTTAAACGTAGCACTTCATTTGTAAGAAGCAGAGCAGGACCATGTATCTTGTCTGACTTGTGCAACATCCGAATAAGGCACTCCAGACTTGCTCGAGCATGACTGTAGCAAACAGGATTTCGCTTTATTAGTTTTTTGGCTAGAAGTGGCTGTTAAAGTAGCATTTGAGGAGCAAGTGATTGTAGGAGTCAGTGCTATTGTGGGCTATCCTACATTCGCCAAATTTAGAGACAAAACAGTGTCAAATGTTGTTTCTTGCTTTAGAATTATTATTACAGGAGTCTTCATAGCTATTCAAAGATGTGTTGGTGACTAGTGATGGAAGCAGCTACTCCATGATAGCCTACACGTTTTTTTCATAAGAAACATGCCTATAAGAAATATGAGGCTGAAATTAGACAAAAATTAGGAAACATAGGCAGGTTGACTTTCAAATAACTTATAAAAACTGTTTTTCTAGTAAATTTTTTATCAAGCTAGAAATAGAATAGAATGAACCTCCATTACATGCCTCAAAAAACTTGAGCATCCTTTTTCTTTCATCACAGTTGCCTAATCTAGGTTGTTATTGGAAGGCTTTAAATTTAGGAAACATTTAAGGCTGAGTTTGACGATCGGGAAACATCCAGGCTGAAACCGGAAGAGTTAGTTTCTTATAAAAAAAACGTGTTTTAAAGTTTCAGTTTTGCCTTTCTTTTAAAATCTACTTTTCTTGCTTTATTTAGGCTTGTTTTCTGATAGTAGTTTCTTTGTACTAAGTTTGTTCTGCACTTCTGTTGTAGGCTGGAGGATATTATGGCTGGTACAACCCCTACGGTGCCTATTCTCAGCCACAAGCACAGTGAGAGATCAAATAGCCCTATTTTTGTAGATGTTCATACTTAGGGAGAAATGGGTTTGGTCTGCCCATAGCGTTTCCTCATAGTGCATACAGCTTCATTCATAGACCCAGCCAAGGGGAGCCATGTTTTGCTACAGTGCATCGTTGCTAATGAAAGAGGAACCATGATACAGAAAAGATAAATTGAACAAGTGCTTACGAAAGTGTAGTTGATAAGTTTGAGTTATGGTGCTGTAGATTATGTACTAACAGTAGCATTGTATGACGTCAGTGTCTCGTTGATCGTGCTGTTGTAAATAGCCTAAAAGTCGATATTCTTACATTATCTTTCCTATTTCCCTGTCATACTTTTTGAGTGAAATGCTTTATCTGAATAAGACAACGCTAAAGTTGCGTATGGAATCGCGTCTAGCTGTTCAATGTGCACAATTGTGTAGCAACATGTGTCGGTGTTACATGCAATATTCAGATGCTGTAAGGCACAAACAGTATTTTCTTTGTAGTTGTAGTTCGCAAAAGCAACTCTATCGTGGATTCTGTCAAATTAGGTTTTGAAATCAGTCTTGCTATCACAGTGTTCAATGAAAAGCGGCAACCGGCGTTAAAGTACCGCCTATTTTACGTCCTACTGCCGGGAGTATGAACAATTTTTCAAGGGAAAATTTTCATTTTCAACGAGTTGCAGCTGCCTTTGAGAAGATATTTCAAATTTCAGTACTTTTCTAGGAGTTCAAGGACCAACACGAGGCCTGACTGCACCACAAGCTTTTTTGGGCTAAAGTATCTTCAGTAAAATTCTTGCTTTTAGGAGAGTACGTCACGCGAAAAACTAGCGCTCAGGGGCGGAATGGCCGGTCGGGTTATTAAGGGCCGGAAGCATGAAGAGAAAAGAATGCTAAATTCTGAATTTCATAATGTATATATGAAAGACCTGGCATTAAAGATGATGATCTATCAGAAATTTCTAGCCTTTTTTAACGTCTCTGCCCACCAATTTAAGTTTTCTAGAATTCATGGGCTGGTTTAGTCACTGTGCCCGGGCCGAAAGATGTAGCGAGTCCGCCCCTGCTAGCGCCTGTATGTTAAAAAGAGTCTCATTTACCAAGAAATATACGCCTGCTCAAACTGTATTATAGTTTCTTTAAGGGTAGATTCACTAAGGAAATGCTTACTCAATAAAGGAAAGTTGAATAGCGAGAAAAAGGAATCGAAAGCACGGATATATCTATTCACAATTAAAACATTTAAGTTAAATCATTGTTAAACAGTTGGGGCAAATCTTTTCAAATAATGATTACTCTCAGCTGAATAATGTGATGTAAATTCAAACCAAAGGCTATCACTAACTACTATCGATATTAGCAATTTAAAGAAAATCACCTATATTGCTAAACTGCAAGCGGAGAGATATTGAACTAAGTAGATATTGAACTAGGAACTGGTTCTTCAAAATGCATCAAAGAATTATAGTTTCACATCAGAAACGTACCCCCCAACCCCCACAAGCACACCAAGCATAGAATCAAATATAGTTTTTATGCTAAACAAATTCTTATTAAGTAACGCGGGAAGTGACTCACATCAGGCAAATTTATAGTTGTTCCACACGTCTTCAAACATTTTTCTACAACTAATTTTTGCTCCCAGTTTAGCACACAACAAGAATGCACCAGACAACTTGCGATGAAGGGAATAGCTTTCTTCAGGTGGCGGAGTCAGTCTGTGTTTTAGCATTACAGGAACCAGCTCTTGTATCTTCTTAACAGTGTCTTGTTGTTGAAAGTCAAAAGGTTCATAGTCTTGAAATGGTTCACCAACGGTCATAACTGCATCAACATGAGCGTCAACCATTATCTGGACAATTAAGAAAGATCCGAATAATATGCAGTACATTAAAGACAAGGGAAAATAATAATATTCCGAGTGAACTATTTAACCAGGATCAAGCACTTTGGATTAACAACGAAGCTATAGCTTCACTACGAGTGCTGGATCCAGAGCAAGATATTGTAACAGCCTGGAATATATGCCCGGCATGAAAATGGTAGTCCAAGGCTCTTCCATACGCCACAATGCCCACACTTTACAAGATATCAATGCTGCTATATCGAAAACTCTTCAGAGAAAATTTTCTGAAGATGGCTGCAAGAACGAAGAGTCGCATACAATGGCCCTTTTAGGGGGGCCATGGCCCCAGGACCCGCGCTTTTGATAACCCAGAAGAGGCCCCGTGTCTGAGAAAAATTTGAAAAGAAATCACAGGAAAACATGTAAATACACTAGGTGATTTTGAAGCAGGGGCCCCGCAGATGATTTCGACCCCGGGTCCCACGATCCCTAAAACCACCACTGGTCGCATACGTCATCTACTTTACTGTATGAAATATTTCTGAACTTTAAACTGCATTATTTCAGGCATGCCAATAGCGATAAAGGGCTGAGGGTTGTATCTTGAACACTTCCGTCCTTTTTCATAACACCACTTGAAAGTCATTCCAATAAAGTCCAACTCTCTTACTATGGTCAGCTGGAGTATAAATTCCAGATATAGGAAGCAACTAGAAATATTCAAAGGGGATTTGGGTTTGTAGACTTGCACAAAAACGTGCACTCTTCGAATTTTTGAACTACGTATCATAATACAGATACTCAAAAAGGCAAAATACCGATGCCGCGTAGTTACACGTCAGAGCTCGGAATACTCTCAAGCGCCAAATAAACGGGGGTCCTAATAAATAGGGGGGGTTGGAGAAATTTCCGAATTCTATTACACAGAGGATTCAAAATAAGTGGGGGTGGTCGGAATTTGAAAAACAGCTTAAAATAATGATAAAGCGATGGAAAGAACAAAAATAGATTGTCATAAACATAACCTTCAAAAGTTTTGAAGTGAGGATTCGAGCGCTTGAAACACGCCATATTGCGTTTCAAAAGTGGGCGTGAATAGTACTAACAAAGAAAGGATATAAAATGAGGAGTTCGTAGAAAATTTCATTTTCTCTAAAATTAATAAACGGGGGGTCCAAATAACAGGGTTCATACCCAATGTGGGAATCAAAAGTCTTTGACTAGTCCCTGAGTTTTCCTTGACTGGTAGTCAAAAACTCGCACTTTTTCCCATACTATCATTTTACACATTTACAAACAAGAAGTAAAGGGAATGGAGCCTAATAGATAGGTAGTGCACATACACGTGCTATTTCACAGTGCTAAGTAATAAAGTTCACATTTACTGACAACACATAGCGCAACGACATCGCGAACGATCAAGCCAATACTTAAGGAAAATGATATGCTGACTAAATAATTTGTTTTCTCTGACTTTTCCCTGACTTGGATAAAAATTATAGAAAACTCTCTGACTATTCCAGGTTTTCCCTGATTTTCTGTAAAAATGGCCTATTTTCCAGGTTTTCCAGGTTCAGTACGAGCCCTGTAACAAGGTCCAGAGGGTCGGAAAATTCGAAAAAGTAATAAGTGGAGGGGCGTCAGTAACATAAAGCACGTAATAGCATCAGACGTAATAAAGTATACTTTTTGGGCAGTGCAATGGGATGATGCATGTCGCGCGCATGGCAATGGATTCTCAGGCCAATGATTGGCTTTGGACCTCAACAGCTAAGCAATAGGTTTTAACAATGTGGGTAGTCCTCGGTATCCTCAACAAATAGGCTAGGCATGTACTATCACAACTGAACGTCTTTTTGTATTGCCAGAAATATTTTTCACCAGGAATAAGTGAGGAATGAATGGGAGCCAAGAGTAGTGATGAAATTTTCAAGAATCTAATAAAACTATTTCTGCTAGTAAAGTCAATTAAAATCCTTTTTATATAAGAACAATTTTTTAAGAACACGAGCCTGAGATATGGTGGAAAATTAAGAACAAGGCTTAGCTTGAAGCTTTGTCGTAAAATGTATTTCTGGAAAATGGTGTAGAAGCTTTCAACTAGCAAATGGACATGAACGTCCTTTTCTTGTTAACCTGAGGAGAACTGACAGCTTTAGCACTTTTTATTTGTTTTCGCAAATTAGTTGCTCCTTGCGAAACTAGATACTATGCTAACATTGTCTATTCATCATTTTTTATAAACTTTTTTCAATAAAAAACATTAATATGCAAGAGGGATCATCTTGGTTGCAATATTTGGCTCTCAATCAATCAAAACATCCAATGTTATCTTGCATATTGTCTTTCTATGTATTTCTAAATGGCCTACACGCTACTAGTTTAAGAACAAATTAAGAACAATGCAACCTCAAAATTTGGGAAAAATTAAGAAGAGCCAGCGGGCTTACCTGCGTTTCATACCCAGTTAGAAACCCGAGTGAAACAGAATTATCCTGTACCACCTTTCTGTCTCTTTGCGAGGCACCATGGATAACCTTTAGATTTAAATAAGAAAAGAGCAAAATTTTCAAAGAAAAAAGGGACCAAAAGCGTTACTTCTTGAATTATCAATGTGACCACGTGAATTGGGAAAGGTAATACGACTCCAACTGTCATGGCAAATGCAAGAGAATGTAAGCCTTTACTCTCGTGTCTCTAATAGATGGCCTCCCCATCTGTTAATTTCAGGAGAATTTTCCTTCCCCCCCGTTGCTTATTAACACCCCCTTCCATTAAATTTTACAAATCGATCATAATCATAACACGCAGAAAATTAAATTGCCCTTTAATAAAACAATTTACCAGCATGAAAAACCTTCTCTTAGCACTCTTTTTCTATTGAAAAGCTGCCGACATGCATACCCCCTTCTATTAGCACCCTCTTGTTATTGAAAACTAGCCAACACCAACATCCCTTCCATTCGCACCCCTTTCTATTAAGAATTGGCGGATGTAAACACCCCCGTTCTTTTGCCTCCCCCCTTCTATTAGAGACACTAGAGTAGTTACCTTGATGTAACTGTCTACGAATGCCTTTGGATAATGCCTGCTCGCTCCGAAATCTAGCAGAGTTACCTAGCAAAAACATAAACATAACTTGTTACAATCAAGAGGATGACTACTTTCTACTGAAAGCTTAGGGTCTTTGCAAATAAAAATATTGATTTTAGTAGGACTAAGGACTATAGCAGTGGCACTATGAACACTTTTATAACAAGAAAAACTTTTAAGCGAAATTGTTCAAATCGCCATAATGTTAAGAAATCTTAAGAAACTCACAAGGCTAAGAAATCTTAAGAAGCTCACAAGGCTAAGAGATCTTAAGAAGCTCACAAGGGTCAACTTTCAAAGTTAAGTGTTTTAGCTGGCCAAAAATCAGCATTACGTCATTATTGCATTCAAAATGTTAAAGATGGAATTCAAATTCGAGTATACAAGATGATTAGCAAATAAAGAGTAACCCATTTTGGCCAGCTTATTTTAGTAAAAGTTGAGAAAATGTTAAGGAAATCTCAGGCTCAATTTCGGGAAAAGCTAAGAAAACTGAGGCTCAGGCGAAACGATGGATCTCGTATAAAAACAACATGCTGTAGGACTATAGTTCTATAGTACAATTACAACAGCAGTAGTACTAATAACTTTGACAGCCATAGAAACATTTGATACTTTGGTCAAATGTCTTGTATCTCTATGCTAGGAACATACGATGGGCTGCGTTTATAAACTGATACTAGCAACTGAAGATGCTTCAACAAAAACATACATGGAATTAGCACGAAATTTAATACCTGGTCAGTTTCTTCATTGTAAAAGAAATTTGACCAATTGGGATCCGTTTGCATGAACTGGAACTCAAACAATTCTCTCAACACGAGCTTCAACAGATACGTGCCTACCTACAAAGTAAAAAGAGTCTAAGCCCCCATCTTGCAAATAACAGCTTGTTATTTGTTTTCATGCATTGCATTGCATTCTACTTGTTTTCATGCAAAAAATTCGGCAAAAATGGTGTGTTTGGCTAGTTATGTATCAAATATAAAAACAATGCTATCCTTTAAAATTTGGAGAAAACATTAGCCCTTAAATATCTCCCTTTTAAAACAAAGATCTTTTCCTTTATCAGTTGCTCCAATTGGAGCAGTAAATGTTTAGTAGTGTTAACAGGAGTATTTTGTTCGAATGTAGCTTGGAATGTACAGTTTGGGTCTAGTGGCCTCAATGGCGCTGCTACGTTTTCTCAGGCTGTGTTTCTGTCTAACCATTTTCAAATCACTTTTCCTTCCGTACTGCCCTTGAAGTAATCATTGAAGAGTTCGTACCTAAGGTTTCTCGCATCTTGGATAACCGACAGCCAAGATTTTCCTATCAACAAATAGCATGTTGATAGTCCATCCGGAAGCATAGTCGCCCCAATTGGCGCAGGGCAGCATTTAATTAATTACTAACTAACATGAACGAGAATCTTTTGTTTGATCCAATAAATACTTCACTTGTAACTGTTTGAAAGGAAGGTAATTGTGTTCTCCATTTGTTGA
The DNA here is from genome assembly GCA_018155075.1 of Cassiopea andromeda. Lineage (NCBI taxonomy): Eukaryota > Metazoa > Cnidaria > Scyphozoa > Rhizostomeae > Cassiopeidae > Cassiopea > Cassiopea andromeda. The sequence goes on from WIPJ01000688.1 coordinate 389,454, forward strand.
TTAAAATGGTATTTGGTATGAAATCCAGGCTACTAAATGTGCTTGTAGAGTCTAGCTGACTCCGTCAGTTGTCAATTGGACAACCACGCTTATCAACCTGGATATCATGCCAAATACCATTGTACACCTTAGTCAACAAATGGGGAGCACAATTACCCTTCTTTCAAGTATTTTTAAGTAAAATATTTACTTGATCAAAGACGAGACTCTCCTAAAAATTAGTTAGTAATTAATAAAACACTGCTCTGCGCCAATTGTGGCGATGGTGCTTGCAAATTACAGAGAAAACCACTCTGACTTTTGGTCAATATCTTGGCTTCCGGTCGTCCAAGAAGCAAAAAAATGTAGATACAAACTCTTCAATCATTGCCTCAACAGCAACAAGGGAGATAAAATCATTCGGATAAGGTAAATAGAAATATACCCTGAGAAAACGCAACCTGCATCAATAGGGCGACAAGACCCTAATTTACCAAGGACAAAGTACCAGTGTGAATAAATGTATACATTGTTAGGATGTGTTTGATTGGTTACTTTTAGAATTAAATCTCAAATTGATAAACAAACTATTGAATGAAAAGCTTTAGTAAAGATGGCAAAAGATTTCGGGAGGGAAGTTCCAAAGTTTATCAAAAATTGTGACTTGTGAGTTTGCAAACTTTTATATTCGGAATCTGTATAGACAAGAAAGCACTGCCATTCGCCAGAAAACTAGTATATTCATCAACAAAAACCACTAAGCGATTGCAACATGCAATGGTTCAATTTCGATAGCTCAATTCATCGTATAAAATGTAAACATGCTTTAACAGATGCAATTTTATACCCGGTTTCTTGTTTCTTGGTCTAATTCGCGGACTTTGTCAAGTGGAATACCGTGTATTAACTCATTAGCAAGAACTCGCTTTGACGTCAGCTCAGGAACAACCTCCGGAATATAATAGGACGGATCATCGGAAAGAAGGTCCCTAAAAATAAGAAATTAGCGTCATGAGATGAAAAAACTTTCATAGTTCCTATAGGCTTGGATTGAGCAGCAGATAAACGATAGAAATTAAGAATTTATCCCAACATCCACATTGACTATCCGCTTTTATCTATTGCAAATGCTACGAAAGCAAGCTGTATGCTACACGTCTTTTTTTAATAAGAAAAACATCATCTTACCTGAGCCTCAATTTTCTTAACGTTTCCCGAAATTGAGCCTGAGATTTTCCTCAACTTTCATTAACTTTTGATGAAAGAAACTGGCTAAACTGGACTACATTTTCTTTGTGTATCTTGTATACTCGAATTTGAATTCAATCTTTAACATTTTGAATGTAATAATGACGAAATATCGATATTTGGCCAATAAAAACAAATAATTTTGGAAATTGAGCCATGTTATTTTTCCAAGATTTTCTCAAGGTTTTAGCCATTTCAGTCTCATCTTCTTATTGACTTTTTTCTTATAAGAAAAAACGTATATATTTAAAAATTTGAATGAGAATGAGCCACAGATTTTATGTATTACCTAAATTTTCTCGAACATTCTGCTTCCCTGATATAATCACATTCCCAAGCAAGCTCCTTTCGCAGAACACCCACAGTCTGATCCATAAACAGTCCTTGGAAGTGGATTAAAAAGTCAGAGAAATTGATCAAATACAAGACCACTCTTTACAAGAATTTTGGTCTGATCTTAAGTTGTTTCTTTTTTAGCAAAAAGTTTGGATATTAAGAAGATTAAAGATTTCCTGATGGTTTAATACATAGGCTTGATTGAATGAGAGATTTTTGCCCATTTGCAACTTCTCCAGGCTGTAAATTGTGCTCGGTATTGCACCCAAAGTGCAGCAAAACGAAGTTACGTTTATACGATGAAAGCTTCAGCCTGCTGAAATCTCTCATACAACCAGGCCCCTATAAATAGAGAGATGGTTATTATTTTTTGCAGATTAACATAATTGGTGTCTATTATTTGTTGCGAATAAATATATTTGTAGTTGCTTATGGCTATATTCTTACAGAATTAAAGCCGCTTAATAGCTTTGCAAATCGAGCTCCGTTGCCTACAAACGAGCTGCTAATTAAAAAATCGTGCATTCTATCCACAATTCAGAAAGGGAGAAATATTGGCCGGCTTGTCTGCAATATAACTGGCAGATACCTCGTCCAGTATGAGCATGACATTATCTTCTATTCATTCCTTTGGTTGAGAGAGCAACTTGCAATATTCAAAATGCACAGATTTAATAGCAGAACTAAACAAATATCATGATAAACAGTCCCCATTTGGGCAGAATGATGCAACAACAACCCCACAACGACAAAAATTTTCATAAATTATCAACTCACCATCGGGTAAGAGTTTGCTCATTTGCAGTACAGACATCAAACCATCGATGTCACTATCAATGCTTTCTGCAACACCAGGGTACTACAAAAAATTCACAAAGGCATAAAATACAACTAACTGTACATACTATAGCATAGAAATACCCAGGGAAACTAGAAGACACTACTCTTGAATCTTGAAAAAACATCCCCCACTTACAGGTTTATGGAAAGAAGTTCAACCAAGACATCCTTATTCCAGACCTTCTGTTTAATATTTTTGAGTCTGTTATTCGAACCAGTATCATGCAACGTGAGAAATCGAGGTTTTCATTTTGCTTACAGTTGAAACTACTTGTAAAACTAACCCATAGCTATTGATGGTTTTTCACCCACTTCACTTCTTCCAACCCCTTCCCCCATTTATTGGTATTTCAGGAAATTTCCAACTACCCTGTCTGTTCAGGTTAGATATACATTGCATTTAACATCTTTCATCAGCCAACAGCTTCTAATATGGTCTATTCAAGCATTTAATTGGATAGCATAGGTATCAAATCTTGATTGGCTAACAAAGGAATCACCATCAAGGACTCCAGCCAATAATGTTGCAAGAATAAATGCTGCAACACTATTGGCAGGAATCTTTGGATGGTGAGTCCTTTGTTAGCCAATCAAGATTTGGCACCTATACTTAATTGTATGGATAAAATAAAGTTGCCAATACTTGTATTTTCAGAGCAATTGGTTGACCATCAAGAGTAACAGCTCTGTGCACTTGCCCAATTGAAGCTGCAGCAAAAGGTTTCTTTTCAAATTCTTTCATCTTGCTTGCCCAATCAGGGCCAAGGTCTTCCTTTAGAACTTTCTGAAATACACAAAAAAGACAAAAAATTAAAATCTTTTCATCTTGAGCAATATTATATCATAATGGGGGTAACCTGGTGTGTAAAACCAGCTCTTCAGCTTAAGATAGAAATTAGGTGAAATCAGCAGAGTACTGATACAAATGCAATGTTTTGGAAGTTAACAACACAGCTGGCAAATGTTTTTTGAAATTTACAATTTTGTGTTTAATTGAGACTTTTTACAAAATTACATCTGCCATGCCTTCTTCTTACATACTTCCTGAGACATTTTGCTGCATTTTTCCAGAAAACCAAGAAATTAGCTAAGTTAGTCCACTTGTTTTGAAACTTCATCCATTAGCACAACTAAATCCAAAACCAATAATGCTTGGCTCCTAGCAATTCAGAGAAATCTCAAGAAACAAAATACTGCAGGAATGATTTAATTTGTATAATGTGACATACATCAAGCAACTTTAAAACCTGCTGAAAATAGGTTTTGCTGGATGGAGAGTTGCTTTGTAAATTGCCTAGCTCTGTACATTTAATTTCATACAAAGATATTTTAAAGTACATTTTCAGGAGTCTTCATTAACATTTCAGTATTTTGTCTCAAATTTTCTCTTTGGATTTCACGTATGTCAAGTGAGAATGGCCCAACTAATGACTTTCTTATAAGAAAAACTTAACAGACAAGTCTGGATGGGGTCATCAAAGCAGGGCATATGCATGAAGGGGTTGGTAGAGCTCACAAAAAGTGTATTCTGCATACAAGGGTGGTTGTAGTGAAACATAAACTTGTAAATAAGTCTGTGGAGGGGTAAGAGGCTTCAAAAACTTGTATCTATGTATTTGCAAGTTCATGTGTGAATGACCCAATAATAGTGTTTAATTCACTTCATTAAATATTCTTGATCTACTTTATTCTAGGAAATCAAGGCATCAGAAAATTAACATAAGTGGGATAAACATGAAAAACATTCACACAAATAGGCCAAAATTCTTGAATCTTCAAATAAATTCAATGTGAATTGGGGAAGAACTTTCATTTATAGCATAAAACTGAAGCACTTTTTAAAGTTTGAGAAATTCTTAACATCTATGGTAACAAACATTCATGGAAAGTGAAGATAGCAAACATCATGGAAAAGGTAAAAAGAAAGCTGAAATGGCAACTGATTCAGACTATACTAGAATGGAATAAAAACTTTGTACTTCTGTCATTTTTTCAAAAAGTAACATATTTCAAATTAATGTCTCATGAAATTTTGTTACATAAAATTCACATGAAACAAAATTAATGCATATAAAATCAACACCAATTCTACAAATATGTGTTCATTTTCTGGGGCATTAATTTCCAAGAATAGGGTATTGCAAATGCTTGCAACAAAACTGATGATACCTCAACTTGCCACACAGGCATGAAGTCAGCACTTGCTCTCACACGATCAAATATTTTCTGCCACTCAGGTGGCATCATGGAACTATCTAGAACAAAAGTGAAACTCTATGGGAAAATTTGCACACTTGGACAGTGAGAAAAATCAAGAAAATGGAGAAAAATATAAGAAACAATAGCACTAAAGGATTTTTTCATTTTGCTGCTTCAAAGAAGATAAAAATGTAGTACTTTCAGGAGGCTCACAATGGGACTGCATTTGGCTCACAATGGGATTGCATTTGAATCTGCAGAAAGTCTAGTTGGGCTGAAGTTAAAAAAACAAACTAACCATAAGCAAAAAAGGCAAAAATGAGCTACATGCTGGTTAACATTTGAAGAAATGAAGGGAAATAGTGAGGAAGGTCAAAAGTTACCTTGAAGGCTAAGCATTTGACCAAACTTTAATGCAGCTCCTCTGACTTTACATAAAGTGTTTACAATTCTTTCAGCATTTGCTTCAGTAAGAAATGATGTATTGCCATATATAGTATCACTGCCATTACCTGCAAACAACATATTTTTAGATCACCATAGCACTGTGAAATACAATAACAAATACATAAAACAAATCCAATAACATAGAGAACATTATCAAGCTAAAAGCAAGCTGACTGTAATACAAATAACATGTCTGCTCAATGTTAGTTGACATTCTCAATGACTATGATGCTATTAGAAAAGAATATCAACATAGAACTGGAAATAAGGAGTAAGGGAGGGAGTTTGGAAGGAAGTAAAGAAGGAAGCAAGAGAATGAGGGGGGAATGAGGAAGAGTCTCCATCTGATTATCTCACCCAGTTCTATTCATGATTGTAGAGTAAATCAACTTGGTTAGAAATGCTCTTAAGCAGCTGAATAACAGAAATGCAATACAATCAAATGATGAACAGAGGTAGATGTCCATACCTCCCTTTGACATTCCAAGTTGCCTTTTAATAGTTTCTGATAGGGCTCCCATTCCAAGACCAACAGTCAGTCCTATAAAAACACCATAGTTGCTAATATGACAATGGGCAATTACAACTGGCCTAAATCATCAGTGCAAAAATAACATATTTTCTTTGCATTTATAAACTGTAAGAAAACTACAAATAAATAGCAATAGCCTATTGTATACAATAAAATCCCAAGTATAACCACCCTGAATAGAAGCTTGCCAAAAATGCTGGTGTTCCTCTAAATGCTCAAGACTTACACTCAGAATGTTAAAGTAACTGCAAAATCGGTAATACCCCACCACCAATGGAACTCATGTACCATATCTTAAGATATCCTGAAACAAAACTCTTTAGCACCAATGAAAACCACATGTGCCAATACAGAAATCATTAAAGGCAGCCTTCACTTTCAAGCATATATGGATGACAGATAATTTTGTAAAGGGACATAAAAGAAACATTCATGTAAGTCATGAGGTGATACAACATCAGCATTTCCATTGAGTGAAAACCCATTTTCAGCCATGGGATGCTCAAATTCCCTTTGCTCCTCCAAGAAAAGACAGGAGAGGCATGTATTTATCACCTCTTTTCCATTGCTAGCTTCAGGTTAAATTACCATATAGTGAAGTGCAACAATTGTTGAGGATGGAAAACAAAGTCTTTATTGCATATAATGAAAAATCAAAGACCAAAATTCACTTGTAACATAATACATTCCTACATACCTCCATAGTTTAAAACTCTAGTTATTCTTGAAGAAGGAACTGCACGTTCTTTTGCACTTTCATGAAGCTAACAAAAATGGGATCCTTACTCAGTACACTGAAAAATCATACATTAACAATAATATTTTTATTCAAATACTTAACCATTTTCATGCTTGGAAACTGCTCTAAATCCAAAAGGACCCACTACTTTATAAAACATTCCACGCAATAGTTACCAGTATTGTAGATACCCAGTGAAAATTTCACAGGAGGTCCCTAATTGCCATTGATTTTGTGAATACTCAGCAAATTTAGTTGACCAAAGGGCAAATTCTTGGCAGATACTTATTGCTTTTAAAATACTCCGCAAATTCAGCTCTATTGCCCCCTGATATACTACTACAGACCACCACTGTAGATCCATATGGTCTACTGTAGAATACCAAATAATCAGGGGGTGGTTATAATCAGGGAGGTGGAACATTTTTCAAAAATATAAAAATGGGGAGTTGACCAAAAGTGGGGTAGAAATGGGTGTCATTAAAACAGAAAAGACAGATGGTGAAGTAGACCAGATATTTCAAAATAAACACACTTGTCCTTGCACTTCTATTCATAGTTTCTATTTAGTTATGTGCTGCAGTGAACAGATTCTCTGAGAACTAATTTGAGATTCTCTTAATTGAATATTATGGGGCAGGAATAACAACAGGGGGTTGGAAAAAATTAAAAAATTAATGATTAGCAACGGACAATTATTTGGTGGCTTAAAGTGCATGTCACAAGTACATTTCAATTTGAAAAATATAACTGACAGGATACATATATGGATGTCTGGTTGTCTGACATTTCTTACTCCAATTGCATAGGATTAAAATTTGAAACAGTCTTGCATTCAAGTGTTATATAACATATGCAAAAAGACCATTCACTAGTCTGATTTTTTCTCTCAAGCAAGCAAAATGGATCTGCCAATATTTTTTCCCATCAAGCCAAAGCTTTTGAAGGGTTATACCTTGTTATTGCCACTATTTGCTAGTGCCATGATGACATTCACAAAACTTTCACTTGGCAAAATAAATTTTTGTGAACATCACTATGCCAATAGCATCTAGCAACAACAACAAGGTATACCCCAATGGCAAAGAGGACACCTATACTGGGGGCCAGGAGGGGCAGCTGCCCCCTCTGTCCTTATCCATGGGGGCAGGAGGGGCAAGAATTGTCCTTAATGCTGAGCTCTTTCCACCTCTCCTATCTTCTGAAGGGGCATTTTCTGGCATTGTAGACAGTTTGGTTCAAGAAAATTTTTCTGGGACAAGCCCCCAGACCCCCAAATTTGCATTATATTACTAGGTGAGCAATAAACTAAGCATTGTTCTGCTAGAAAAGAGTTTGAATCTTGACCAAAATCTACCCCTGTGGAGGAACATACCTATACATAGATGTGCCCTCAGAGGACGCCTTGCCCCCCTTATCCTAGGTACGCACAGGTGTCATACTTCCATAAGGGGAGGCATACATAGTTATGTAATATACAGGTCTCAAACCTTTTGTTTAGTGTGATCTGATGTTGGTTTCCTTCTAACAAGCTTTCCTTTCTTAGTGCTTCTTTTTTCACGGGTCTGCTGTTCTGCAGTTGAATCTGTAGACGAATATCCACCAGCGACTCCCGCTTCTGTTGATGCTGCTTGTTGAGTTGTTGTTGAAAACTCTCTTTCTAAGTCTAACTGATTGGCTAGCGAATTTCTGTCGACTAACCCTCCATAGGAACTGATTTTATAGACAACTGAGAGTCTGTCATATAAAATATTATTTCTAATACTTATACATGAGCACAAAGGAGCTATTCTATTCTTTACTCTGCCTGACATCTTTGCAATAACGTCCGAAAATATTTGTAAATCTGGACACTGGTGCTGCTATTTTATTGTGTAACTTGAACAACACATTACAACATACAACAACCTTGTTGTTCCATTGACCACGTGATGTCACAGCACACAATATTGTGGAAGCCTCAGTATGACAACGAGGTGCCTCTCATCTTCGTTCACTTTCTTTCCACATGTTATACGGAAAGGAAAGAAAACGTGTTACTAAATGAAAGTTAAAGATGGTGAACAGTGATGACCTGCAGAAGATTGGAACACGTCTTCTTGACACGAGTAATCTGCTAGCAGATCGCTTTCGGGCCTTGTTTACTCTGAGAAACCTCGGTGGTACTGAAGCCATTGATTTGATTTCTAAGGCCTTCGTTGATTCCTCTGCCTTGTTGAAACATGAGCTAGCATTTTGTCTAGGGCAGATGCAAGACGAATATGCAATCCCGATACTTACCAAGGTCCTAGAAGACGTAAACCAAGAGGCAATGGTTCGACATGAGGCGGCAGAGGCATTAGGGGCTATTGGATCGCCATCAGTGATGACTACGCTAGAACAATACACGAAAGACCCACGTATAGAAGTTGCAGAAACATGTGAGTTAGCTATTGCCAGAATAAGATGGCTTCAAAAGAATGATGGGTCTGATAAACTTGAAGGCAGTAGTCCTTACAATTCAGTTGATCCTGCCCCTCCAGATACAGGAACACATCTTGAAGCATTAAGACAGCAACTTTTGGATGAGACAAAACCACTGTTTGATCGTTATAGGGCTATGTTCACTTTGAGAAACTTGCAGACAAGTGAATCTGTTACTGCTCTAGCTGAAGGACTGAAATGCTCAAGTGCACTATTCCGCCATGAAATTGCATATGTTTTGGGACAGATGCAGCATGAAGCAGGTATAAAGGCATTGGAAGAGACCCTAAGTAATCTTTCAGAGAACCCAATGGTTAGACATGAATGTGCTGAGGCACTTGGGGCTATTGCAAAGGAAAACTGTTTAGAAATTCTCAAGAAATACTTAGGTGACCAGGAAAGGGTTGTAAATGAAAGCTGCAAAGTTGCTCTTGATATGTATGAACATGAAGTATCTGGTCAGTTTCAATATGCTGATACTCTGCAGAAGATTGCTTGAAGCGTTATTGGTTTTTTGAATTGAATTTATTGCAATGAAAGTCTTGAAACTGTTTTTTCTTCCCTTCTCTTCTTCCTCTTTTGCTTCATTTTCTATGCTTTGTTGGGATACATTACTAGGAAAGTTATGGGTAACTCTCCTCATATATAAAGCTACATTATTTTCTCTTACATTTATAAGTTGTGGACATTTTGTTTTTCTTTAGAACCTTGAATGCAGAGTTTTCAATGATATTAAGCCTCATAACTTTCACTTGCTGCACAAGTTTGCTGTGATGGTAGAAGTATGTTTAAATTAATTAATTTAGAACTAGTTTGCATAGATTAGAATGAGCATCTATAAGATGAGATTTTTCAAGAATCAAGGTACTGTAGCATTGTAAGCCTTTTAATGTTCCTTCTCAAAATTATTGCATTATCATATAACAGTATTTCAGCTAGTGTTTACAGTAGAAACAAATTGTAGACTAATTCAGATCTATTGGAATTTTAATGTTGTCATACTTTATCCTATATTTCATTTTCTTACAAAGGCTTCAGTGGGTTTAACTTTCTTAGTAAATTACTTAGCAATTAGCCAAGCTTGGCCCATATGCTCCTCGATTCCCTGCACATCAAGAATAAAAGTCAAGAAAGCTATTTCTAAAACCATCTGAAAACAACTACAAAATCTCTAATCTGTTGGGCTCATAAGCCTTTCATTTTGCTCTTACTGCTGGGTATGAGCTCACTTAGCCAATGGTCCAGTAGTGACAATTGTTAAAGATTTCCAACTACCTATTATCTAATAAGGTGAATAACTGTATAAAGCCCTCAATACTCTGATGAAACTTATGAACATGTCCAAAGAACGGTCTGAAATACTATGGTCTGAAAATTTTTGCAGCTATCTTAATTGCTTTACAGCTTCACAAATTGCTTTATAGATTTGAAAAGGTGACAAAATTGGAATTAATAAAGCAAGTGTTTAGAAAGATAATTAAGCAAGTTTTAAGAAAGAGTATTATTTATCATTGCGCTTTATTTGAATTGCTCAAAAGCATTCAGCAAAATTTGATTTTTTGCAGATATCAAGTGCAAAGACTAGCTTTTCAGATAACAATAATTTTTGAAGCCTATCACAGTGAGTGCCATAATTTTCTGATGGCAGGGTTCCAGACATAAGTGTTTTTGGCACTTTAGCATGTTCTATTAGAGTTTTAAGAGCTATAGATACATCTCCATATTTTCTGGCACCAAATTAGTTGAATGATAAGGCTAATTTTGCAGATTACAGTATGTGATTTTCATATTTTTGTTTACGTTATGTGCTATTTTATCTGCTTTTTATTGTATACATTAGCAATTAGTTTTAATATATTGTAAATTTGTTTTTCGCATAGCCCCCCTATAAAACAGATGCATCATTTGAGGAATAATGTGTAAATAAGGGCAGTGATGTGCCGAGACACCTGTTAGGGGGACGTTCTGACCAACCATTGTTACTAAATTGTTACTAAAAAGAAATAAAAAGGTCACAGAAAATACTGTGGCCAACCCTCCTGGCAGCCTGGCTAACTTTTGACCAACTTTCTTGCAAATTTGACAATATTGGGGAGAAGGGGCGCAACGCCCCACAGGTCATTATTTATAAAGGGGGTGATATCGAAGAGAGGAGGATAATGAAAACAAAATATTTTCTATCCTGTTTCTGCAATATTAAAAAATTCAGCACCCAACCATTTAAAGGGTCGAAGTTCAGCTTACCCAACCCTCTAAGAAAGATTTGAATAATTGTCATGGCTTCAACGAAGAACAATCTGACAAGAGTATGTTTGGCCAGGATTATACGTTTTAAAGTAACATTTGACGTTCTTACTCATCCCCTTGCCATGTTCTTTACCCAAACATTTTATCTTTCGTTCAAGTCCGAAGCAAGACCTGTGTTTCAGGGGTGGCAAAACTGCATCGGAGGAGTCACGTGGTACGAAATCTTAAAGCCTATTTCACACTCTATGTTACTAAAATGAAAGGGATAATGTGTGTCCAGAAAAACTGAAATTTCTTGCATGTCACAAAGATCAAGGTTGAGCTCAATCAAAGTTTCAGTAGATCTCTCCTCCGTAGCTACAAAGAAAAAGCAGCAAAATAGACTGTAAGAACAATTTCTCAGGGGTGGCAAAAAGCTAGCGCCCCGCTATCTAGTGGTGGCATTTGCCACCCTGTGGCTACGGGCCTGTCTCGTCCCAGCGCCGGTTACAAATAATGACCGATCGCTTAGCAAGAAATGAAATGAAATGAATAAGGCTCTGCTCCGAAAATTTGCAACAAATGCTTCTTTTCCAACATCAAATACAAACTTGATATCGATGAATGCTCGTTTTAACGCTCCTCGCTATTATCAAGGGGCTATTTGGGTGCATTGTAAGCATGCAGTCAATCACACTTTCTTTGAACAAGGCGGTTTTACATTTGCGACTGATAGCAAATAGGTTAATCGGCCTTCTTGTCATTTTTAAATAATGAAGACAACACAATTTAATGCAAACTGCAGTTCAATTTTTAAAAGCAAATCTTACGCAATAAATATGCAAAAAAGCGGGTTTGATAATCAGCTCTTAATCAAAATATAAATACAGCTAATTACCAGACAAGTAATCCATTGACTGAAAACTAGACATTTTTTACAAGTTTGCTTTTCAGCAATTTTATAAACTTTCTAGGTGATTAATTTCTAGGTGATTAAAGTTTACATGAACACCTGAATATAAGAAAGAATTTCCGCCAATACTTTCGCTCACTTTGCCACAACCTGATGAAATATGGAACGTTGTGATGTACTGAATGTAATTGACATATCGAAGAGTACGCGATGGGTTATTGGTACATTGAATATCGTAACCAGTATCACTGCTTCTCTTGGAAACTTTGTAGCAATAACAGTGATACTTTCCAAAGCGTATTTGAGAACACGTCCTAACTCTCTACTTTGTTGCTTAGCATTGACAGATTTAGCTGTTGGTTTTATAATGCAGCCGATTGTCTCCACGCAACTGTTCAGTGAAAACGCTGGAAGGAATTGCACCATCACCTACATATTGTACTGCACTGGAACTTTGCTGTGTGGCGCATCTTCATTGATCTTGGCGTTGATTAGCTACGACAGATATCTGCATTTGGTAAAACTGCAGAATTACTCTGAGTACATGCCAAAAAGGAAGGTTATCCTTATGCTAGTATTTTGCTGGTTGATACCCGGTCTCAACGGCTCACTTGTTCTCGATGAGTCAACTCGAGCAACCATGTACATCTTATCAGTGTCTGCATTGGTTCTTTGCACGGCTGCCCTTGCTATCTGGAGTAGAAAGATGTATATCTTCATAAACAATAGACGCCAGATTCTACCCATTCCTGTTACAAGAACATCAAAAATTGCAGAACAATTGCATCTCAGAAGGCATTCAAAGTTGGCGAGAATGCTTCTAATAATTGTAGGGTGCTATATTATTTGTTGGGCACCATTCATAGTGTACACTATCTATGCTACTGTATATAAGTTGCGTGGTATTGCAGTGTCTAAAAGCAATGCATCTTCTAATACGATACACTGCATCGTTTTCACTATTGGATTGTGTAACTCCTCAATTAATCCTGCGATATATTTCTGGAGGAATCAGTCTCTTAGAGCTGAAGCAAAAAGACTCATCAGGAGCTTGATAGATCTATGAACGAAAACAAGAAGAGGCTACAGCATTAACGATGGATTAATCTTGAATCTTGAATCTAGGCCTTTTCAGCCCCCTGAGGGGTTTGCCTATCCACCACTCTCTCGTCATGCTTCTTCTTGCAAACTATTTCATGCTTCTTAACGTAGCCTTCTGCTAGATCTTTCCCGCAAAATTGACATCTCTTTCTCTTTCTCGTGAATTCTGCACCGCATGTTCCTCTATGTCTAGTCATATTCTTCTTTAGTAGCTGACTACCACACCTGTCACATATACATGTCCTTCTCCTGCCTTGCCTTGGTACTGCAGTATTGCTTCCACGCTCCTCATCCTCTCGCTCCTCCACAGTCGTCCTATACTTTTCTTTACATCTTCTTTTGTGTCTTGCCATGTTGGCAATACTCCTCAGTTGGCTACATACCGGGCATCGCCCTCTTTCCTGTCCTTCACACTCTCTCTCGTGGTTCGTCTTTGTTGCTCTAACCTTAAACTCTTCCCCGCACTTACTACAATTGTCTCTTTCTTCTCTATCTGCCTTATGCATCCTGCCATGATGTATCTTCATTCCCTTTGTTGTTTCAAACCTCTTTCCACACTTTCTGCAAACTGTCCTGTCCTCCTTTATCTTATTTCGTTCTTTTCGAGTTGTTATTTTCTCAGCCATTTGATGTTCCCATTGATTTATTTCTTTTTCCCTTTCTTTTACTATATTTCTCCATTTCTTCCTGTCCATCACCAAATCCTCAATACACTCATAA
>WIPJ01000688.1:406448-446035 GCA_018155075.1 Cassiopea andromeda
ATGGGCAAGGTAACGATGGATTATTCATCATCATCATCATCATCATCATCATCATCATCATCATCATCATCATCATCATCATCATCATCATCATCATCATCATCATCATCATCATCATCATCATCATCATCATCATCATCATCATCATCATCATCATCATCATAAGAATAACATTTTACAGCACAAAGGTCGATTAATATCTTTCTTGATAAATCAAGGAAAATTTTTCAGCTCAGTAACATTTTCTGGTAGAATGTTCCAAATTAGCGCAACTGAATATAAATATTTAGTAAATTCAACACTGTCGCAAAGCAATTTGTGAATTGAGGGACTGGTTCTGCAGTAAACACTGTCTCTCATCAAAGACAGAAGATTTAATTGGTCTCTTGGTGAGGAGAATAGTATATTTTGCAAGGAACGATTTTTAATGGAAAAAAGCAAAAGTGTGACGAGGTGGAATGACAAATGATGCGAGTTTCCTCAAAGATCCGAGGGTGCATTTGGGTACTATGGAGCTTATCATAAAAAGTATGCTGTCAAAAAGGAACAAATAACGTAGTCGTAAAGTATTGAAATGACCAATCAAGATGACATGATGTAGCTCCAGTGTCTGACAGTGTGCAAAGTTGAAATTTACTTTCTTATACTGTACAGTCCTGTTTAAATATTATAAGGGATACATGAATGCTAATCAGATGCTGTCCAGGACTATCATTAATCCTGTCAAAGCTAATGCTCTCATTTATTCTAGCCCAGTGATTCTTAACCCTTCAGGAGGTACTGAACACCACAAAGGACATAGGATGACCTTCGAAAAAAGCGCTCGAAAATTATTTTTATGGTGCACCTCTTAGATCTGAGTGAAAGTTTGCCACAATATGTTTTCGGTGATTCTGATTTCAAATACAAAAAGTTCCCAGGCGTACCACCTGCAGTTTTTCAAAAATCAGGTGGTCAGGTTCGTATCGAAAGCACTTTCTCAATAGAAGCTGTTTGTATGCCAATAATACACAATACTGGCTAAAATTTAACTGCGATTTTGTTCAAATAGGTTTCAATAAGCTGCTTACTCTTTCTTCGGAGGGCTAAATGCACTCGTCGAACCTTCGTAGTACGAAAAATAAAAATTTGCCTTCATTCTTCAAATTCAAAGCACATCTATATAACTATATACTGTATTAGTGCACAAACTGGCCAAGCAGAGTGTGACGTCAAGAATCATACGAGTGGAGTGAACCAAGCCACAGAAACCCTGAAACTGAATCATCGAGCCCCTCAATCGATCGGACTACTGTTCTAGCCAATCAAACAAAAAATCTCGAATCAATATATCTGCCAGTTAATTAGCAACTACACAGTTGGGTTTTGAGACTGTAGTCTAAAAAACACAAGAGATATACATAAGGTACCCATAAGCCTGTGCTACTAAACAGTGCCTACTTTAACGTGATTTTCATGTTTGCTAACTACGCCCTTCAAATTGTTGGAAAGCGTAGGAAACGCCTTCTTACCATATTCATCAAGCTCAAATTTCACCAATACTTGAATTTTCAAGACTACTATTACACTCTCTTTTGGTAAGAATAAAGTTTATATCGAAATAGTGAAATATTGAAGCTCAAAATTGCTGAAATTTGAAAATAATTTAAGAATAATGCGAGGCTCAAACTTCATCAAGACATAAGAATTTTTTGCATCCTAGTTATAACACTGCTTTCTAATGTACTTTTACATTATCGATACAAAATGTGAACTCTTGTTTAGTTTTATGATGTAGTAAAACATCGAAAAAGATTGGACTATATTCCTTTAATTTTTAGGTCAAATTACACCTTTGGTATTTAAAACTAATTTAAGAATAATTCTAAGTTCAAAATAAGAAAAATTGAGAATATTGAGGCTCAGCAAAACGTAAGGTACTGCCATAAATAAAAAGAGTGCAATGGCTAGACCACTCTAAGTTAGTCTTTGCTGTGAAAGTTCCTATGGATTACTACATATATCATGATTTCACAATCAAATCTTACTTTAGTTATTCATAGTCTCTTCAATACTACTCTTAGGACTTTTTTTAGCAACTTTTAGCTTGTTGAGCAACTTTCAGTGAATCGTGCACCTTTTAAGTTATTTTGTCTTGATGGTCATAGTCATACTCCTGCTAGGGATGAATTAATTAGAGATCGCAGAATGCAACTTGTGTCTGGACTATCGTTGTAATAATATGCTACACTTTTTCTTTTTTAATAACGAAGTCTATAAGAAACATGCAGCTTAAAGTAAGTAAAAATTAACAAGCAGTTTAGAAATACAGGCAGGCTGAGCTCCAAATGCTAACTTGAAAAACACTGTTCTTACAAGGAAATTTTGATTAAACTAGGAACAAAATAGAAAAACGATCCGCTATACATGTTTCACGAAACCTAAAAAATTCTACCCTTTGTGTCATAATTGCCCAATCTGGATTGTTCTTGTTACTGGAAGTTTCAAAAAATTAAGATACAGTTAAGAAACATCTGAGGGTGGATTTTTCAAAATGTTAAAGGGTTTCTCTAGTGAAACATTTTTATTTTTGATTTAGATTCACTCGAATACACTGATTTCGAAACTGCAACTATTTTTTAGATACATTGTACCGTTTTTCATTTTATAAGAGTACAAAGTTCGTGTTTGAGTTTAGAATTTGATAGTGTTAATCAAAATCAGAACGTTAATTCCCTATGAAGAAAAACGTGTATTAGTCCAATATTTATTGGGTAGTTGATCATTCAGTTTATGTGGGCGTGGTCGATATTTGAGTTGGCTGTACTATAGGCATGGTTAGAGGTACAGTTTTTCAAGTACAAAACTTCTTATAAGCAGCTTTCTTTAAAAAGCAATGCAAGGGAAGCATCTGTTTGACCATATGGGTTGACAAGATACATTTTACAACTTTCCAGGGCTACTTATACATTGACTTACCATATATATAAATATATTAACTCTGAATGCAAGCAAATCTTTTGACAAAGAGCAACTTCTTCACAACTTTTGGCATCTTTTGGGCAACTTTTAGAATTTTTGAATGACTTTTCAGAAACTGTTGAGTAACTTGTGGACAGGGCTACTCTTGGGCCCCGAAAAAGCGGGGCGGGGTTCCTAATAAGCAGGAGAGTTGGAAACTTCCTCAAGATGAAATAATTGGGGGGCTCAGAATAAGTTGGAGGGATTGGAAGCTGGGAATAACTGTGTAACAACCAGTACATATATGAAATTCCCCGATTAACACCACTGAAAGAAATACTCTTTCGGAATTATTTTGCCATATATATCTCATTCATTACTTGGGAAACTCAACAGAACTACCACTGTACCTGTAGTCTATTGAGTCTCAGCCAGGTCATGAATTATTGTCATCCATGTTCTAAAATTAGATCACAAAGTATTTCCTAGTCTGGCCATAGTAAGTGTATTGTGTGTTGTTCCATGAATTCAAAAGGACGAAGAATCAATATTGATCAAGATAATCAAAAGAGAAAACCCAATTGCAAACTATGAACAAACTCAATACGGTAAGTAATTATGATAGCAGAAAAACTGTAGATACAAATAATATCCTAGTAACAACATCAAAAAGAAATTCTAAGAAGAGATTGCCTAGGGCCTTTGTACTCTAGGCTCACTTCGCAGAAACAAAAACGTTTTTCTTGCAAGAATGTTTCCAGATGATTCTCAGTCATTGTAAACATGATTACGTTATCTGACCTCGTTTCTGATTTCTAGTTAATTCTTTGAAATATCGAGAGGAAGCAACAAGACACCATTTAGTTGTTGGAGGTAAAAGAGAAAGGTGCTATGGCTGAAAGGGACATTACATCGTTCTCTGACAAACTCATGGTATACACAGTTAGAAACAAGAATGGTTTATCTGCCTCGTTGATGAATTATGGAGCCATCATGCATTCACTCTTTGTACCAGATAAGTACGTGTAATTTAATTTGTGTTGTTTCTTGCTGAACCTAGAAGTGCATCCACGAATAGGTTTACTTTGATTTTGCCTTATTGAGATGTACGAGAAATGGGAGATTGCTAGCGGACCAGTTGATAGAAGATTGAGGTAGGGTAAAATGAGGATCTGTTGAGCAGTTACCTATTAAAGTCACTCTAATGATGTTGTTTCATCATGCCTTGCGGACCTGATCTGTTCACCGATGGCCGCTTTTCTAAAGGGGGTGGGACCACTATTTGGTTTCAGGATTCTGAGTAAGAAATGTGCACTTACATAAATGGTCAAATGTCTACACCAGTGGTTCCCAAACTTTTTGCATTATTTTATACAGGCGTCACCATATATTTATACGCAGGTTCTTGATTGAGAAACTTCTAAGTTTCTCAATCAGGACGCTCTGTTTAAATGTAAGCTATGGTGAATACACTTTTAGTGAATAAACAAATATTAACAACGATACAGGCTTCCACTGGATTATAGAACACTCATGCCATTGTACCAAAAGCCCTTCATTGTCCCCTCAGGGACCAAAAACTGTAGTTTATGTACCAATAGACTATGTTGAGTCTCCTAAGTAAGTAGCTCAATTTTTTTTATGCACTTTATTAATACAAACATTACTACATTGACAGAACGATACCACTGGGCACAATATCAATGTCATACCCAGTGGCCATTACATATAAGGCGCATTTCACACCAAGAGCAAAATTGGCGCAATCACTAGATAATGAGATAATGAGATAATTTCAGAATTTTGATCACTATAATTCAATAAATTACATTTCAAGCCACAGATGCCAAAACCTTAATATATTAGCATTTTATATTTATTTCATAATGATATAATTGAAATATTGAAGTTAACATCTACAGTTGTTTACATCTACAGTTGTAGTTTTTCAAGAAAAATCAGCAGCAGAGGTACTGAATTTATGAAGTTTATTAGAGATAGCCAAGTATTTGCCAAGTACAATACATTTTTTTATTGGAAAAAGTTTATAAGGAAATTGAGACTCAGGGGGAAAAGTGGTTTTCTTATGAACATATCAGCATTTAACCTTTGGGTCTGCTAATTTTGTTGAGAATTTGCCAACTTGATGGCACCTGGGGACACTTTGCCCCCTTGGCATCCAAATAACCACTACTGTACTTAAATAACCCTGATAGAACCAATATGTGGTTTGTTAAAACCTGCTAGAGGCCCTCAAGATTTTTTGCTGCTCTTAATGGTTGATAGCACAAGTGTCAACAAAACACCTTTTATGTCAAGTGAGCATTTCATTGATAGTATTCATTCCGGTTGCTTCTTGGACTGAGTATTTGAAAAATAAGCTATTTTGCAGGAATGGCACTGTAGACGACATACTACTGGGATTCAAAAATCTTGCTGGTAATTATGGTTTTGTTGTTTATTTGTTTAATTCTTTGTCTATTGAGTTTATTTGTAAACTTGTTGCATATGTACAACATTCAATATCACACAGAATATTTTTATAGAAGTAGATGCTTATTGTTGTAAATTTTCATACTTTTCATTCATTTGAACCACAAAAGAGTGATTGTGCAGCTGCTGTCTTCCCATTTCAGTAGGGCATTTAACTGTTTGCTTTGTTTCTGAGTCTGGTATGCTAGATTCCCAATTCTAAGAGTCACAGAGATATGTGGTTGGAACTACAATCAGGGGCCCACAGGTTAAGCTAAAGAAAATTTTTGGTGAGGTGCACAACCCCAATTTGCTAACAAAGACTTTGTTTGAGCCCAATTTGGTGGTAAATTGAACTTTCCTTGAGTTTTATCAGCAATACAGTGCTGGCAAGTACTATTGATATTTTGCAAATTTGCCAAGCTACATATTGGGGTGTGGCACCCCAACACTCCCCTGTGGCTATGCCCCTGCAGGGACCAATGCACTAGAAGGGGCAGGAGGCACAGCCCACAGAGCACCAAAAGGCTCTGTTGTCATATTTTTTATAAATCTTCATGGGATAATGAAGTGCTTCATTCAGAAAGGCGCAGCATACCATTTTTTGCCCCCTTTGATGGTTGGCAGTTGCCTTGCTGCCCCTGTGCTGCAGGTATCCTTAGTTCTCCATTTTGTTGTTTTGAAGTCTTGTTGAATGGAAGTTGGATCTTGGTGGCCCTTCTCTCATCAATTTTTATTGAGCTACTATGTGTAAAAAAGTAAGTCTTGTAAAATGGTATTGTGATATAAATTGATAGTGACCTTTTTCACTTTTAGACTATGAACTAAATCCCCCCTACTTTGGAGCAATTGTTGGAAGAGCTGCAAACAGAATTGCAAATGGTAAATTTTCAATTGATGGTGTTGATTTTCAGCTGGAATGCAATGAAAATGGTAGAAACCATCTTCATGGAGGGCATTGTGGTTTTGATAAGGTATGCATGCCATTGCCAAATGCTCTATGATTTTCTATCTGTTTCCTTGAAGCTTTTATGTGAGGCGTTAGTAATAATGAGTATAATTTTTGAGTATAGCTATAGGCAGTGGTGTAGTCGATAACTGTCAGGAAGTGTAGCGTGAAAGCAGGGACACAATTTCAATATATTTGGGGGGTGTTAGAGGTTTTGCCCTGCGAAAATGAGATCTATAATCAGCAATTTGGCCATAGTGTTATCTGTGACCATTTTTTAGGAACAGTAGTTAATCAAATGGTCCTGAGTCCAGTAAGTTGCCCTGCAAAAATACATTGTACTGCCGTTTTTGCCCTGTGAAATGGCAAATGTGCATGTTTAAAGGGGTGACATACCTCGATGTCCCCTTAAGTTTCATCCCTGCGCAAAAGTTGAGACCAAGCACAGGGTTTCATAACCTTACCTTCCATTCCAAAGTATTAGGAATTTGCGAACATTTGCTTCGATATTTAGCATAACAGTGGCGATCAAACACTTCAGGAAGCATAACGGAGTTATGCCACATTACCCCCTCGAGTACACCACTACCTATAAGGCTCTGAATGTTAGGCAGAAACACTGGAGAAAGGGGGCAGAGGGGAGCAAGCGCCCACCCCAAAAGGTGCACATGCTAGTCGGTGCCCTTTTGCTCCTGTTGGCCCCCTTGCCCTATTATCGTTCCGACATGCCTGATTGTAGGTAAGGCTGAATGTTGCCTAAACTGGGATCTATTTCTGTTGGTTTTGGAGATATTCCTGCAGTGTACATGCCAAAATATCAAGGCATGATTTGTAGCATAGTTGTGAAGAGAATTCTTATTTCAAAACCATTTCTCCTGCAGAAAATAAAATGAACTGCATTGTTAGAAGTAGTTGTATTTCTGAATAGGCTCATCAGGCCATGCAAGGAATAGTTGTGAAAGGATACAACAAAGAGCACTCGTTGCCCAATATGCACGTGTTGAGGTGTGCATATTGACGGTTATGGGTCTGGCCTCGTGTTTTTGAGTAAAGATTGTGTCGGTAGAATTTTTGTAGATGAGTATACATCCAAATATAGATTTTGGGACTGTTCATTATTTATGCCTCAGGTTGGGGCTGAAGAGAAATGTTTATTTGGGTAATTATTTTTGCTACACAACCTTGTGCACTATAAATAAAATAGCTACGCAACCAATATGGAGCTATTAAAATTGTGCTACCCAACCTTTGAGAGACAAGAATATGACAAAGCCAACTTTAAGGCTGTCCGGGAAATCATTTACCCCAACCTATTTCTCTTTGACCCCAACTAGAGGCATAAATAATGAGCGGCCCTCTATTTTTAAAGGAGAAAACTTGTTGCTTGTGCTCTTTTAATAGTTTTGCCTTGTTAATAAATAATGCTATTTTCATTAATTAACAGATCTTCTATAGAAAATATCTTGTATACAATTTCTTGGACTTTTCGTCACAAATACCCCCATTACCTTTGTTGAAATAGCTGCTAGGATACGTAGATCGTACATTCAAAATAGACAATGGGTAGGCTTCCTTCCTGAAAAGTTAAGTGCCCATTCAAGTAAGAAAGATATGGAATGCTGTGTAGACAGAACATAAGGCTACCGACTACTACAATCCATACGAGATCTTGGACAATTTCCGTTGTATCTCCCAGCTAATCTTCATTTCCTCCCTTTGATCAAACGTTTTTTCTAAGAAAGTATTTTTCGCCCAATACTGAAACTTTCTTATCTTTTTTACGATTCCAGTCTCAAAACTTTCTTAAGACTTTCTTAGCAAAAGTTTTTGAGTTCCAATGGTTTGCGCTTGCACATTAGTGGAAAGTGAAGAAGCTCTATATACACTTGAAGTGATGATAAATCTTAGTAAGTAACAGAAGATAAACTGTTAGAGAGTAGCCAACATCACATGCATGACATTTTGTACACAGATAAATCGAATTTTAAATACATAGACACTAAAAAACAAGTCTCAAGAATCCAGTACTGAACTTTCTTAACTTATTGAGCGACTTAGTACTACTTTCTAATAAACCACTTTCTTGTAAAAAAGAAGAAAACTTGTACTCATCTTGCTAAGAGAAGCATAAAGTAGAGGTCTACTTACACGGTATATTTCTTTTTCTGCTTACGAATTGTAGCAGTGGTGGATTTTGAAGAAAAATCAGGAGAGGTAGAGGCACTGGAATTCCAAGTATTTTAGAGGTAGCCAAATTTGCCGCCGGTTGCAAGTCTTTTTTACAGGGAAAAAGCTTTAAGAAAATTGAGGCTCAAGGAAGTAAGTTATTTTATACAAGAAGATTGCCAGCATGCGTTGCTTCACAGCTATGGGTCATGGTATATGGCTGGCATGAGCTTCATAGCTCACTGCTACAACATAGCTGAGTGTAAATAATGTAGATATTACATAATTTTCAAGTATATTTATTCAATGTACCTCTCTTGTAGAAATTCTGGAATAGCACTCCTAGTGAAGATGGCCATTCAGTTACTTTCAATTTAGAAAGTCCGGATGGCGACCAATGTTATCCAGGTGAAATTGATGCCTCCGTTTGTTACACATTGAATGATGATAATGAGCTCCACATTTCGTTTAAAGCAATAGTGAAAGACAAGCCAACCATTATCAACATGACCAGTCATCCGTATTTCAACCTTTCAGGTACCCAAAAGGTATAAAGAAGTTTATTGTAGCCTTCCAAAGTAAATCATTTCAGCTATACTTTCTATAAGAACCAATCAAATTGACGCTCAAGCTAGCTGTTTTTCATTTCCCCAAACTTTTAAGGCTGCATTGTTCTTAGTTTGTTCTTAAATTATTGGGGTGTAGGCAATTTAGAAATAGGACTATATGCTAGACAACATTAAATGTATTGATTGATTGAGGGCCTATTAGCAGTAGCAGGTGTCTCTCTCTAGGGACAGCTACTTCGCAAAATTCAAAGACAAATGACATGGTTCTCGCGTTGGTGCAAAGCGTATTCATTGTTGTACAAAAATATGTTTTACGACAGTGCTTTAGCCTCAAGCTTGTTCAAAGCTTGTTCTTAGTTGTGCATCAAATTTCAGGCTCTTGTTTTTATGAAAAGGACGGTAGTTGTTGCTCATACTACAGAGGTCAGCTTATAGGACAAAAATACACGTTGTTTAATGTGAAACTTGGATCGGTTCCTAGTACTATAACTTTCTTAGTTTAACATGGAAATTTTCGAACTTTAGTACTAACAGTTTCTTACTTAGATTCTTTTTTTCGGGACCGAAACTTTCCTTATTGCTTAAAAGTCGAACACTTATGAATGGATATAAACTTTATCGCCACGAAAAATATCCAAGCAGATCAAAATCACAAGTTACATTCTTTTCCAAACACAAGTCATACAAATTATCGATTAGATCCAAGTCGATATATTCGTTGTTAGGCAAACTGTGATTGTGCAGTTTCTTTATTTATCTTGAGCATAGTACTAGCGCCTCTTAATGTTTTGACCAGCTCAGTAATCGTTTGGTAGCTATCAAACAGTTTCTTCTTAGGAAGAAAGCGTGTACTTGACTTCTATCATTCGATCCAAAGGAGTACACTTTTTTATAAGAAACCTAGCTCAAGTCTAGTACTAAAAGTTTCTTAATCTTTGGCCACATTTTAGCTGTAAATGTTTCGTAAAAGTTTCTTAATTTAGCAAGCTAAATTTCTATGAAAGAGTGCGTAGAACGTAGCAAGCTATTTGTCCTAAAACAAACAAAGTGGGTCAGTACCGGTTAATTCTAAAGCAATGCCATACTCAAATTGTTTTGGTACAGCTTTACGTTGAACCAGGTAACGATATCAATGTGGTATTTGCCTAAAGTTTCTTAGCTCTTTCCTTGTAGCTCTAAAAGTTTCTTATATTTTAGGCTGTCTTGTACTAGATTACTTACAAGGTAGTTTCTTATAAAAAGAGAACGTGTTCAGTAAAAACCCGTGAAAAACCCACACAAAAGAAGCTTCATTTAATAAATACAGCCTGAAATTTTATATTTTGATTCAGATGTTCAGAACCTGTTGAACCTGCTATTCTAGCTATGTTCTCATCAATAGCTCATTATTTTTCCTCTGGGAAATAAACCCAACCTGTTTGGAAATCACATTCCTGCATGCATGCACCAAAAATAGTACATACAGTATGGTGATAGGCAGGTTCATACCTATGTTTTAACCACAAAGCCTTGGGTGATTAATTATACTGTCGCAGTATTTCCATGCCAAACTGTCAACTAGCATTTTTTCTGTCCTTTGCTTTGGAGTATGTATTAGAAATAAGCGCCCTGATAGCTAGAACTACCTCACTGTATAAGAACAAGAACAGGCTCATTTCAGAATTGCACGTTCTTATGTGCATACATACATACATACATACATACATACATACATACATACATACATACATACATACATACATACATACATACATACATACATACATACATACATACATACATACATACATACATACATACATACATACATACATACATACATACATACATACATACATACATACATCAGTATATAGATCTACATATCTATGTATATGAATATAGATAAAATTTCAGTAGGCAATAGCTGACTGAGAGTCTAAACTACTCAAAGTGGGCTACCAGAATTCTAATTTCATACTCCGGAGTGGATTCAAAGCCCAGCATATACTCCTTTTCTTGGGTTTGAAAACTAGCCAAGATAATATCATCTTGTAGGTGCACCAAATGCTATAATCAGATCTAGATTTTAGCTTATGTACTTAGAGCATTTTTGAAGGAAATTTGAGGAGCTTTGTTTGTCAATCCTGTTTATACACTTTAAAGATGCATTTCTTACTCATAGTGTTTGAATTTAATACTTGCTGTTTTCTTTTTGCTGTTTATCAAAGAAATGCGATGACATCACGGATCATTTACTCGAAATCAATGCTAATACCTACTTGCCTACAAAGAACCAAATACCTACAGGTAAGCTTATATTGTAGTAGTCCACGTTGTTCTATTATGACAAATCACTTTATAAGGAACCTACATATAGACGGCCTAAATATTTGAGGTACTTGCACTACTTACCGAAAAGAAACACAAGGAGCTTTGCAATTTGAGAAATTTTTATATCCGGAAACAATCAAGGAATAGGAAGCCAGTACCATTCATTTACAGCCGAAAATCACGTAGTTACATTTATTAAAGTTCTTTCATACCTTATTTGCGCTTTTAGTCTTGAGTTCTAGCCATACTTTCAGGTAAAATTTTTATGTTTCCTAGTGTCTGTACCACTTTTAGTGAAAGTGCAGTGAAGGTTAAGGAACTATTAAGCAGCTTTTAGTACTAGAATTTGATAAAAGGAGGTCCAGAAATAATGAACTTTGAGAAATAGGCCTTGAGCTAGGCTTATTTATGAGCAAAAAAGCATGTAGATCAATAACCTTCGCTATTTTGGTGTATTTGCTAACGAATATTCCTAACTGGGATGCTAATGAATTTTTCCTGTGTGGTTAGTAATAGGCTTCCACCTTCATAGTTACATCAAGTCATGCATGTGGTTGACAGAGTATTATTCATAGTTTAAATTTTCATAATTAATAAGACTTTTTATAGGCCAGAAAAGTTTTATTAGCATGAAAAACTAACAAAATTGGGAAAATAGGAAGCAGTGTTTTAGGGCGTTTCCTTGGCTATCGCAGAGTTTATGCAAATATTTCTTGGAAGCAAGAAATTGAAGCTTTTGTTTATACGTAATCAATACTGTCTTGAATCTGTGAATGTGCTATTCAATCTCCATACAGAATTGTTTAGAAAACATGCATAACTCATGAAGAGAATTTTACACGAATATTTTCTAAATAATTTTGGATGTAAATTGCATAAATTGTTTACCAATTGCGTATACTGTTGACTATGGTTAAATAAAAGCTCCAATCGATGACTTCCAAGAAATCTTTGCACATACTCTTGCAGATGACGCTGATCATTTTTTTATGAGATTTTGTTGGAGTTTATAAGGAAGTACGAATGAAAATTAAATGAAAGCCATAAATAATAGATCAAGTCACTTTTGGGAAAAATTTCTTGGACGTCTTCCATAATTGATGATGACGTATCCCAGAACTTATGAAAAAGGAAGGATTTGATCTTTTTTCTACCAAATTGATTTAGAAT
The DNA here is from genome assembly GCA_018155075.1 of Cassiopea andromeda. Classification (NCBI taxonomy): domain Eukaryota; kingdom Metazoa; phylum Cnidaria; class Scyphozoa; order Rhizostomeae; family Cassiopeidae; genus Cassiopea; species Cassiopea andromeda. The sequence goes on from WIPJ01000688.1 coordinate 419,028, forward strand.
TTCCTATAAAATTACCGTGTAAAAACTATTTTACGGCAGTTGAAAATTATAATTCTCAACATGCCTTGAAATTCTCATCATGAGTTGCGAATGTTTTCTAAATAATTTTGTACGTAAATTGTTTACCAATTGCGTGTACTGTTGACTATGGTCAAATGAAAGCTCCAATCGATGACTTCCAAGAAATATCTTTGCACATACTCTTACAGATGAGGCTGATCAATTTTGTATGAGATTTTGTTGGAGTTTATACGGAAGTACGAATGAAAATTAAAGGAAAGCCATAAATAATAGATTAAGTCAATTTTGGGAAAAATTTCTTGGACGTCTTCTATATTTGATGATGACATATCCTGGAAATTATGAAAAAGGAAGGATTTAATCTTTTTGTCTACCAAATTGATTTAGAATTTCGTATAAAATTACCGTTTAAAAACATAAAAACATTTTAGGAACATTTGACAAAGGACCTGTGTACTTCTATGGATATTTCCTCCTGCCAAGTATTTTATTATCTAGACTGTACTGTCCTTGCTTGTTGATACATTCCAACTATTTCTCTTTCAATATTGAAGGCATGAAAAACACCGTAGTATGCTTCAGTAGTGAGACATGAAATTTTCCCGCGAGAGAGCGAAGAAAAGGTGCAGTGATATTGAGAGTATACGGAGGCGTTTGGAACGGTAGGGGGTGGTTAGGTTACGGAAAAGATAGGGGGTGTACTTTCGTTACGTAATGCCACAAATTTAGTGTAATAATAGTTCTACGCTTTCACTTTCTGATGAGCATTTCCACAAAAATACTCAAACAAACAAAGAGTTTAAGATCTTATCGAGTTGAATCTTGCACTATCCCCAATCAATCTTTAATTTAAGCGATTTTGAACTATTGTCTTTTGAGATACAGCATCACGTTATATTTTGTGCATAGATAGAAGCTCGTTTTGCGGGAGGTGAATCCCATGCCAGAATGTTACGCAACAAAGAGGGGTTATCAGCTAGAATGTGACAAGCCGTTACATAGGGGGTGGGGCGTCAAAATGGCAGTTTTTCAGTTACGTACTTTTTGAATTATCCCTCTCTCTTTTAGACATTTTTTATTTGATTATAAAATAGTTTCATTCAAATATTCATATTCATTCGTGTTCACATAAATATTATGGCATCAGTAAATGACATGCGCTGAACTACACGTTTGTCTTATAAGGAAAATAGCTTATAAGAAAATGAAGCTCGAATGTCGAAATTTTAAGAAAATCACAAGGCTCAATTTTTCTTGGTCAAAAATCAATATTTTGTCATTATTACATTCTAAATGTTTAAAGATAGAATTCGAATTCGAGCATACAAGATTAGCAAAGAAAGGGTAACCTATTTTAGCCAGTTAATTTCAGTAAAAGTTTAGAAAATTTACGGAAGTCTCAAACTCAATTTCAGGAAAAGTCAAGAAAATTGAGGCTCAGGCAAAATGATGGTTTTCTTATTAAAAAAGGCGTGTAATGTACATGGGCGTAGGAGGACGTCAATTTTAGGGGGGCTGTAAACTTTTTGTAAACTTTCTGCCCGAATTTCCTATTGTTCTTTCAGAAAATTTGCCCGAGTGAAACGGATTTCTGCCCAGCTTGGGGAGGGGGGCTACTTATGGTAATGTACTTACAAATTGCGTAAAAAGCAAGACTTGATAAAGCAAAAAAAATTGTTTAGAAATCGAACAAGCTACTCTTCTTAGGGGATCGTGGAAGACCACCTCCCTACTATCCCTTTTGGTGCCCCTGTTAATGATTTCCGATAAAATACTGCACTTAATGCCAAATGTATGGAATGCAAGAAGACATGACCATCATTATTCATAGGCATGGGCGTAGGAGGAAGTCAAATTTAGGGGGGCTGTAAATTTTCTGCCCCAAATAGAGCTGGAGAGCAGGCAGAAAAGTTGCCCGAATTTCCTATTGTTCTTTCAGAAAATTTGCCCGAGTGACACGGATTTCTGCTCAACTTGGGGGCTGCAGCCCCCTGGCCCCCGCCTCCTACGCTTATGTTCATAGGGAGTTTTTGGTATGGTTTTTCACAACTCACTAGGAATTTGTGATGGCTTTATTTGCTATGGTCAAGTATGATGGATACACGTTTCTAATGAGAAGCGTGTTCAACAGAATCCTAGAACTACACACCCTCAAATTTAAAAAGAGTATTAGAACTACAAGGAAAGTGCTAAGAAAGCACTAAGCCAATAGCATATTGGAACCGTTACCTGCTTCAACCAAAGATACTGGAGGAGAGGCTGGATAGGCACCTCCTCAAGAACAATGGACAATGTTATCACCCAACATTTCACATTATCGCTATTGTTATCGGCGTAGTAGCCTATCCAGCCTCTCCTCCAGTATCTTTGCTTCAACATAAAGCTGAATCAACAACGATGTGGACATTCATTGGTTCAGATTTTAACTCGCTTTGACACATTTTAACTCGCTTGACACATTTTAACTCGCTTTGACACATTTAACTCGCTTTGACACATTTGACACACATTAGATGGCTAGCCTCCCGTTTTGTTTACATTTTCAATGCTGTTTTGTTTTAAAGTAAGAAACTTGTTGAAACTGTTAGAACTAAATTTGGACCAAAGATTAGGAAGCCTCTACTACTAGACCTTGACCCAGGTTTCTTATGAAAAAATGTTTCGCTTGTTTGAGAGACTTTCAATCTCTCAATCGTTTACGAAGCCTTGTGCTATCCTTCAATTGATTTTGAGAGGCAGCTACTCATTAATTTTTCCATACCCAGTTAATGAGAAGCCAAAGTACAATTCTGCATAAGTGTTTGGTTTCTCATTCAAGTACACCTAATATTTGTTTACTTCTTTAAATATTTGTTGTCCCTTTTCAGGTGAGAAGGCCAGTGTGCGTGAAAATGATGGTGAATTTGATTTTAAAAGACCAAAGTTATTACGAGAGGCTTTAGATAATGTCGGTGGTAACGGATATGACCATACATTCCTGAAGTGTCATAAGAGTAACTATTGTGCAAGGTAAATTCTCGTACCAGCTACCTGAATAACTCATTCATTCACTCACTCGACCCCTTACTCACTTCAATCGTTAGCTAACTTACTCACTTCTGTGCTCACTCACTTACTATTTCGCTTGCTTGCTCTCAGTTTCTCACCTTACTTACTCACTCACTCACTCACCCACTCACCCACTCCCTTACTCATACAATCACTCACTCACTCACTCACTCACTCGTTCAATCGCTCTGACATACTCACCTCACTCACTAATGCACTCACTCACTCAGTCCCTTACTCACTTGAATCAATCACTCACTTACTCACTTTCTACTCACTCATTTACTCACTTGCTTACTCACCTGCTCGCTTTTTCGACTCACTGATTTTTTTAGTTGAGATGTTGTCGAGAAAGATTTAAGCTTCCTCGAATGTACAGTTTATCAAACATTCATCACTTAGATTCGTTGAATTTGAATGTTTCTGATTAATTCATCCTTATTTGCAATATTAACAGAGTGCAACATCCAGGGTCCGGACGTGTGTTGGAAATCTACTCAAGTCAACCTGGGATTCATTTGTACACTCCAGATTTTACTTGTGGTTCTCTAGTTGGAAAGCATGGAGAAGCGTATTCCGGTAGAAGCGGTTTCTGTATCGAAAATCAAAATTTCCCAAATAGTATTAATATGGTGAGATCTCAAATTTATTTTGTACTGCGAATGTGATAGAATACGGTGATAGTATAATAGTTCTTATCAAGGAAAAGACAACTTAAGCTAGGTGTAAGATATATTACAGGCTACATTCAGTGGGGGCGCTACGGGAGGGGCTGCCCCGCCCCTCCCACCCGCTTCTCACCAAGATCAGCTTTCTAATTGATCTTGGAGTTCGATGAAAAAGTTGATTAGAAACATGTTGGGGGAGGGGTGAGAGACCTCTAGCAAGATTTTAAAATCGGTGTGGCAACCAGATTGCGTAACAATTTTTGGGCGTGACACCTAAAATTCCCCCAGTCTGCGATGGCTGGGGCCGCCCCTGGTTCCATCAATAGCGAGAAAGACACGATATCACCTATGTCCCACTGTAAATGCGGCGTAAAAACCAGTGCATGCAATTTCCAAGAAGCAAACAGAAACACAACTATATCGATCAATAATACAGAAATAGTTTAACATAATATCATGCTTAATGTGTTGCAATATTTTTGAAAGAAATCTTGTATCATGAAAGACTTCTATCTTTTTAATATTTTTTATTTTCTATTTCAGCACTTTCCACCATCACCGATTTTACGTCCAGGCTGCCTATATGAACATTTTATCAATTTAAAGTTTTCGGTTCAATGATAATCAATTTTATGAAAGAATTTTACATAATGCATTTTCTTCTTTGCACGTGTAGAATCATGATTGCGTTCTTATCATAACTTTCAATAGCTTTGAAGGAAAAACCATACAGAGAAGAGTGCTTTAGCTTTACCCCCTCCAGTGATGTGGCGAGACACCTTCTGTTGGGGGGGGGGGAGCGTTCTGACCAATTGACCAACCATTGTTACTAAATTGTTACTTTAAAAAGGTCACAAAAAATACTGTGGCCAACCCTCTTGCTGCCTGCCTGGCTAACTTTTGACCAACTTTCTTGAAAATTTGAAAATATTGGAGGGCGACGCCCCTACGCCCCCACCCCCACATCCCTGCCCCTTCCCCCACATACACACCCCTCTTGCATACAGTATTTTTCAAGTGCTTTTGGAAAATCACGAAGCTCATTTGGATGTCAACCTCTGCTTTGCCATCTCTTCGTCCCACCCATACCTTATCAATGCCTCAGCGCGTCTTATTCCCACCTAGTATTCCTTTCTAATTTTAAGCGTTCTCCTTGTTTCATCGTCAACTTTTACTGCACATTCAATTATACTAGCTGAAGCTAGGAATCTCATGACTTGACGCTGGTGAAGTAATTTTGGATTCGCTTTTTAGTAGCTCTGCTTATGCAAACATTTATTCGCTATTGGCAATGAACATGTTGGTAGTCGCCTTGAAGTATTGTTTTTAGTCGCACGTTGTCGCACATTGATTCCCGAACTACATTCATTTCATTTTTCATTTTATCAATATTTATACACACGAGTACCTTTCAGCTAGGAAAATTAACACTAATAACAATATATTTTTAGAAAGAAAACAAAATAATTTTAAGAATTGCTGCTCTACCAAGGGGTCGTGTTTGGGTCCTGTAGGTTCAAAAGATACTCTCTAAAACCTGTTTTAAAACGAGCGACTGATTCTCGTTCTCGAATGTTGTCAGGGATATCATTCCAGTTTTTGACACCAGATAAGTCAAAATTACTTTACCTGGTGGTCCCCTGCAAATGCGTTTTGGAATCAATGTATCCTAGAGAGATTATTTATAATAAATAGTACGTGCACAAAGAACAAATACAGTCAAACTCACATATTTCGGATGTCTTAGGACCAGATAAAACAATCCGACTTATGCGAAATTGTAAAAAACGGGACTGAATGATGGAGCTTTGTCGGAATTTTGAAGTATTCCACTTAGGCGCATCCGACTCACGTGAGTTTGACTGTATAAGCCCTGATGCAAATCAGTAAAGCAATTAGTCAAAAGTGTTCTTCTTGTTTTTGAGAATTTTGCCCTGGTGCCTTCCCCTGAAACCCTTGCGATTTCCCAATAAACCACATGCCCTAGTTTGGAAACTACTGCTTTGGTAGAGATATTTAGAAAGATTCATCGCTTTGCTTTACGCACCTGAAATTAATAAAAAGTAGATAGAATTATGAAAATTGTAATAAGTGTTATAATTATATGAAAAGAAACTATTCTCTCTCAAGTTCCAAGTAAACGGGGGCCCTAATAAACCGTGACGGGAAAAATCTCCGAAATTTGATACGCTGGGGGGAAATAAGCAGATGCTCAGAATTTGAAAACGACTTAAAATGATTATAAAACGATGGAAAGAACAAAAACAGGGTTGTCATAAAACATAAACTAAATTTCATACATAAGCATGCTATTATGCATTGACAAGTGGGCGTCAATAGTATCAAAAATAAAAGAAATAAAATGAGGACTTAGTAAAAACTTGATTGAAATTAATAAGCGGGGTGGGGCGTTTATTTGGCACTTGAGAGTACTTACAAGCTAATTGTATAAAGAAGCTATTAAAAATCAATTTTGCTTCAAAGTTGAAGCAGAAATTATGCCTATATTAGATGTAATATGAAGATTTTGATATATTGCAGTAAATAAACATTCTTCATATAAAAGAATTAGCAGTGGTAGCTGCTTTGTTTGTAAATCTAACTTGGTATTCTCTGGTTGAATTCATCAGCAATTTCCTGGGAAAGAAAATAGCATCAGATATGGATATCTTTTGGAAAACCACCCAAGGAAAGAGCTCCAACAGAGTGACCAGCGTCTCAATTTTGATTCCTTGCCTAATCACACAAGTGTTATGTTGGTTGTAAGATGGTTTAAAGTGTGTAAAATTACTGAAGAACTTATTGCTCGCTATACATTCAGTCCATGTCAATTCAACCTGGGTTTCGCTGGTGGACTTGGGGAATTCCATGTAATTGCTGTTTACATTGCGTACTTACTATATGCCGTATTTCCTCTTTTAAATGCCGCGGCGTTTATAAACTTTCCAACGCTTTTAGGTATGGCATTCATTGGATGTATATAACTGCAAGAGAATTTCATCTGTTGTGTTGATATAATTTACAGATACTTTACAAATGTTCTGAAGGAAAGAGGGTTAAATTCCACTAATAACGATGTTCTGTGCCAATTATTTCATGAATCTACCTCGTGTATTTAGCGTTCAATAATAATAATAATTATTATTATAATAAATAGTGAAAGCACCCTCTTGGTCCTTGGCTACTTGTTGTAACCCGCCCATGAGGTATATGTCGGCAATAAGAACTGCCTGTGCTAAAGCTATAAGACAATAATAAATAGTAATTATTATAATAATACCGTATTTTAACAGGGTAATTCAATCAGCTAAAATCAAGCTACTATCAACAGAAGACCTTTTGAAGAATATAAATCTAAATAGTGTAAATACCTTAAACATAAAACATAAAAATATAGAAATCAATAAGACATATAAAATATAGTATATAAGCGGTGTTAAAAGAGGAAAAATGCATTAACGTTTAATCGTACATTCGGCTGCACATTAATGTAGGAGTTGAAGAGTTTACTCTGAATACCTGTGCCCCCTTCGCTTTAAAAAAGTGCTTTCTATGTCCTTGGGGCTGCAAATAGCACATATTTTTATATTCCTAAGCTAATATCGTGAAAGGCTTTGCTCCCACTTCAACGAACGTACATCATCTTGATTTGATGTTCTTTTCGCTCTGATGAAATTGATCCACTGACTGCAACTTTAATTGTGACAACCTTTCCAACAAGTTCCTGAGCATTATTAGGCAAATGATGTTGCAGTGAAAGAGTTGTGTTGGTCCCTTTCATCAGACGTACTGAGGAGGGGTTTACCTGCATGCTGCCATATGTCGATGAAGCTGTTACGTTATAGACGTCTGTTTCAGATTTGGAATAAAAGTACACGTAAACTGGTGCAGTATTGTTCCCTACTGTAGCTGTGTATTCATATCCGGCTCTCATTGTTAGCAGTACTATGCTTGAGTACTTAAAACTAACTTGTGAGAGTCTTGTGAAATTGTGCCCGTTTTTCATCATCCCCTTTAGGCGAATTTTAAACTTGCTATTTGGCGTCTTCATAGTACATCTAAATATACTCTTTGCATTTTCCATTGGTTCAACTTTGATATCATTGCGAATAATGCTTCCTGTCTCATTAACTACATCCATTGACAATGAATTTGGGTCTAACAAATCAGTTCCAGCAACTTGTAGCATTGTAGTTGTGTTTTCGCCTGAAATAAGAACGTGATTTCTCACTTTAGCCAAGTAAGGATAGAGGCCAGAGTCACGAGGCAGGACAAGAAGGAAGAAGTACATTAAAGGACTGCGAGAATTAACTCGTCTAAAGTTATCGTTGCTGTGTGGTTACATTTTGGATTTGACTGATGTAATGAAAAATGTAAGATTGTGAATAACTATTTTACACGGAAAAAACTTGCAGCAGTCAATTGCAGCCTAAAAAAGAAGAAGAGCAGTCTGTTTTTCTGAATACGTATACCTTCAATGTATATGCCTAACAGCAGTAGAGACGCCGGAGAGGGAACAGAGGGGAGCAAGCGCCCCCGTAACTTTCACTTGGGGGAGCAGGTGCAGCAAAAGTACCCTTTTAAACAAGCAGTAGAATTCATTTTTAGACATTGATATGATACAAAAGGAGATCGAATAAGCTATAGAAACAAGCAAAATATGATTGGAAGATAGAGCTATTTGTGCAATTGTGTGAAATATTGGCTCCGTTAAAGGATAGAACGAAATTGTCTCAAAGAAGTGCCTTGGGCCCCAAGAGGTGCCTATGCTAGGCGATGTCCCAATTAGGTGCCCATGAAAGTCTGTACCCTTTTGCTCCTGTTGGCCCCTCTGACCCAATATCGTTCCCACGTACTTGAACAGCAGTATACCTATACTATCTTTATAGAGATCCTGACATACAGCAGGCCTCTAGATTCCTGAACTAGGTAAAGAGGAGGGGGAGGCGCAAGTATCTAGCTAAGGATCAACAGTCAGTTGCGTTGACTTCAAATAATAATGTGGAGCAGATCTACGGGTAGTTTTAGCAAATAATTTTACGAGCCTACACTCTTTACATCTATGGTCCTAGGAAAGAATTTCAATTCAGTTTTAGAAGGACATTTCTTCCTGTCATTTATATATTTAAATGTTGCAGCTCTGTTCCCGAGTTAAGTTTTTGGCTGTTGATCAGTTTAACTTAGGGATCGTTCATTATTTATGCCTCAGGTTGGGGTTGAAGAGAAATAGGTTGGGTAAATGATTTTTCAGGTAGCTTCAAGGTTGGGTATATCATTTTTTGTCTCATAAAGGTTGATTAGCAAACTTTTAATATCTCTATATTGATTGGGTAGCTATTATTTTTATACTGCACAAGGTTGGGTAACAAAAGTAATTGCCCAAGTAAGCATTTCTCTTCAGCTCCAACCTAAGACACAAATAATGAACGGTCCCTAAGCCGTAGCAACGCGTAGAATGTTGACCATAAAGAAATGCAGAGTATGTTTACATGTTGTAGCCTGCTCGGTCTTGCTAATTCGTGCTTTATTGTATTGGGTGATGCTATCGAATTTGTTTGGGCACCGTGTTCGAATATGCTCAATTGACGTACCAGTTATGTTAGCAACAGAAACATGCAGAGGCGGCGCCAGCCATCGCAGGTTGGGGGAACATGTAAAGCCGCACCTTTTAATAATCACACCATTTGACTGCCACACCCATTTCACGGCAAGCAGATGACTATCTTGCCTTCCTAGCACAGCGGTGGGCAGCTAGAGATGCGATGAAAGAGCAATGGTATGAAAAAAGAGGAATTCCATCCAGGGACGTAACTTCAGTAAATTGTTGGGGGATGTCAGAGGTTGCCCAGAGAAAATATTTCGTCTCATTAAATGGCCCTGCCGAAATACATTGGACCACCATTTTGCCCTACGAATAGCAAAATTTCAAGGCTATGGGGGTGACTCACCCCTATACCTCCTTTAGCTTTCGTCTCTGATTACATCTTGCTAGAGATCCACCCCACACAACTTCTCGTCAAATTTGGACGAATTAGAAATTCGATCCTGGAAAGAACTGGAAAGAAGCTAGTTAACCTTTTCAGTTACATACCGCTCATCAGACACTAAACTAAAACGACTTTGTAAGAAGACCAAAGATCACAGCATGAGGAACATGGTTGTGGAGCCCAAGGAAAGCTACCTGAAGTCCATATCCCATCCACACAAAAGGAGAACTTTGCAGTTTTTCATACTGATAAGTGCTTAATGAAAGAAATTATTCTTGGTTTTAAAAATTCTGCCAATGGTAAATATCCTGCGATGTTAGAACAATGACAGAAAGTACTGCTAAAGCAATGCATTCAACTTGAAAAGTAATATTAGTAGGTAATAAAGAGCTTTGAAAGGTCTCCCTTTTATGCCCAATTAATCATTTATTAAAGTAAATAAGTTTTTTGTTTGTTCTATTTTTTGGGCCTTCTGTAAGCCTTTTAACACGCTTGGATGGCTGCATCAGCCATAGGACAACGGTTCTTAACCTTTTGGAGGTACTGAACACCACAAGTGTCATGCATGCTATCATCGAGCCCTTTACAGTTAGAAAAAGAAAATGAACGTCAAATTCAAAACATATGTATATAACGATATACTGTACTAGTGTACAAACTGACCAAGCAGAGCGTGACGTCACGAATCATACAAGTGGGTGAACCAAACCACCAAACCCTCAAAATGACTCGCTGAACCCCCTTGGGCTCGATCGAGCCCAGGGTTAAAAGCCCATGCCATAGAAAGAAGAGGTATATTACAATGACTTCACTTGATTCTATTTATGTGGCAATGCATTTGATGTCGCCCCTAAAATTCCTCAGATAAGCGTCCATCAATGGCAATAACAAAACAATACACCCTTAATCGTAGCGCAGGATACTAAGAGAATATTTACAACAGAAACGGCCAACCTCTCGCTTGTAGGTTAAATCCAATGATATAAAAGATTCTATATTATTGGATAAACTCGTTTCACAAGCCGTTCTGGCCTGTCTGGTCACGGAGCTAGACAGCCCCATGGAAAAGGTTGCCCACCACTGCTCATGCATACGAAGGAAGTAAAAGCTACCTATCAGGCATGGGCAAGGAATATCTATTGTGATAGGCTGGACTCCAACATAGTTCCAATTATCTACTGAATTTTAGAATGCAGAAAAAATTTTACCTTTCACTGGAGTTTCTACTGATAAAACAGGGCTGGTTTCATTTTCGCTATGTAGGAAATATGGTGTGAAGTCGATTGTATTGTTTCCAGCAGACTTTGCGGTATATGCTTTGGCCTCAACTCCATGTGGACACTTCAATTGCCATTTACCCGGTATTGGATACCTCTCCTTAAAGATGCACGAGTACGTTGTACTAATAATTGGCAAGTACTGTTGACCATATGGATCAACAAGTCTGACATTTTGCGCTTGATTCGCCTGCGTAAGTTCCATTGAAATCAACAGAAGTGTAACCTCTCCATCCAGTGTCAAATAGATGCTAGATCCACCTTTGCCTTCTTCTATGATAACACTGTCTTTCAAACTATCTTCAACATAGTCCTTGAACTTCTCAATTTCACTATCAGTTTGCAGGGGGAAAATTTGCCCTGATGTATACGATGCCACCTCAACAAACCCTGGATCAGTGCCCGAAAAGCACTCATTTTTGACGAAAAAGTTAATTGTCGCGTAGACATTGCTAGCTAATAACTTCAGCTCTTCTATATTGCTTTGTGTACGATCTTTTGCGCTTGCATCAGTGAATACAAACATGGGTGATCCAAGTTGTGGTTGGAATTTAAGGGCATCAATCATTCCTTTGAATGCCAACTCAGGACAGTCTCCACCACCAAAAGCAGTCAAGCTTGAAATAGAAGAAACAAACTGCTGTCTTTCAGATTCACCTTTGTACGTCAAAGGGCCAGTACCTAAATAGAATATTCGAATGAGAAGATTCATCAGTTACATTCATAGTAATCACTGCATAAGAGAAAAATAATACTGTCTTTCTTGTTTTACGAATGAAACTCTCGAAGAAACTCATATTAAAACTGTGTTTCAAGTGTACCATTTCGCTATACAGTCATTGAGCCATCATTTCTGGCACAGTCATCATTTCCTCACAAATAGCAAACTTTGATAGCGTCAGTTGATATGCATTGAAACTAGGCTCCTTAGTTGTAAGTTGCAATATAGCACTTCTTGATACTAAGTTAAGTGAAAATATCAGAGCATGGGAAGATGTGCAAAAATCCGGACATGAGTGGTTATGGTTAGATTCTAAATTAAAGTCATTGTATATGTTTCTAACTCACACAAACCTGGGTCGTTAAATGGAGAGAGGATGTAGTCAACAGGAAATTCTCTGTCCCTATTGACAATAGATGTTGCAATTGCCTTGGCAGCGTTGATTTCACCAGCCATGCTACCAGTTGTATCAATGGCAAACATCAGAGTAGCTGCCCCATTTTGTGACATGAGCTTGGCAAAGTTATAATCGCCAATCCCAATCTTTATAAGTTTCAGATACCCTTGTGCGCCTCTGCTTACCTCAGATGTGGGCATTCCTTCCTCCAATACTTTCTACAGAATAAATTCACAGAAGAACTGTTTCAATAAAACCAAACCACCAACTGTGTCAGAAGAGGGCTTTGTAACAAAAATTTAGAATGGTATGTAAAATGCAGTAATACTGTGTTGAAAAATTAAATCCTGGCTGCAGATGGGATTGAACTGCATGCTGGTATCTCTTAGGTTTTGTAACTACTTCTAGTCATGTTTCTTCTACCATTTTTACTGTTTACTTTCTTGCATACTTGAGTGGTGCATAGGAAATATTTGAAAAACTCTGTTTCCTTGTTAGAGCTGCCATTGGTGATGCTACGAAGGGTCTGGTGGGACATATCCCCCAGTTTTCTCCGGCATCAGTCTTCTAATTTGGCCAAATTTGAGGGGAAATTGTTAGGGTTAATGTGGGAGGCCTACAGTAGCATTGCATAATGGGTGTTGCAACTGCAGGGCGTGTTAATTTACGGGCATTGCCTGCAAAAGTAGTTCCCTTTAGTAATCTAAGCCTCAAAGCCTTAGCCCCCTATTCTCTCTAAGTAATATAAAAAAATGAAAGAACAAAATAGTGGTATAAGTTTTTACAGAAACAACAGCAACAGCAGGAACAACAAAGACCGGCCTATTTTCCATGTTGGTCCTCCACCCTTCCTTCTTCCCCTTCTCTGATTGTTGATATCTATTTAGAGAAACAAACTATGCAACAAATCTCCTTGCCTTAATATACACAAACAAGCTCTTTGCAAAGATTGATCTTGCAAATTCAGTGTCAGTTCCATTGACAGCGATCTTAATGATTCTTTGCATGTCTTCTAGTCTTTCTGCTGGAGTTCTTCTTCTCGTATATGACGTATACAATGGACCAGTTGAGTCCAAACTTCTTCTCGAACGTGAAAGGGATGGCTCAAAGTAATCAAATGCATTCTCATTGGCAACTTCTCTTTGCATCGAAAAGACTGCTTTTTGAAAGCGACCTGGAAAATTCATAAAGAAAGTAGATAATTTTCATCGTTGATTGGTGGTATGCAATTTAACTATACCTTTTTTACAAGGAGCAACCTTTCTGCCTTCACCTTGGATATTTCTTAATATTTTGTTTCTTAAATTCTTAAAAAACTTCCAATAGCAATAAAAATCACGATTAGACAACTTTGATACAAGAAATAGAATGTTCAGGTTATATGAAGCATATAGTGGATGTTGTTTCTTCATTTTTTTCAGCCATACACGTCTTCCTACAAAAAATGTCTTTTGGAAATATGAGGTTGAATTTAAGCAAAATTTTTCTTATATTTTGCCTAAATTCAACCTCATATTTCCTATAGACATGTTTTTGTAGGACGACGTGTATGGCTTCTATTCAAGAATCTATGTAGCTTGATAAACAGCTACTTGTGTAATGGCTTGAATACCCGTTTTAGCGGAGAAAGTTAATATGATTATGCTCTCCCCCCAAACATAGAGATGTGGTTTTGTGGGCGTAAGTGAGGGAGGTGTCACGGCCCCTGATATTTTTGAAATTTCAAGAAAGTTGGTCAAACAGTCGACCATGCGGCAAGCGAGTTGGTCAGAGATTTCCGTGATCTTTTTTATAGTAACAGCAGTTGGTCAAAGTGTCAAAAGGCCACCCCCCCCCATGGAAAGTGTCTCGACATATCTCCATCCACACAGAACTACTGACCTGCTCGCAAAATACTTGCTCCCCAAGTTGAGAGCAATAACAGGATTTACCGTTGCAGGAGAATACAGGTACCCGAAATTTATGAATACTATCTACTTCCTTAGGTTGAAGAGAAATGACGCTTCATGGTTCTGTGAGTATTTCTTGACTAGGAGGTGGATAAATGCAAAAAATGCAGTGGTGGACATAAGATGGGCAAGGGAGCAAAGTGCTCCCCAAAGTGCCATTGTGTCGGCAATTTCTCGAGAATTGTAGTGAAACCAATGGCCAAAACACGATTTTTAATAAGAAAAATACTTTTTTGCTTGAGCTTCAACTTTCTTGTACATCTCTTCTCATAAAAACTCATAAAAAGCATATGTAATCGATAAACATTCTTTTATAATGTCTGCAGTTTGAAAATATGGGTGTAGTTGAAGCTAGGCCACACCAAAAATGCTCGTATGGTTGCACCTAGAACCTCCCTTGTTAGAATTTCTAGAAATAACTACAGGGAGAGATAGCCAGGAAGGTCTACATATAGCTTAGCAGACTATATGTCTTACAGCCTGCAACAACATAGAGGAAGTGATTCAGGCTGAAGATAGAAGGAACAATGAATAGCTGCTGAAAGACTCCATAAATGGATACTTTTTGCTAGTGACAAGTGTATATTTTAGGTAGTTGATACTGAAGCTGAAGATGTTTGTAGGTAGTTTGCTTTGAGTATTTGACCATAGCGAATTGAACTTTAGTAGGGAATGCTCAAGAAGGAAAGATATGATGAACGCCTGTAATGTTAGTCGAGATCGAGTCTTCCGGTGTGCTTGTTGCGAATGGGTTCCAAAGCCTGTTTTGTATTTACATGAACATTGTTTAAAACTTTGTAGTGGACGTACCTGTTGACTGTTGTGTCGAATTCTGGGTTATTTGATAGTTCACTATAATGTCTTGAACAAGTTGTTGAGTCATAGTAATACCAGAAGATCCTGAAAAGATGAATTAGGGATTTGAAATGGTTGTTATACTGTAGAAATAAACTGCACGAGTAGTTTGCGCTGTAGATACTTGAATTGCAACGTGTTTTGCATACAAGATCGGATCCAAAGCTGGATGTTGGGGGGGGGCATCTGATTCATTTAATTGTCCTTTTTAAGCAAAAAGTTTCTTAATACAATTGTTTGCTATAGGAAATGTTACCTTGTTGGGAGCCCATGGTCGCCCCAAACCCTCCACTAGATCCGCCCCTATTGTATATCTATGATAGAAGGTAAACGTGCCATTTTCATACTTCTTTCCTAAAATGAGTCTGCGGTCTCGACATATGATTGAGAGTCATAATTTCACTTGAATGAGCAGAGAGAATTAAGTATGAAAGCACTAGCGCTGAAGAAATGACTATGTACTTGCATTTGCGTCTGTGTGTATGCGTGTATCTACGTGCTTCTGCGATTTTGTGTATGTACTTATATGCATACTGCGCGTTGCAATCATTATACCTCAAATTTTGAAATTGCATGCGCAGAATCTATATATGACACTGTTAAATCTAGGTGTTCATAAATTTAATAAGAAAAGCCTTAACTGCCCTCTCGATTTTAGCAGGAAATTTGCGAAGCATGATTTTGATTTTTAACATGATTTTTAATGCAACATACCCGGACAAATCGTGTTCCCGCAGATGGCTGTTTCAGTGGAAGGACCAATGCATGCTGCACCACCATATTTTGGAGTAGGACTATTGCATTCTCTTGTTCTGTTTCGTGTCCCACCGCCACACGTTTTACTGCAAGGCCCATACTGAGACCAAGTTGAATATGATCCATTGACTGGAAGAGTGAATGAAATACGTTTACGAAATAATGCTTCATGGTACTTCTGATGAACTTTGAAAAACTTTCATTATCGATTTTTAGAGATATCAGCTTCAGCAACATACAAAGTAATTCATACGACCAATTATGAGGCTAGATCAAAACTAATGTAACTATTTTGTAGAATAACTTTAAGGAATTGAACATATTCTATATTAGTAACTTTAAAAAGAGGTGTCTTTGATGTAGGCCGTAATGCCGGGAAACTTTTTATTTCACTACTTCACTAGAACACCCCGGTACAGCCAGGTCAATAACCAAAAGGTATTGATATCTTTGAATTAAGAACAAGCTTGCTCTAGAAACGATGGGAAATACACTCCGAAGGTCCTTTCATTCTCAGGTGATAACTTTTTGCAGCGTCATTGAAATTGCTTTAAAGCACATCAATGCAAAATGAATATTCACTTTTCATTTCATTTTATCTTATTTAAACACAAAATCCCATTTCAGCCATCAATTATAAACACAAAGAAAAGTAAATGAAAATGCAAAACTAAACTAGAAATAATATTGGTAGATATTGCTGGTCTTCCAAGAGTCATGCTTTGGGAAAGGATGCTAACTGTGCAGGAATTCCTTTAATTTCTTTTTGAACGAGATAATCGCGGAACTCATTCTTATCTGTAATGCAATTTCCTTCTACGTCTGTGCACCACAATAGAAAAAAATTCCCTTTGGAGAATTACAGATTTTGTATTTGAATATCTATATGCAAGCAATTTCTTGTCGAATAGTGAGATATTTGGGATCTAGTAACAAGACTTCCTTTTAGGCTATCGGGGGGGGGGCAACTGTACCTCTATAAGAGACCGTTTCTTATTCTGTAGATCATAACAGCCCTGTCAAATTTTACGAAATTTAAGACCGAAGGCCAATTGCAACACGACCCGTCCTTGAATCTTGAGCCTTCTATAGCGTGCGTGCTCTGTTCTGTAAACGCTGAAGGTGATCAAGCTTGTGCTAGACAAATTGTCCCATAGTTCATCATGGTACCTCAGGTGACTTTCAATCATTGCTTTATACACGTGATCCAATTTAGATTTGGGGAGTATGCTCTTTAGTTTCCATAGGAACGAAAGAGCATTTTTGATTTTACTTTGATTTGATTTGATTTTAAAGTTTTTATATTGTTCATTCCACGTCAGGTCTTCGTCGACTTTAGTTCCAAGGTTTTTAGCCTTTTGAGCTCGCTTGACTGGCTCTCCATTTATATTTACCGCTAGTGGATCAAGAATACGGTTGGTTTGGCGTTTATGACCAACAGCCATATAATCTGTGTTCAAACTAAGCTTGTTCTGACGTAACCATTCTGTACTGTTGTCTATCTCAGCTTTTAGAGCATTACAGAGATCGTAACTATCTTCTGGAGAACATGTGACGCTGGTATCATCCGCGTACATATTTGAGCAGCAACAAATGGAGAAGCAGATGTGACTTTGCTAAATGCTTTCTGGTGTTTTACTACTTCAAGTACATGAAGTATGTGCCAACTGACTTACAATTAACTTATTTTGTTAAGTTTGTACAACTACATGTATAATGATACTTCAGTTCAGTTCATCTCATTTTAAAGGGTAGCCAAGGCCTAGTGGAAATGCACTCGACTCAGACCTATGCGACTCTGGGATCGAGGCCCACCGTAGGCCTTTGGTGACGCCAGGAAGGGCATCCGGGCCTAAAATTATTATACCAGAACTGAACTCACTAAGTTTATCTCATTTTAAATTCATTATATACAATTTAGTGAGAACTGCACAAACAATGGCGGTTTTGGAGGAGCCAGAGGGACCAAGAGGGCCATAGCGCCAGGCCCCGCGCTTTTGATAACCCAGAAGGGGCCCCGCGTCTGTAAAAAATTGAAAAGAAATCACAGGAAAACATGTAAATACTTGAAACAAGGGCCCTGTAGATGATTTCGGCCCCGGAACCCGCGATACCTAAAACCGCCAATGTACACAAAAAAGATATAAACTGAATTGTCTGTAGGGAACTGTTCAGAGGAGTAATTCTCTCAATATTTACAAAAGGAATCAAGGAAGGAGAGCAGCCCCTGGTAAAATTGAAGCAGAAATACAAAAGTTTTAGCTAATACGTACTTTGCTTTAGTCATGTTTTGAATCAATGTTAGAATTGAAAGTAATAATAATCTTATTCAAAAAAAGGAGTGATTTACTAGTTTTCGTTATACCTGGGCAAGGTGTCTCTCCACAGACGCCTATTTCAGTTGAAGGACCACTGCATGTCTTTCCACCATTCTTAGGCGAAGGATCATTGCACTCTCTTGTTCTATTTCTAGTCCCACCACCACCACATGTTTTGCTGCAAGGTCCAAACTGGGACCAACTTGAATATGATCCATTAACTGGAAAATTGAATGTAATGCATTTATTTTAGAACATTTAAAACATAAATCTTTCAGAAATATTCATGGCTCAATTCAGTGTCAATTTTAGCATAGAGGGCAAGAGCATTGAGGTGCTGGGAGACAGGAGAGGGGGAGAGGAACTAAAAAGCAGCAAACTTGGTACTACGTAACAGATGAAAGGGCCTAAGAACTGGCTTACCAATTGGAATTTTACTACAAGCTGCTGTTTACGTGCAATGTCAAAGACACAAAGAAAGCTAGAGGGACGTTTTGTGTAAGTCAAAGCACAGTAACAGTCTAGCAGTATCTTGTTCATTCTCTGTAAGTTTCCCCAGCTCTCAATTACTTGCAGCAATGCTTGCCGTGAACTATTCATTTAAAATTCAACATTACATACCTTCCTGAAAAAGAAGAGAATCAACCAAGGGACCAAGAACATTTCCAGGGGGGCATGACCCCCCTAGCCCACCATAGATTGGCAACTGCATCCAGAATGATGGAAAATCTAATCAGTACCCGCAGAATGTGTCAGACCTAGGTTCTTTGGAACGTTGAAGAGCACAGAAAAAAATGAAAAGTATATGGTTTAGTGGAAGCGTACTGTCTATCTTCAACTCAAACATTAACTCCTCGCTACTCTTAACAACAAAAAACGGTTAGGATCGTCCTTTCTACTCAGACGGGGTATGAGCAGAAGCTCATATTATACGCACACAGCTAAATAAACAATTGCAAAACGTTTTTTTTAAAAAATTACTACATCAAAATTACTACCTTTCACAAATGCGAATGCGGAAACTCTTTTGGGGCATATGCGTTTTATGATTCATTGCACACGTTACGCTAGATTGACTGACGACACTAAAGCAAAACGGCAATTGTTACACAATAGGTTTACTGTTCCGCGTCTATGAGGTAGTTTTTGTTTTTGTCCGTCCAGTCATTGTTTGTGAGTAATCTGTTTCCATGTCGTTACCCATCAGTTGCCATCTTATGGCGTAATCGCCCTTAAGTAATAACCCTTTCTTTTTGCTGTGTTATGTGTTTGCCATAAAATGCGAACGCCGTATTTTGTAGTTCAGTCGTCAGTAGAAGTCACAAGAAGAAGTTAATAGTGTAAGCCGTCCGTGAGTTTACGTTGTCGTGTGCTTGATTGTAATTTGCTGTTCTGTACGTTGATGTTGCCGTTATCGCAGTAGGGGTTCGTAAGATGAAACAAAGTTAAAGTCAATAATTGAAGAAGATTCGCGAGCTTTTTGTTGTTAATCGCTGTTATTTCTATTTCTTTACTGCAAAACCCGCCACAAATATAACACAATCCTTCGATGCGGCATTTGACGTTAAGTCAGTTTTCTGTTTTGAAAGTCTATCTTCTTATGTAACTTTATACAAGATATAGAAGATCTATCCCTCTATTCCTCAGTACAGTCTTTTTCTAATGTACCTGTAAAATTGAGGTTCAGGCTGTCTGTTCCTACTTCTTCCTGGGATGCAGGCAATTTAGACATTGGAGTATATACAAAACACTGTGGAATGCTATGATTGATTGAGAGCCCATTAGCAGTTGTTCAAAGGCTGCATCTGGTCTCTCTTGCAAATCAGTTTCCTTTCTTGACAAATGTTTATAAACAATTGTAAATATACCATGTCTGTACAACTATTAGTCTAATCGGGGGTAACAAATACACGAAAATCAGAGAGGAGAAGTGGTAAAGCGGTCAATTCTCCTCAGGGTAACAAGGAAATGACATTTCATGTCAATATATTCTTGGTAAATGTATGCATCGTTGCAGGCACGTACCTATAGGGGCATGGGGGGAATGTTCCTTCAAATAAAAAATTCTGCAAGGTTTTCCCCCTAAAAGAATAATTAACCTGGAGATTTACATACGAAAATAAGGCTTTTGAACCTCCAAAGTACTTGTACAGGCTGTTTGTGCTCCTCATATGTAAGAAAGAGAGCAAAGAGAGTGTAGTGTAGCTTACATAATCAGGAAGAGAAGCCTACAAAACTTATCTTTTTAAGCCATTATGCATACATACATACATGCATACATACATACATACATACATACATACATACATACATACATACATACATACATACATACATACATACATACATACATATATATATATATATATATATAAATATATATATATATATATATATATATAATTTATTAACTTAACTTCACTTCCTTGTAAGATTATTTAGATGGAAAGCATGCAATCTGTCTGAACTTGTTTTAATATCATACCTCTGTGTATCCAAAAAAACCAAGCTAGAACTACTGCAATGGCCAATAGTACAGTAATGATGACTGCAAAAATTGCTATACATCTACATCGACTCTTCCATTGCCTTTCAGTTACCGGCGTAGACTCAGGTCTCTTTCTGTGTACTTCAAATGTACTTCCTTTGTAACCATGGTTTATGCGAGAAAGTTCCATCGCCTTCGCTCCCTCTCTTTATCAGTCGCTAGTATATACCGAATGCGTTCAAATGAGGAAGGGAGTTACGAAATAAATGCTCTACCACCAGGAGTGGGGAGTGAAATGAAATCAGTTGAGCTTCTAGGACTTTCCCCTCGCGAAACAATGCCCTGCTTATTTCTGCTATTTTATCAATTTACTGCTTAGTAGCTGAGACAATGGAAGTAATAATTGAAACGCAAGCAGTGGTGTAGAATTAGGTGAGGGGGGTAGGAGCTCAGAGGAAAATTGAAAAACTCAATCTTCTCTAACTAAGCTCCCAGTAAACAATTTTGCTCTACACCAATGGTTGCATGCCCCGCTTTTCACAATATTGGCATATAAAATGCCTCTTTGCAGGACCATTCTCATGAAATGTCCCCCCTGAAAAGATGGTCACAAATCACGTGAAAGGTTACAAATTAGATGAAGGTCATAAATTAGGATAAACAACCTAATATTGATGAAGCTACAATAATTTGGAAGCTAACACCGCAGTTGGCAAATGTTTATTGAAATTTGCAATTTTGTGTTTGATTGAGGTTGCTTACAAAATTACATTCGTCATGCGCTTAGTCACATACTCCACGTGACATTTTGCCATACTACTTTCAGGAGATGTAAAAATAGTTTTCGTTGGATTTAAAGTTGCTTTGTAAATATTGAGATTCTGTGTAGTCAAATTAATGAAAAAGATACTTCAAAGTGTACAAATACTTTGCACATCCTGCAGATGCAAGTACTTCCTTTCCGTGCTTTTATTTTTGTTTGAAATTAGTTAGTGTGTCGGAGTCCTTAATTTCCTCCGGTAATGAGACCCATAAATGGTGACCTATATGCTGAATATTTTCAATTCTATGTTTTGCTGTCTTGACATTCGGCAATTGCAGATGATTTTTACTTCTCAAATTATATTGGACATCTCTCTTAGTAAATATGTTTTCCACAAATGTTAGATTTAGATTATTTTTAGTTTTGAAAATTTCAATCATTAGCAACTGCAGATTGTGCTGATGAACGGTCCCGTATTTTTCCTTTAGTTTTTGTAGCTTTGATTAACTGCCTTTGCATACCAGCCATAGTGCTAGGTAAAAGTACGATTTAGTTTGGTATTAGGCCCTGGGCAAACGACTCGACTTTTCATTCGTTTTTTCCTCAATATTTAACTTCAAAGTTGAGCGTAGTCGAGCATATGTGGCCAAATTACTCGATTTTGCGCTCGACTTTTCACTCGACAACAATTCTTTTGCTCGATTTTCTTAACAAAGATTCAATTTCACTCAACTTCACTCGATTCCACTCGACTCACCCAACAAGGTGGCCAAACGGCTGGATTTTCCCTCGATTTTTTGTCGAGTAAAAAATCGAGTGAAAAATCGAGTCGTTGACCAGGGCCTTAGTTGTCCTACCGTTAAACATCCATACTAGTGGGCAAATATTACATTGTGAAATGATGAAAGAATTCATTAGCATTTCTGATTTGACGGCATTTATATAATTTAAAAAGCGAGCAAGTGCATGAATCTTTTGATTTGCTTTTCTGCCTAAGTCCTCAATATATTTTTTAAAATTAAATTTCTTGTCGAAAATTATTCCCAGTAATTTTAATATTCACTCTCTGTAATTTCTGAGTTTCCAATTTTTTTGTTGTGTCTGTGCTTTTATTCCCAAATATCATTAGATGGCATCACTTTTCATCATTGAGTTTCAGGAGATTATCAGAGAACCATTTTACAATATGACGGAAACTCGAAGCAAATTAACATGCCACGACGGATTCTATTACCTCAGTCACTGTCGAGTTCTTGGAAATAAATTGAATGTAGAACGAGACTTCTACATGCATCCGTTTTCCTCTGTGCTCTCAGTTCTTTTGTGTAATCGATTGTTTTTATGGCTCGCCTTGAACAAAGTGATTGTAACATCATTTCTCATGTGATTTATTGTCCATGATGGAGCGCAAATCAAAGTCCTTGGGAAAGTTGCTATTTGCTGAGTACCAAAAGAGAGGTATTAACCTGGGGAGAGCTTGAAAGACTCTTTGAAATAAAACTAGCGAATGGAGACAGATGGCCATCTACAACTGCACGCCTTTTTGAAGAAAAATGTCTATAGGAAGCATAAGGTTGATAATAGGCAAGAATCAAGAAACGTTTAAGAATCATAGGCAGGCTTAGTTTCAAGCAATGGCTTGAAAAACTTTTTTTTGCAAGAAAATTGCTGCTTAAATTTTGGCAAAATGGAAAAGCATTTATTACACGCTTCACAAACCCTTAGCATTCTATTTCTTGCACAGTTGCCTAGTCTGAGTTGCTGTTAATGGAAGTCCTAATGATCTAAAAAACGTCTGACGAAATATTAAGAAACATCCAGGCTGAAGGTAGAAATTTTGTTTCTTATATAAAAACATGCATTTTGATCAGATGGATGAGCATTCAGCAAAATGCCGTTTGAATACCTTTACGTAAAAGTGAAAGTGTTGAACAGAATTTGCATGGATGACAATTTTCTTTTGAGACAACACAATAATAGTATGCTGGGCAAAAAACGAAAGAACACGAGCTTAATGAGCGGTGCATCAAAGTACGTCAACGAAATATTTGGGATACCATGCAAAAATAACAAATTCCTCGAATACCAGTTAAGTGTTTGAGAATGAGAGAAACTAAGCACAGGAATCTTCTAAGTCTAAGCGTGCACCAAACAAGACACCTATTAACAAACAAGACCAAGCGAGTACAAAATATTTTTTTAATCCAAGTAAGTGCTTTGCTTGGACATACACTCCCCTACCAAACGTTTGGAAACGAGTCAGCCAATAGGCCCAAACTTGAAGTGGTTTTGGCGCGAAGCACATAAGTATAACTTGTTTGCACGCGCCATATCTTGCCAACGTGAACTGAGTTACTTATCGTCATAATGCGCATTATCTCTAGAAATATTTTTAGCATTTTCATAGCAAAAATACAAAGAAAATGGAAGCTATTGATGAAATTTTAAAATGGTAAGAGATAAGGAAATTTTGCTAGAAAGTCAAGATGGCTATGAAAAATTGAAAGAAATAGGCTATTAACTAGGAGAAATTGCAGGCAAAATTGGCTGTACCAAGTAAGCTACTTATAATGTATTTACAAAGTACCAATAAACCAATTTTGATAAACAATTGTCAACATTATTTCAGTAATGATTTGAAGGTGCATGGGCAGTAATAAAATAGGCAGGCTTGTCCTATTTCCATGAAAGGGCAATGTTCCCTGTTTGCAGAAAATTCTTCAAAATAAATTGAACCAAAGCACATAAATCGATTTTGCGATGCTTTGAAGCTCCAGTAAATCTCCATTACGACAGCAAGACATACGATGTATTTCGGAAACTTAGATATATTGTGCCCTACCTGATCTGAAACTTGCTTCAAGGCCTAGTCAATCTCCGACATTAAAATTGTAGAAAATATATGGCTTTTCTTCAATTAAAACCCACAGCTCAACTCTCCCAGGATTAAGGAAGATGAAATAGCAAGGGTATTTAAAGAATGGCAATAGATTTCAAAACGACAAGTTAACAAACTTGATCAATCAATTCAATGGTGTGTAGAAGCTGTTCTCAGTCAACCTGGTTGAGGAACGAAATATTGAAATTTTTAATAAAGCATACAAGCAATGAGTTAGTAAATCTCTATTCTGGTACATTACTAATTTTTCTACACTTGTTTGAAATATCACATCGGTTGGAAAGCAGGGTACGCAGAAACTCGTTGTTGTACTTTGGACCAAAAGTTTTGCTTACATTAGCTCCTCCATCTTGGCCTCCCAATCGTATCCAAACTTTTGGTAGGGAAGTGTATAAGGAATCACTAAGAGACTTTGAACTGCATTGTGACGCAAAATATTTTCTGTCCAACGAAAGGAATGGACAGAAAAAATTTCTAAAGATTAACTGGGGATACTTCCAGATAATCATTTGTAACTATATCCTTTTAAAACGTTTTAATAAGAAACCAGCTGATAAGCAACTTAATACTAAGCACCCGACAATTTAAGAAACTTTTACAACTAACAGGAAAGAGCTAAGAACAAATAACGCATTCAAATCATTACCTTGTGCAAAGTAAAGCTGAACCAAAACATTGTGAACATGATATTTCTTTAGATTTTAGCTCTTACTGACGCATTTTGTTTGCTCTAGTACTAATAGCGTGCTACGTCCATGCTCTATTTACGTTTTCACTGGAATTTAGCTCGCTATATGAAGAAAGTTTTAAGAAACCATAGAACTATAATGTTGCTAACAATATAGGTGCAGTAGAATGAATTAGGTGCTGCAGAATCTATTCGGAGCGACAGAGGCAGTCGCATTATGCGACATTGGAGCAGCTTCGAGTCAAACGTCGCTCTATTCATGTGCCGAACTAAATGCATGATTTATGCTTCAGAATCTGTTGTGTTTAAAACGAGGCAAGGCATGTGCATTATGTTCAAGTTATAGTAAGACGATGCTCTAAAAGCTTTCTTGAAGCATGTGTGGTCGCACATATTCTAGAATGACTTCTACCAGCCATTGTTTTTGCAAAATCTTCTACAAGAACACTGAAACGTCTTTTCTGAATGCTTACAAGTAACAGCATCATCAGAAAAGGCACTTAAGTCACCAGCTTTCTCTAAAGATTCACGAGATATTGATTATTTGCAATTATTCTTCGTCTTTCCCATTTTTCAGCGATAATTTGCTTAAGCACAATAATTTTACTGCAATCTACAAAAGCCATTTTCAAGGCGCAGAGAGCATTAGAAATAGCTTCAAGATGTTTTGTTGCTATGATTTTATATGCCAGAGTTGCTCGTTGACATGTCTTTTGATTCAATTTACATTGGGAGCGGCATATCTAGAGCGACGTTTGATTCAACGTCATACATGTGTCGCTCCACTGCCACAGTTAATTGTATTTGATTCGGCGCATGAAAAGAGCGACGTTAGACTTGGGCCTTAGGAAACGTTTACTACTAGGACTTGAGCCATACAAGGTTCCTATATAAATAGAAACTTATGCTTAAAAGCACTTCTTGTAGTTAAATCTGAGGCGAAGGTGGTGGACTAACAGGAGTGGGACAGGTTGGACGAAACGGATGCTTTTCAAAACAGTTATAAGCACTAATCGGTGGTAGCTGCTTTACATATTTTGAATTCTTGATAAACAAGGTCAGAGTTTGGTCGTACTTCCTTGAAGGTGAACTTTGATCTTCGATCTTTGAACTTTGACCAAAGCGTAAATTTCTTTGTGGATGCTTTCTCTTTAGCTTATCTGTGCACAATGATCTCGAATTTGAGGAACAGGAGCAATACGGTGTAGGAACTAAGTTAGATCTTCTAGTCATATGCATCAACTGTTGTGAGCTTTTAACCCATTTGTGTTTGCAAGGTGAGTGGAGTGAAGCCGAATTTTCAAGCTCGCAATTGTCGCATGTCAACGCCTGACTTGAGTTAAAGCCAGCTAAACTTATCTTTGTGGTTGCCATTCTTGCATTAAACTCTTCATATTGAGCTGCGTTATTGCAGGAAATGTCCACATGGTTTGGAGAATTATGTGTGTGGGGAATGGCTGGTAGTGGTTTTTGGCCTTTTAAGTTTCTAACTAAAGAGTGCTGTGCTCGATCATTGGTATTCTTTCTTGTCACCTCTTTTGCCATGTCAAGGAATCTAGAATATGAAGTTTGTATGGCATACACACTTTTGTCATATAAGCTTATTTAATTTTTCGCTGAGTCTCAATATCCTAAAACTATTTTATTTTTGAGCCTTAGATTAGTCTTAAACTGTTGAGAAGCTTGGGCCCGGCTCTAGGGAGCACTTCCCCTGCACAGCGGCAACTTCTTTGCCCACTCGTCTCTATGCCCTTTTGTGAATTCAATCGCGTGCATTTATTCGTATTAAGTTAGGAGTTATGTGTCGTAAGTTACGAGATGAGATTGAGATATAGGGCCGTACTAGACAATTGACCCAACATTTTAGAGTTACTGAGCTAAGAGCTACAAACAGAGTTACGCCGAGTTATAGTTACGTAAGAACTTATGAGAAGCCATTTATATCCTTTATTATACTTCTTATTATATTTATACAATTTCTACGACTTGTTCATTCGTCAACATCTTCCCTGTCCAGTGTACAACATAAATTATTCTTAAGTGTCAAAAATGTAGTTACCTTGAATATTAAAGCAAAGGATTCAAGTGTTTGCTCATGTCTTACTTTATCAAAAGGAAAATAAGAGTGAAGCAGAACAATAACATATATATATATATATATATATATATATAT
>WIPJ01000688.1:446264-482508 GCA_018155075.1 Cassiopea andromeda
TATATATATACACATATGATGCCTTGCTGTCTAAAGGTGTCTGTAGCCTTGCTGAAATCCAGCAACTACAAAAGCTTCAAAACCGTACAGCCAGGATAATTACTGGCAGTAATTATGATGCTCCTAGCAAACCTTTAATTAAGGACCTAGGTTGGAAAACGATCAAAGATCTTATCCAATATGAAGCTCAAATTATTGTCTTAAAATCTAGGAACGGGCTTGCCCTCAATGCCTTTACAATATATTTGCTGCTTACTCATCTGATCTTTGCATAATCTACGAAACACTGCCACAGATCTAAAGTTGCCAAAGAAAATTTCCTCTAATGGGCAGAAATTTCCTCTAATGGGCAGAAACGTTTTTCCTACAAGGATGCAAAAATGTGTAACAGCCGTCTAACAGAATCAAAGCTAATACCTAGCCTAGTTTCCTGTAAACAGTCATGGATGCTTTTAGATAGAGGTTGCGAAGTATGAAAAATATAGAAAGTAAGAAAGACAAAAAAGGATATATGTCTAAAAGTCAAGTCAAAGTCCAAAAGTTCAGGACTTGTCCATGGCTTGTTTCTGAAACAAAACATGACGGCCTAACGATTTAAATTCACCACAACAGAAGCGAAAATCACAAATACTTAGTTTAACAAATGGAGTCATCCCATAGAGAAACATGATGCAATAAACCACATGTATGAAATCCTAAGTTCTTTGTACTTCATGTGTACTTGTAGCAGTAGGCAAAGATAAAATCTTGTGGATTCTTTGTTTGCACTTACTGCTGTTGCTGTAGTTGAAAATACATTAAAGAGGTTGATCGTTTGACAATCTCACATTACAGTTGCAGGTATAGTACAACCAAGATCGTATTTCCTAATGGAAAGGGAAGGCTTTATGACTGATCATATTGGAAGTTGCTAAAATCTGTGGTGCTGGAGCTAAATTTTTGATGATTGGAACTACTTAGGGTCAGTGATGGTGCAAGAAAACAATTGCTGAGGGGCTAGGGTTTTCAAGTGCCGACAGTGAGCGGTGTCCAAGAATCCAAGAATTGCCTATGGTATTGCCTAAAAAGACAAAAAGAAAAGAAAAAAGTCACGGATTTTATGACGTGCCGACCGTGCATGGGAATTTAGGTGCCGACGGGAGGCCAGCAAAATTGTTGTGGAGCTAGAGCCCCCCAAGCCCCCATGCTGGCGTCATTCCTGCTTAGGACCAATGATTTCAGGAACCTGTTCGCTCTTTTTGAACAGCAAGGCCGCCCTTTTTGAGGAAGCCGCAAGTTCTCGATACATTTCCCCAACACTTGCTATAAAAGGAAGCAAATTCTTCGAGAGTATAAGTATTTAAGTACACACTTCCTATAAAAAAATAATTTATACGAACATTAAGGCTCAGAATCGCTGAAATTTAAGAATAATTTAAGAATAAAGCAAAATATTGTTTTGCATCAGGGCTTTTTTGTATCGGGGGTAGGGCTGTTCCAAGCGTGACGCAACATAATTTAGGGGGTCTTGTGACCAAACGGGACACAGCGTGATGATGGAGTGTGGGTATTGCAAAAATGGGAATTTTAGTGTGACGTACTTATTGAGCAGTCCCTAATGTTGTGCACTCGAATATTTTAAAATTGTATCTTTAATATTTCGAATGCAAGAATGAGGTAAAGTCAACTTTTGCAAACAAAAACTGAGCTTTACAGCTTGAGCCTGGTGATTTTCTTAGGATATTCTAAAGGTTTTGGCCTTTTGAGTATCATTTTCTTGCAAACTTTTATCTCATATGTAAACAAGTTTAATCAAGAAGAGTAGAAATGCAGAATGATGAAAATTAATGAAACATGAAAAAACATGCACTTAGTATTCGTCTAAAGTGGAGTCCTGCCTTAAATCACATCCCATATTTAAGCTTCCATCAGAGATACAAATATTTCATATTGAGTGAAGAAATTACACACCTTTTTTATAAGAATACCAAACTTTTTGATGAACCTCGATATTCTTAAATTTTTCAAATTTTGAGCCTAAGATTGTTCTCAAATAATACTTATGTCTGAAAGTTGCATTTTCGTCTGAAAACGAAAGAAGTTTATTCACATCTTTGTTTATGCCTTACTTCATCATATAGCAAATCAGAAGAGAAACATATTACATCGATGGTGCGAAAGTGAACATACAAACAGTGCTATGACTCAAATAAGCAAAATTTTCAAGTCTTGATGAAGCTTGAGCTTTGCTTTATTCTTAAATTTCAGCGATTCTGAGCCATAATGTTCTTATAAATTTTATTCCTATAAAAAAGTGTGTACTTGAATACTTAATTTGTAGAAGGGAAATGTATCGAGAACTTGCGGCTTCCTCAAAAAGGATGGCCTCGCTTGTTTCAGTAAGAGCGAACAAGTAACTGAATTCATTGGATTATGAATGTAAAAGCACCATAGATAGTTCCAATCATTAAAATATTTAGCTCCAAACACGACAGATTTTAGCAACTGCAAATATTATCAGTCATAAAACCTTCCTTTCCATTAGGAAATACGATCTTGGTTGTACTATACCTGCAACTGCAATGTGAGATTGTATAACGATCAACTATGCGGATTCAAATATAATGAAGCTTGTAGACTTACTTTTAAGGTGATAACAAAGTGCTTTTTTGCATGAGAACGTCAAAGGCCTTTAGCAGCATCTGCTACTAATAAATTATGCTTTCTTCTACAGGTTGGATTTGGTTTCCAATTAACATTCAGTAATGTAAGAGAGTTTTTGACAAACGGTTATTGTGTTCAATAAATATTGGCTTTGCTTCTTTTGTGTAATTCTTATAAGTGATCAAACAAGACCAGGGAACAAGCCTTATTTTTAAGCCATGACAATGCTACATACAACTTCTGAATGACGCCTGAGTGTTGATAAAGCTGCCCTTGCAACCTGTAGATTAGCTAAATTTGAAAGCTCTGAATCTCGTTAGAATAAAGTGACTGTCTGAACGTACTGTTGTGGTCTAAAATATTGCGAATCGCCTAATTTTAGTTTTAAAAAACCTAGTGATATCACGTTAGAGGTTATATACTCCTTTTTTGCTAGAATATAGTGCATAAGAATATTGAGGCTCAGAATCATTGAAATCTAGGAAAAATTTAGGAATAATGCAAGGCTGAAGATTCATTAATCTCAAGTGCCAAATAAACGAGGGGTCCTAATAGACAGGGGCTCGGAAAAAATTCCATAATGTAATAAAATGGGGGGTCAAAATAAATGGGGATGTTGGAATTCGAGAAAAGGCTTTAAATGTTCATACAAGGATGGAAAGAACAAAAACAGGTTGTCATAAAGCATAGAACTAAGATATTTACAGCAGTACGCTATTTTTCTTTGGAAATTGGACGTAAATAGTACCAACAAAGAAAGGAAAGAAATGAGGGGTTTGTAAAGATAGTTAACTTCCTTAAAAATTAATACAAGGGGAGCCCTAACATTGTCGGGGGTTGGGAAAAAATCGAAAAATTAATGAACGGGAGGACGTCTATTTGACACCTAAGAGTAAAGCATATGACTTTGTGTATTCGAGATACAATACTGATATTGGCGCAACTTTTGCACTGTCAATGCAATGTTGATTGTTCTGCTCCATATTTGTGAAGAAGTAAGACATCAACAAAACAAATATGGGATCATTCAACCGTTACGAAATGCCTCTAGGGGATAGGGAGGGTGCTTTGATCTTTTACACTATTGCTTAATTTATATGGAGAACTATAGTACGGAGCGTTTCGACAGGGAGAGGGGATCTCAAGAAAGGTAAATTTGGCGTTAAGTAATGGGTGAATAACCCCTATGCTTCTTTGACTTTCAGGCAAAGCTACACCCTTGGCACTTGGAAATGATGTAAGAATGATCTTAGGCTTAAAGGCAAAAACATTTATGAATCTTGAGGCTCAGTGAAAAAAATTAGGTATTCTAATAAAAAGGAGTGCAATTCAAGGCAAAGAAAAATTCGAGACAAATGTGAAATTCAGAAGTGGCAAAAAGAAATCGAAGCCCTACGTCTATTATTGATATTTAAACTGGCGTGGACTTTTTGTACCTTTGCATGCATTTTGAACACCTTTCTAGTAAAGAAGCCAACTCGACATCCTTCCTTCGCCACAAATCCATCTGTTCTGACTGGCATGACGGCAACCTTTTAGATCATTTATTGGATTCTAGCCAACAACATGTAATTCTTAAGAAACTTCGTTGTAAGATCCATTTTTAGTTAGAGTTCAATTGAGATACGATAAAGACGTTGTAATTGCTAGTCTTTCTCCGAGAACCATATAAAGTTCAACACATCCATCGTTTTGCAGCTTCTTGTAATTGAATGGTGGTTCTTCTATTGCTTGTTATGGGACTAAAGAAAAGCTCCAGAAAATACACAATAATTTTTACAAATTTTGCATTAATTGACTCAAGATTTCGTAACTAGCATCATGCAAACCATTGCTATGCTTTAATGCATACAAATGTTTATAAAATGTAATCAGTGCAATGATTACGGTGCACACAAGAACATTTTGCGAACGGTCCAGTGGGAAACTTTAAAGTCAAGCAAGCTCTTCTGGAACATCGGGGATCTAGAAATATGATCGCAGTAAATGAAGTTGAGTTCTATAAAACTTAATTATTATGTTACACATAATATAACTTGGTAATGTGGATCCTAAACTGATAGAATGATTGGCATTCCAAGCTCGCTACTGATTTGAATTAGAGCTCAACGCAAAAACAGTTGCAGTTGTCTATTAAAGCTTGCTAGAAAGAATCAAAATGACATTACTTCCAAT
This sequence comes from Cassiopea andromeda, assembly GCA_018155075.1. NCBI lineage: Eukaryota > Metazoa > Cnidaria > Scyphozoa > Rhizostomeae > Cassiopeidae > Cassiopea > Cassiopea andromeda. The sequence continues at coordinate 451,083 of WIPJ01000688.1, forward strand.
AGTGGGATCATAGACTGAAATTCTATCAAAATCACGAGCTTGCACTGAATTTTAATTTTTTTTGATGAGCAATTCTCCCATGAATATAATGCTGTTAACTTTTGTCAATAAATTAGTTTAATTCCATTATTTTTGTATAGTTAGCACCATGTTTTAGATTTTAGTTTGAAAACTGCTGTTGCAGTTTTCAAAACTGTACCCCATAGTTACAGCAAGGACGAATATAAGTTGGTTTCATCTTTTTTTGCCATTTGGTTAAAGTTTCTTCATGGTGCTATAGGTTGAAGAACACCTAGCTGGTCTTAAAAAATAGTTCTCAAGGCGGCCAGGTACTGATGTTTGCCGCCCATTGTTTATTGCATATATTTTTCAAGAAGGTATGAAAAGCATAGAATCTTACTCCAACAACAATGTCAACAAGGTCATCCAATAGCTTCTTCTGCACTTTAGTGTGATAGATGTTATACTCCAAAGTCTCTAGCAACGTAAAGTACTCTTGATATAGCTCTCGTTTCCTGCAAGATGAAGGCAGCTTACTTGGCAATTCAACTGTAAGCACATTTTTGTCTTGGCCCAAGGGAATAGAAAGAATAATATAGTGGGGAGCATGCATTGATGAGCACCCAAACACAATTTTAGAACTTTGGACCAGAAAAATAAAGGTCACCCATTGCTCTTGCTTGCTCTGATTTGAACATAAGCATGCCGAAAATGCTTATGAGCTAGGTAGTTGGCAATATAATGGAGGTTCTCTTGGTTACAAAAGGGGAACTTAATTTGAGTTTTGAAAAGTGGAGATGAGTGGGCCCGCCATCTCTATTTCTATTTTGCCCTCTATTCCTCAGTTGCTACTTTTGTGTCGCTTAACTACATTTTGTAACCCATTATTTCCATCATTCTGAATCAAATAGAACTATTGTCTACTACACAACATCTCAAAAGTTTCTGAGAATACCTCTTTGAATTCTCTGTTTCAGGATAGTATTCATCAATTTTCCGATGCTTTATTTCTTCGTGTACATCAATGCTAATTCCAATGTTACCTGCATTAATGGAAAATTATTATTTGGTGGCATCTTGTAGCAACATTCTGAGGCCCAAGAGATACAAGTTTGGCTTAACAAAGTATGCTACAGAAAAGCAGCTGTTGTGATTATTGAAATATATGTGAGCACAACGTATTAATGTAGGTGCATTTATTGGCACTATTTAGTGTTTTATCAGATTTAATTTTAATGATGTAAACTGTTTTCATGACACCTTTCTGTTCTTTATCTGCAGCATTATCAGAAAAGAATTCATCATCAACTCGATCTGCATCTTCCAGCTCAACCTAAAAGTATTAAAAAGCCTTATAGTTCAGCGGTCGCGGCGACGGGGGGGCCGGGGGGCCTTGGCCCCCCCACTTTTTGCTAAGATGAAATTTGCGCATTTGTATTTTACTGTTCTTCGTTAGTATGTATTTATAAATTTTTGTTCATAATTTGAGGTATAAAGGGCTGTTTTTGGGGGGTATCAAAAGCTCTTTGGGACGCACAATTTTATCTGTGCGGCAGATTTAGTGGGGCAGATTAAAAATTTTATCGAATTTCTGGCCCCCCCACTTAAATACTCGCGCCGCGACCCCTGTAGTTTCTTGCTTTTAATACACGCTTTCAATGAAGTCCAGCATGCAGTTACAGATTTTGTTGCTTGTGTAAACGGGCAGAAAGTTTTCCATGACAAGTGAAAAATGATCGTGTAAACTTGCCTTAAGCGGACAAGAAATGCCTTTCCAAGTGCAGCGGAAGCAATCAAGAAAGCAGTACACTTGTCATAGAAAAAATTTTCATATGGCCTTTCTAGTCGAGTAAAGAAAATTTGCCATAGAAAGTTTGTAATAGGCAATTGCTCATGTGGTGGAGCTTACGCTTGAGGAAAGAAACGTTGCGCTCCATGAATGGCAGTGCAAATTTTGGGATTGCAGAATGGTTTGCAGAGCAACTGAAAGCTTGATGCTTGTCAATTAAGATGTAAAAGAGGCCACATGTAAACCTATTACATATTATTAATCACTGTTGATGTATGGACACGTAGCATAAGGCGTAAGCGTTCATTAGCAGTGCTTTCCTCAAGCACATCATTTTGTGTTTCTAAACGTTGTCTCCTTGGTCAAAGGTGGCTATCACCAATAACTTCACGATATTGGATAGAGCTAATCAGCACAATAGATGCTGTGAGAATGAATAAATCCTGACTGAAGTGGCTGTATACCTCAGAAAATTTAGCAAATTAAAATTGTTTAGTCTTATGTACATGTGCCTGTTATCAAATTCAATTAGTAAAACACAAATTTTCTTATAAGACTAATGTTTATAAGAGCATTCAGGCTCAGAATCGCTGACATTTAAGAATAATGTAAGGCTCATGCTTTTTGAAGACTTGGAATTTTTGTGTATTTGAGCTATAGGACTGCTTGCAGATTAACTTTTTCACTATTAATAGAATATTTGCTGTTCTGTTCCACTCTACTCTTCTGTAGAATAGTCATTTGATTTTCAGACATAGTTTCAACTTCGGTATTTAAGAATAATTTAGGACTAATCTAATGCTCTAAACCGAAAAATCTAAGATTGTTGAGGCTCAGCGAAAAATTAGATATGCTTATAAAAAGAAGTGTCTAGCTGCAGATTAATTAAAGCAAAGTAATCCCTAAATTTAAAACGAATGGAATATCGTAATCAAAGCTGGACAAAAAGCAACAGCACTTCACCTGCAAAACCAGATACGTATAAACATAGAAAAATTCATTTGCATATTAGCATTATGGAGCAATATGTTTTTAAAAACATGCCCTAAATAGTGTTCGCTGCTTGTTCTTGGTATCATTTTTTCCTTCAACTGCAGTCAAGGCCCTCTGGAAATTGTCAACTAGAACTGCCACAAACAAGCTAGAAGAAAAATGCCAAGCATTATACCAAGTAATAAAAGTATTTTCTGCTAGTAAGAGTGAATAATTCTTCTGGAATATACAATAGTGCTTTCTAGAAGAACCTCATCTTCTCATTTCTTTACGTACAATGCCCCTAGCTGTTCTGTTTTGCTATCTCTTAGCACAAATTCCTAAGAACTTAGCTAAAAATGAAAATAATTTGCAAGTAATTCATACGATGACTGGATAAAATCAATTCGGTTTGAGAAGTAATGTAGCATAACTCACTTCATGAAAATGAAATTTTCCAGAATTATATACATGATGAGGTATATTAAGAGAACAATGTGTCCTGTTGGAGAGAGGAAAAGCAAACATCACAAATAATAGTTGTTTTAATTCAACAAGCTCACGTTTTTAATGTCAACTTCATCTCTGTGATCATAAAGCTCTGACTAAAACTGCTACTTCATTGAATGCTTTCTAATAAACGTAAATTTATAGTGAATGAGTCGTCAGTACTTTAGTCAGCTAAGATCAAAGGGCTATTGCTATTGGCGTGCCGAAGTAGGGGATTGGGGATGTCAAGCTCTCATACCCTATTTTATGCCAAAGCCTTCAGTAGTTGTTTGGCTTGTAGATAAAACCTGGCGCAAAAGTCATTATTTGTTAGTAATTCTTGGAAATTGTTTAGCCTTTCGGTAAATCTCTAATTCTACGCTCCCTGCTCAAAAATTCTTCAGCATGACATTGGCTAATGCATGCTTCTATTGTTCTGGATAATAGCAACGTAGAAAAACTGCAAGTTGCAGTGGATTTCAAGATAACTGTAAGTCATGCAGAATTAGTGAGATATTTATTAGTTGATCTCAATGCAATTTCTTTGCCAGTACTTACTGTTGTTGTTTTTAGTTGTATTACTGTATGCATCTTTCCAGTCATCTAATGTAATTAGCTGGAAAAGTGTGAAAAAGGACTTCCAAAGATCTCCAAATTTCTCTTTTGCAATCCCGTGGAATAAACCTCTTCCAATAACAGCAAACATATCTTTAACTAGTTAAGGGTTTTGCATTACTTCATTGATGTATTTTGCTAAGAAGAATGCAAACTTTTTAGGAATATATATTGAATTTACTTAGAAATTGCCCCAGGACCTCATACCACCAAATGCTTCAAGATCTGCGAGACCTAATAAAATAAACCAGAAGTAATTTTCCACAACTAACTTCTAGACCTGTAATATCCAATACATTATTTTGTTTTGTTGACAGGGCATTGCGAAGGAGCCGTGATTATGATTGTTATTGTTATACATATATATCTCGTAGCTTATATAAAAATAAGTTAACAATTTAAGTTAGAAAATAGAAGTAAGAAGTTTTAGACTCGCATAGCTTATAGGATGAACTAGTTTCTCAAGAATTAACAAGACCCTGAAAAGCTTCTGCTCGCTTCGCTCGCAGGAGGCCTCCCTTTCTGTTTTCCCCATGGGCCTCTGAATTCTCTCGGCGGCCCTGACTGTAAGCATATTTGTTTCATTTCACCCTCCACTCTATGTATTGATATTGATGTTCTTATCTCCTAACTTGTAATCCTATCATCTCTGAAAAGGATACACAGGAAAAGCCCTTGCAATAAAACTATGGTACTAAGGGCTTTAAAGGACTTCAGGACTGTTGTTAAAATAATTTGCAGGTTTTTGAGAAACCTGAAAAAATATAATGTCAGTATAATACCATGAAAAGGTAGTGCATGGATTGAGTTAATACGTATGTCTTCACATTGAGCAAATTCTCTCTTCAACTAATGACATTGCATTTTCGATATTAGGTTGAATGGGTATTACTTCGTGTAGTGAGTTACTTTTGACGTAATAAATATAGCTAAACAAGGGCATTTCATCTTTATACAATAAGTCAAGTAATTGAAATATGTAGCATTTTACCGGATTGTCCTCAAAACCCTGAGAGCTCTTAAAGCTCTAATTGCTCGAAACATTCGCAGTAGTCGAAAGATGGCAGCAATATCAAAAACACCAGTGTTGTTCACGATGAAAGGCATGATAAAGTCAATCGTTGTTAAAAATACTATCATAAAATCTACAAAGAAAGATGAAGTTATATATAGGGATAAGTGAATTGTGAAAATGATAGTTTTAAGAATATTTCTCACGCATAAATAAAAAATATTGCAATAAAGCAACTGCTTTAGGGTGCTCATTACAAACACAAGCAGCTAAGTATTTCATGAGTTCAGCTTCTCATTTCAATAAAAGGGCTTTCGTTGCCATCGTTCCTATGAAACTGCCAATTGGTTTGAGAAAAAGTAGGCTTGGTGTTACTAGATACAAAAATAGTAGAGAAAGGCACTTATTGCTAGGGTTCACATTTCTGTTGTTATCTGTCTCAGTTAAATCAATGTGGTGTGCGTAGAAGATGGAACAATGTAGTTATTTTGTTTTTAGCAACTGTTTTGGTATGCATTTAACTGTCTAGGCAAAAGGGATTGCTAAGCCTTTGTGGTTGAAAGTAGAAGATATTATCCAAGCTACAGATGTACTAATCTTTGCGAAATCAATATCGGTTATAAAGGCAATTATTGCTTTATCTTACCCATAATATTCCACCCACTTTTGAAATATTTGAATCTTACAGCATATAGTTTCAAAACAAACTCCACAAAGTAGACTGAATAGAACACATTGTCCATTGCAGAAAAATACCATCCTTTAAACAAACAGTAAATAAATAGCCAAAATTCATATAAAATGCATGCACACGTTCTTTTCATAAGAATACCTAGCTTTTTACAAAAAGGAATACATTCAAATCTTTGCTGATGTTTTACTTTATCATAATGCAAAACAAAGGAGGAACAGAATTATAAATACTACATCGACAGTGGGAAGGTTCATCTACACACAGCACTACAACTCAAAAACACAAAAAGTTTCAAGTCTTGATGAAGCTTGAGCCTTACATTACTCTTTAATCTCAGAAATTCTGAGCCTGAAACATTCTTGTAAGCGTTACTCATATAAAAAGAGTGTGATTTACACATCTAAAACGTTGCTATTATGCTAAATAGCCTTTTGAGTAGAGCAATAAATTTGGTTTCTAAAGTATAGTAATTATAAAAAATATTTTCAAAGTTCAGCGAAGTTGAGCCTCAATATTTTTGTAGACTAAATTTCTACACATGTTAATGTAGCCAAAAGCACATTTATTTGCAAGAACTTTTGGAAATCTGATACAATTTAGTTTTTAGTATTATAGGTATACTAGTTGAGGATCTTTTGCGTACTTATTTTTGTACAATCAAACGTCTTTTGCATTTTCTTGTATTGGCATTGGTATTCCTTTTGCAAGAACCTTAAAATTAAGAGATAGGACGTTTATGCTTAAGCAAATACTGGATATTTTAAAATTATTCTCTTCTACTGATTGATAGTTTATGACCCTAGATGAATTGTACATCCCCCCTTCTATCAGCAGTAGTTTATTGTATGTATGGAAAGAAGCTTAGCAAGTCAATAGCAGGACTACAAGGCAAATGCTTTTTTTCTGTTTTGAATTATTAACATCTTTGCTACAACTTTTGAAGTGAGTCCTCTAAAGACTCCCTCCAACTCACCCCCCTCCCCAATAGGAAATCTTGAAGAAAAGTCAAAACACATTTTACATGACAATGCTTGCATTGCATTTTAGTCTGAATGAAATGTACCGCAAAAATAGCTTACCTCCTCTCAATGCTATACTCTCATCTGTTTGTATCAGAAGACACGCTGTATTTACCAATGTAACAAATAGAATTGTCCCGCTAAAGAAGTTTGACTCAGTGACTCCATAGATGTAGATGCGGAAACTACTAGCATTCTTAGGAAAATATGGTGGAAGTTTTATAACTTTCGTTGTCTGCCTGCTGAGGACATTAGATGCTAGATAACTCCTGAAGCTTGATTCTTGAAAAGATTTATTCTCTAGCATTGACATTTTATTGAAACCATGAAATCTTCAGAATTGTCAATGATAACTTCTTTGTCATTGATAACTGTATATAAATTTTTCCTTCTGAGGTCGATGAATTAGGCTGCTGACGCTGGTCTTCTAGCATTCCCGCCAATTTGAAACTAGTTTCCAAGCCTCTCCATGGAGAAGTATGGAGAGCGTAAATTCATCCTAAACCACTATTGCTATATCTATTCCAAGGAAAATTGTGTGAGCACTGACAAGAGTGTCAAATACATAGAAAAGTATAGGTTAGAATTTACAAATGTCGCATTTCAGTTATTGTCTACTTATTTGGATATTTCAAGATAGGAAATATTATAACCAGGTGAGAAAATCCATGAAAAAGCCCTTAGAATCATACACAAAGGTAGTACTTCATTCAAACTCTGAGAGACTACTAATCAAATGTGATTCCGTGTCTGTTCACAACAGGAATTTACAGTTGCTTCTTGCTGAAATTCATAAACCATAACAACTTGAACCCGCCTTTCATTGCAGAAGTATTTGTTTCCAATGCTGTGCCATAAAATCTTCGTGGCAGCGCTACTTTTGTTTTCCTCAAAACTGGGACAAACCTGTATGACCATGGGTAGCCAGCCCACTGCTCGTGAGCCACATGCGACTCTTTTCCTGGTTTCATGCGGCTTTTTTACTCATTTACGCAATTAACTTGTAAGGTTAGTACTGAAGAAGATATATTTCGAAACGTATACATATAAGACAGAGTTTATTTTTGAATTATTCTATATATATATATATATATATATATATATATATATATATATATATATATATATATATATATTTATGTTTATATGTATTCAATGAGAAGTTTAAAAAATTATCAATGGGTGGTATATCTCAACTGCACTTTGGAAAAGGATTCCCTCAAAAATGTGGGACCTCTTGTCCACAATTCTGTGCAAAAAGTCCTTGATAGCTTTTTACGAAATTACACGTTTTTGTTATTAGAAGAGCGCCGTTTTGCTTAAACCTTAATTTTCTTAACTTTTCTCGAAATTGACCTGAGATTTTCTTAAATTTTTCTTAACTTCTGCTGAAATTAACTGGGTAAAACGGTTTAAACTTTTGTTATTAATATTTTATACCTGAATTTGAATTCCATCTTTAACACTTTAAACATCGATTTTTGGCCAATTAAAATATTAAATTTTAGAAATTCAGCTTCGTGATTCTCTTAAGATTTTGGTCATCTGAGTCTCATTTTCCTACAACCTTTTTTCTTAAAAAAACGTGTATACACTACCTTTGTCGAAGCCAGATGCTTGCAAAATAGAGCCCAGCGGTCGATAGTATCGTTAAGTTTGGGGTCTGCTGTGGGAAAAATGAAGTTGGCAGAATGTAAAAGGAAACATCAACACCATGTCAAAAAACATCATATAACTTTTAAAATATATGTCCATGGTCTGGATTGAAGTATGCTTTGACCTTCCGCATGATTAGGCTCCAAATGAAATGGCTTCCTATAAATGAACTGGATATACTGGCTTAGGCTGGATTTATACGTCGAATGTTAGTCGCGTCGGATTAAAATGAATTAAATTCGACTTCACAATAGCTTAAATACGACGTTATTGCCACTTCGTTTTATTCGTCGATTTTCAGTCGAATTTAAATCCCATTGCTCCTCCGCGTTTTTGTGGCTCACTCAGAGCTCTCATTCAACTTTGCTTAGGCTGGGTTTAAAGTCGAATTTAACTCACACTTCATCATTTTTGCCACAGTATTTTAATTCGACGCGACTAAAATTCGACGTATAAATCAAGCCTTACTTACATTGGATTACCGGAGCCTTGGCATCACTGGCATCAATGGATATACTGGCGTACTGCGCTGCATAGACAGGAATAGCGTCAGCCATTTTCCAACGGTAGCTGACTCTTACGACAAAGGGGCTAAAACAAGAAAATGTAATAAAACCATAAATTTTAACACTCACTGAGGATATTACCGGATTCGGCAACCTCCTCAGTGAGAATTGTTCGAAAATTTTGAGGTTCAACTTTTACGTGTTTATGTGTGTTAAAAATTACGGTATTATTAAACTTTCCTAAGGTATTAAACTACCGAAATACTATTTGAGCTATAGCACTAAGGATCTGGTCAATATATTGGCAAGAAGCTCCAATGATCGAAACTGTTGCTAAAATACAGTATTCAGGGTGCTATAAATGCCAAAAATCTCCGAGCCCCCTAGCTCCGTCCTGGCGCCACCCCTACACATTAATAGGAGAATTCATAGGGAGGTGGCTTTCCACCAGAAATGTAACAATGGTATTGCATATCTCATAGCGAAAAGCTTCCTTTCGTTTTCTATTCCAAACGGTAACTGTGAAATTAAAGTTAAAGCTCATACCTCAACCTCATAACAAACACTACTTACCAGATTAAGAAAAGGTTAAATATCGCTCCCTATGGCAAGATAGTTACAAAAATCATAAATATAAGGCTGAAAATGTCACAAAAGTCACGAAATCACAAAATCTTGCAGAAAAAGTCATGAAAGTAAAATCAATCTTACTGTTGTTGCTGCTGTTGAAGTTTTAAAAATGACGCACGGAGGTGACACTGGTCGGCGGCGAGAAAGCAGCAAAGTCTTTTAGAATATTGTTGATTGGTGTTTTAGCAGGCAAGTGAAATGAGTGTTGTGTTCATGTGGTTTGCTGAGATAGTGTGGGCAAATTGTAAGTGAGAAGATCGAAGTGGAAAAAGATGCCAAAGATTTTCAAGCGAGTTGAATCACTTGTTGACGACTTGAAACGCACAAGGGTAGGGTTGGCAGGGAAGCCCTTCATAGTGGATGAATTTAAGAGTGGGTAGGTTTCATTTGTTCTCATTGAGCCCTCTTCATATTCATATTGCAGAGAATAAATTAGTGCTAAAAGATTTGGAGTAACAACTTTCTTTACTTTCGATCTCCCAAAATGCATGTTTTTGGAGCTTCCAGGTCTTCCTTCATGTTCTGTTTCCTGGAAGTGCAATATACGTTTTTCTATGAATGTTGAATGAAAGAAATATATTACTTTGAAATGCGAAGTTAGTTCTTTGTCCACATAGTAATGAGAAGGTTACATGTGACAGCATAATTATAGCTCTATGGTTTGGGCCATATTATACTGGAATTCCAGCAACGAAGAACTAACTTCGCATTTGAAAGTAATCCTAGATATTTTCCCGTAACTTTAGCACTTAAGCCTCTGGCCTTTCAGAAATATTGCAGAAATGACAAAGGAGGGTACTGACATAAGTTTTTACATAGGAGTTTTAATTTCAGTTTTTGCACATTAAGTTCACAACAGAAGTAACAGCATTAAAGACAACTGTGACATCAGTTGCTGGCCCACTTCCACATTGGTCGTCTACCTGAATGCCTTAGTTATTAATTTAGCTCTATGACATTGATTGCAGCTGTAGCTTTTCTATTGATCCTTCTTGGAAATTGCTCTCAGGAGCTCAGAGGTGTTATCACAAGACCAATGGAATTTATTCATCTTCTCATTGCTATTTGTTAGTCTTAGGATTCTTTTCTCTAGAGAAGCCTCTACAGGTCTGTGTTTCAATGTTAGTTCAACCTCCAACCTTCAACAATTTCCATTTGCTCTTCACATTTTCCTCCTGAACACACTCAACAATATTGCTAGTAGGTGTATGTTACCTCTTTGAAAAAGAAGAAATGATTGTTTTCAATTCATTTTTACAGATCATTCGCTCAAACAGATGACTGTGATCGTTTTAGATTGTCATTTCAAATTGCAGATAATAGTGTGAATTGTAAGTCTTAAAGTACTATTACCCTATCGATGCTTTGGTTTCTTGTTTCTCTGCTGCCATTATGAAAAGAAACTGGTGAAGTGCAGCTCTATAGAAAACAGCTTTTCATTGGGATGCTTATGAACTGTTGATATTTGAGTTTATTTTGTTACAAAGTTCAGTTCATTTGGTTTAAATTCCACAACATACAACTTACAGTTCAAAGTATAAATACAAATTGCTAAATTACAAATATGATATTACATACATTAATACAGTGATACAGAACATTAATACAACACTACAGAAAATTGATACAGTATACAAGCACAGGGAGGAACTAAATAAATTGTATGCAGAGAATTAAAAAGATAGTGAATTATCTCCAGCAAAGAGACGCCAGAATGTTTTCTGTTTCAAGTTGCTACTGAATGGCTCCACCAAACTTTGCGAAAATCATCCTTTGCAGAGTTTATACTATTATAATTTTGCAATAGCATTCTGGGTGAGCTTCATTTAACTATGCAAATGCTTGATTGGTTATAAGCAGTTCATTATGGAATTCCACTACATGTGGTCAAATTAGTATTATTTCTATTTTGCCATTGATGTTAGTTCTTTTGTTGTGAGGATTTCAGCACTGTTTGCCTTTATGTTAAGCTTTGTCTAAAATGATTGGCTGGTAGTTATATTAAATGCTTGATATATACAACACATTTGCTGGCATGCTAAATTTGAATTTACTTTGAAATAGAGAATACTTAGCATAAGGTATGTAAAAGATTTTGAGATACTTATTGCTCCTCATATTCACATATGCATTTTAGGGGAGATTATTTTTGACAAAAACAGTCCACAACATCCACCTGACATAGTGTTTGGTTCTGAAGATGAAGAATTTTCAATTCCTTTGGAGAATTTGAAGGTACCTTTTATGCATTTCATTTTCAAGATTTTTCCTAGAATCCCTTTGTGCAGTGATGTAGCTGGTTCTGCACAGCTGGGGGCAGACAGCCTAAAATAGTAGGAAAAGCAACTAACTCAAGGAAACTTGGGTTGCAAAATTGACAAATGAAGTGGAATCAGTGGGGTGATGCTGCCTTTGCCCTCCTCAGCTATGTGACTGCCTTTGTGATTTCATTTCATTTGATAATAAATTTAGCATAATACTGGAGAATCTTTTCATCTTGTGTTCATTGAGAGTAGATATTAAAGTAGGTGCACAAAAATGTTTATTCAGATTAGTAGAGAGCCACTCTGATGGGAGTGCAGGTTAGCACACCATGTTTATCATATTTTACTATAGTCACTGTTTTTGTAGTTTTCAAGCTTCAGTTAAGGGAGTTTGCAAGCAAGTACAAAATCCTCATTAATGATAAAAGTAGAATTTGCTACTAGACATTCATCCTTGCTAAGCTCTTTGCTCCTTACAGATAAAAGCTAAAATAATGATCATTAATTTTACAGAAAAATTTGAATTAATGCTAGTGATCATTCTTTTAAAAGTACAGCTACAGCAAAATGACTCAAGACCTGCATCATCTTCACATGGTATCATTGCCTTAGAATATTAGAACCATTGTCTGTGGCACAAAGGGATATTTCACATAATTCATTTATACTTCTAATAAGTAGACAATAGCTAATTGCTAGGAAATTTATTGAATTGCCATTTTTCATATTAGAAGAAAACAAACATAATTTGAGTTTTCCTATAGAGACTAGTAGGGCTCAAGTAATTTTGCAGTAGCTGTAGAAATAATTGTTTTTAATTTTGTTTTTTGCACTCTCTTTTGTCAAGGGATACTATGACTGGGATCCAGCTTCAGATTCTTCCCTTTCAAAATTGCTGCTGAATGTTCTCAGAGAATACTGGCTGTTTCAAAGAGAGAAACTTTCTTCAGTATCAGGAATAAATGAGCAATGGAGGGATATATGTACAACAACAAACTATGCAAGGGCCTGTGAAGTATACTACAGTAATAGTGGCATGTCAGTAAGTTTTGAAATGACTAGGCTATGAACTAGTACTTATGATTCCTTGACAAAATGCTATTTGGCAGGGTGGCACCAGCCATTGCAGACTGGGGTGATTTTGGGTCCCATGCCCTGTAATTGCAATATGATTTAGTTGCCAAACCCTTTTCAAATATCTTGCCAGAGGTTCCTGACACAAACTCTAATATTTTCTCATCAAATTTGGACAAATTAGAAAGTGGGTCTTAGCAAGTAGTAGGTGGGAGAGGACAAGTCTCTCCCAGTCCCCACCACAGTACTGCCACTGCTATCTCATCCCTGTATACAATTGTGCCTCATAATGTTGACTGTCTTACTAATGCATCACATAAATGTGATGTATTAGTATTTAGAGCCCTATTTCATTGTATTTGCATCTTTCTGCTTGGTACACTGCGTACTACATTCTTATCTAATACATGTATTTTGCTTAATTTTTTTGCTTCTAGACTCTCAATGCAATAGCATCATTCATATTTGAGTTAACTGTGGATGTTTCAGACTTTCCTCCACACCTAGTCAGGGTATCATGATTTTCTTTTTCAATCATTATATCTAAACAGTGAAAACTGGTTAAGTTGTTGTCCTTATATGGGGAAGTAGCATATATTCCAACTTTCTTTCATATATAAAAGAAGTTTATTACAGTTTGAGCTTAATTTTCTAGCTGATCATATCCTTTTGTGAGATTGACATATCTGCAAATTTTGTAGCAATACAATTTTTTGTAGGGCAATACTGGAGAGTATAATGCATTACTGAAAATTAGTTTTCAGCCCCCAAACTTGACAAAAGTAGCCCCAAAGCTGTATCTTTCTTCAAGAATGGAGCAGTGAGTTCTTTGAGTATTCATCTTAATAACTGCTCTCATTTTTTCTAGACAAAATTATCTTTTTTGCAGATTTTTTTTTATGTTGAATCGACTTGTGCCTTGCATGTTAGTACTTTTTATCCCTCCCCCATGATTATTAGTTTTTCAAATTTTTCCTTACTTCCCCTCACTCTTATTCCAACTTCCCTAATTGTTAGTTTTGAAGATTTTATTCTAGATAAAGAGTTCCTTCCATGGGTTATTCAGTCAATTCAGCATTATTATTTATTGTCTATTTCAGACTTATTCTTAGCATATGAATGAAGTTGTAGAAGTAGTTCATCAATATATATAAATATATATATATATATATATATATATATATATATATATATATATATATATATATATATATACACATGTATATACACATACATAAATATATATATAAATATATATATATAAATTTATATGTATAAATTTATATATGACTTCTATTTTTTCAAGCCCCCCAGTTATTCCAATGCCCCAGATTATTGATTTTCTGGAAATTTTTCATCCCCCCAGTTATTTCCACCCCCTCCAATTATTCAGTAATTCATATTAACAACATCTCTTATATATAGCAACTTTATATAGATGCTATAATATGTATATCTGTACATCAATATTGTGTAGTCAGCATCTGTTCTAGTTTTGATTTACTGAAGCAGGGGGATTCTTCGTGTTGTTTCACCAACATCACTAATTGCCTAATGCATATTATAGATCATGGTTCTAGTAATGTCTATGATCTTTGAAATGTTATAGTGCTGCTTTTATTTTGACATATTCAAAATGATGATTCCCAAATTTCACCGTTCTCTTGTACTGGTCAAATAGACTTGTTCCCTATTAAGTTTTAAAAACATGCCTGTATAATAACTTGTGTTGTACTCTCATTGCTCCACATGAATGTATCTGTCATCTTCCAATAGCACTGCTTTACCCAGTTGCACTAAACGTGACTATTTTTACGCTTAGGCCTTCATTAACTTTACTTTTCTTTTAGTGCAATTGGTGGTATAGGAATGCTATCGTTACCACCTTATGAAGCTTGTGATTTAAGATCTTATGTGGAAAAAGTAGATCTTCTCCTTTCAAATACGGTAAGAATAAGCATCTGCCATTTATGTTCAATTGTAGACTTTTTTTAGCTTTTGGACGCTTGTAGCGCTCTTATAGCAGGATGTTACTTTATGTTACGTGAAGAAATGAACAAATTAGAACGATAGTATACATAACGATGATATGAACGATGGTGTATTTGTAAAAGGATAATGTGATATATTTTTTAAAAGGATTGTAGAGGTATCCTTTTGTAAATATATCATACGTGTCATGATCCGAAGAGTTTTGGGCACATTGAAAACTGTGCAGAGTTTGCACATAATTGGCCCCTCCAATAGGGAGCTACAAATACTAGTGTGTATTTTGAGTCTAAGATTTTCTATGAATATCAATTTCTTGAAAACTGTTAATCGCCGCTGTAGTATTCTGAATGATGTCTTACATCATAGGTGAATGGTATCTCAGAGCGATTTACAAGGAGGAAAGAACTTGTTGCAACATTCCTAGCTGAATTTCACGGGTAGTTGTCCATGATTTGCTGGAATTTGTCTTTCCGTATTTTCTATTTTCATTCAAGAAAAGTATGTTTTCCTGGTCAATATGTTGCTGCAAGCTTTGCATGACATAAATTGAAATCTATTCGAGAGTGGTGAAAAGTATTTTCCAGGCACTTCCGATGTACTCCAAATGCTGTAAAAGTAGAGGTGGTATCATGTGTGTCCTATTTGCTCAGTTATAATTGCAAATGAGTGTTAGCTTTGATTTTGACTGCCGTCACAAAGCGTTGCAGCAGGGAGGGTATATTGTCGACCAGATTCTTTCATATACATTCTGTCTTGGTGCTTTATCTCCTTGGTCAGTCTTTTATATTGATCACTGGGCAGTATGATATTTGCAGAAATGTATGTATGTATATGTTGACTTCCACTACGTTTTTACGCAGCGCAATTATTGAATACGATGCTGAAGGGTTTAGCAACATTTCGCTTCTTCTACACGAGGGAGGAATTTTTATCATTTTGCATGGTGAGTTGTTGTTGGTTACGTGTTACATTCAAAGTTACTTATGATTGATGCAAGTGTTGATTGCATTCTCAGTTTTATTTTCAATTCGAATTCCATAGCTCTAACAGATGGTACTTCCCAAGGCCACCAAGCGATCGTTGGCCGCCGAGAAAATTTGACGGTCTGGGAAGTGATTGAGGAACATTAATTATGCTGATTTCAGGCTCCAGTCAAGCTATCATAATGATAAGACGCTCGTTCAATATTTGTTTCTCAGCCCAAGTGGGTTGATGAAAAATTTTGCATAATTTGCTAGATTCTAATGAGCTTTTGCGCATTTTACCAGATTCGGCTCTACACTTTCAATATTTTGAGAATATCGCATTCAAGGACGAAACTTTTCTGTTGTTAAGAACGTTTTGCCAGAATGGTTTTACAAAATTTTGTTACAATTTATCCTTTCAGCCTGCCAACTTGTGTTTTCAAAAGTGCATTTGTTTGTCACTTGAAAGTGAAACATGTTAGAGATTACTGATACCTAGCAATCCTGGATTGTTAGCTTTGTGGTATAATTTTCCTAAGTGTTGTTTATTTTTCAGGAATGCATAGGAGAACCTTGCTCTTTGTGCCAGTCAGTAATTCCTTAAAGTGCTTATGCATCCAAAATTTCGAAATTTAACTTCTTGCATTTTCTAATGCACCTTTGTGCTGTGATCATCATGCTACAAACTAAAGTATCATAACTCATATAGAAAAAAAGTTATAAGCCCTCAAACCTCGCTATTTTGGCAAGTGCGAATTCTAGCTACTGCGCATGATGTCATAACGAGTACGCAAAAGAATTTTGATCGCTTGTTAGTATGGCTTCCACTAGCAAGACCGGCAAACGTCGTGGAGGAAGGTACTGTGTGGCTGGTCTCTGGTCTCCGGAACGGAATAAGCTGCACAAATGGTCAGCATACAGAGGGGAAATCCGTTCACACGTTTCCACTCAAGAAAAGACAGGAAAAGATACCAAGCATGAGTCAGGTTTGTGCGAAGACATAGGCCAAAGTGGAGCAGCACCAACTCGTCTTTCCTTCTCTCTGACCATTTCGATGAAGCCTGTTTTACGAAGAAACAGGAAGTCGCTGCCAACCTGATGCAACAAGATGCTGTTGATTGATTTATCGTTGGCAGACACAGCAGATACCATTGATCAGTCACTGACAGATAGAGCTAAAAGACAGGCGAGACTTACCTGTGTTTGTTTTTTAGACCCTGGTCAAGTAGTAACAATTAACAATGTTGAGGAAAACAGGGCAGGGAGTTATTTTGAGTTGGTAGATTGGAAATGGCCTACTAGTAAAGGAAAATTATAATGCCATAGCAATGTATTTCAATTCCTTTCATGGACTATCCGTGATATGTGATGTGTTCAAAAATGGATGACACAATGGAGGAGGAAGAAATGTTCGCAAGCCCTAATACTGTTTGTACCGGATCTCCAGTTTTGGAAAAGAAAATTGTATTCTATCAGAAAAAGATCAGTTGGCTTAGAAGATCAAAGAGTAAACTAGAAGACTCTAATCAATGCAAATTCTACTTCATCTAACGTAGAAGCCATTACCCTACACGTTGTACAGCTTTAACGCATTGCTTATAGGTCCTAAGTGACTGTTTACAAAATTTGACAAGGTATGAGCTGCAATACGTAATAGATACTGGTACTCACCATTCCTGAACTTGGATTTGCCTCTCAAATCAAGCGGAAAGAGTTTGTGGTAGCAGTCCATCGGGGTCATTGGCCTCGACATTTTTTTATCTTGGGCATCCGAATCGTCAGCTAGTGGCTCTCCGTGGCATGTACCTATTACCCTAAACGTACAAGTAGTAGTAGGCTGGCTGTGCAAGCACACGGTCATCATTGCCATCATCTTCTAATTGATAATCAGTAGATTCATAAAATGACGATTCACTGTCACTGTTTGCTATTTTAATGAGCCGTAGCACGCCAAGACGAGAAGCTTTCTTACGCTTTGTTTATCAACTAATATAGGCCTAAAGAATGCACTCTGTTTGATCCTCGTTATGACATCACGCAATGGCTATGAACATTCGCACCTAGTGCCTCAAAACAAACGCTTATTTCTACACCTTTCTCGCCAGTAAGAACAAAAATAATATGATATTCATGCATTGGAAAGACCGAAGTTCGATTTTAGCTAAAAAAGTATGTTCGAAATTTTCGATGCATAAGCACTTTAAGTATTACAAGTTCTTTTTATAAGAAACCAGTTTATAGGCAGGCTAGTACTGGACTTTTTAACAGGGTACCCCCTAAACGCGGGCAATCCCACCCCAACCACACCCGGAAATTAACCTTGGAAGGAGAAGACACTTCTCCACCTGCCTGTTCATGCTGAGACGATCATGGATAGACAACAGGACATGACACTGTGAAGGAGCACATGACCCCCTGCCAAGTACGGTGTTTGAATGATGGTATCACTTTTCACTGAGAAGGAGCATGTGACCCCCTGCCATGCGTGGTTGGAATGCAGAACAAAATTGACAGAGGGATATCCTAACATTTAAGAATTTTAGAAAGAAACTTTAGACACGTTGCATATTAAATTTGCTACCCAGTTCAACGTAAAGCTGAACGAAAACAGTGGAAACATGACATTGCTCCAGATTATATGTTTCAATACTATTAGTTTAGTACGTCTACGTATTGTTTACATTTTCACTGCAATTTCCTCATTATATTAGGAAACGTTTGAGAAACTTTTGGAAGTAGAATGTGGCCCAAAATTAAGAAACTTTTACTACTTGACTTTGAGCCAGGTTTTTATAAAAAAGCCTATACTGCATTTAAGTTGGTTGTTTGTCAAAACGGGCTAATTTTTGCGTGCTGCTTTTTTCTAACGCACTTCGTTGTGTTATGTTTCCTTTCGTCTTGACTTTATAATGTCAAGAACTTGTCAAGAACTATACGAGCTAATCACTAGATCCTTTTTTGTATTGTTGACGTTGTTGTTGTGTTCAATCTCACATGCTTTATTACACGTTGCTGTTATATGATTGTTGATTGAAATGCTATGTAGATATTTTGGAGAAAGTTGGTGTTTTTACTTCGTTTTTTACATTTAATACTGATCGTGTTTTTAGTTATTATAAAGGAAAAGTATCCAGTATTACCGCCCGTCCTTGTTGTCCAATCTATTTACTATATGACAGCCAAAGGACCACTTCGACGGGTCTATGAGGACTATCGCTACAGCCCGAGATGGACATCGAGGGTGGTGGTTAATGAAATCAGGTATGAACTATTTGAATTTTGCCGGCCCTTGTAAAGCATTCACTATCCTATAAACATTCAGATAGAGCCGGGATGTCAAACTCATTTTGCTCCAGAAGCCACAAAGGCTTATTATGACGTCATGCAGGTGGGTCCGTGAGAGTATGGCAAGGTAATAGGGCCATTAACAGTACATAGCTCATTGAATGACTGCTATCCACCATGCTAAACAATGGCGAAAAGCTACGGGAACCAGCATCTGCAGTGCCAGCTAGTACAGGCAAGAAAAATATCGCTAGGTTTCACTTTATTCACAAATTCCTCCTGGGGCCATACTGGAGACCTTGGTGGGCCGGATCAGGCCCGCGAGCCTTGTTTAACACCCATGAGATAGAGCTTTACTGATATGGCAACGCTTGCCAAAGGAGACTCTACTGTACTTTCATAAATGCAGTTAAAAATTTGCAAATCACCACGCACAATACGACTTTACAGGACGATAGTGCAGGGAGTAGCAAAGGTGTCCAATCTTGATTGGCTAACAAAGGATCACCATCGAAGGATTCCTTTGTTAGCCAATCAAGATTTGACGCCTATGCTGCAAGAAGCATAAGCATGCATTGCAATGAGTTTGCTTATTCTAAATTCCTAATTGCATTGTTGCTTTTTTTGCAAATCATGCTGTACTAAGGTAGTTTCAAGGAACTGTTGTAATATATCTGGCGTGGATGTCCTTGTAGTAATATTTGAATCGGTTCTTGCGATATTTTTTGTGTGATGAATATAGTATCAGCTTTTGCGTATAGAGAAATGGTCTTTATGCGATGTGCGACAGCAGGACCACGGGCGTCTTAGAACAGAGAAAGTTGTTCAGTGTGGCCAATGCTTCATTGGCTAGAGTTAGCCTGT
Source organism: Cassiopea andromeda (assembly GCA_018155075.1). Lineage (NCBI taxonomy): Eukaryota > Metazoa > Cnidaria > Scyphozoa > Rhizostomeae > Cassiopeidae > Cassiopea > Cassiopea andromeda. Next base: position 470,909 of record WIPJ01000688.1, read on the forward strand.
CATTGCAGTCCATGTCCTGAAAAAAGCTGTGCACGAGCCTCCAGTCGCACGTACGCTCGTTTGCGCGCGAGCTCTGAATTATTTGGATGCAAGTTATAAGCCAGAAATATCACATTGTAACGCACGAGAGTTTTGAAAAAGCAACTTCATGGAGGATCGCGGAAACATATAGAATGTTCGCATTTGACAAGTGCATTTACACGTTGAAAAGTGATGTTGGCACGGGCGATCTTTCGCTTATGCTATGGCTTTTCACGTGTGTGGACACGCATACGTATGATCGCACGTGTCTCCGAGCATGGGTTGGTATTACTTAACGGCTGATAGACGCACCTCGTTCCAGGACCATTTTTGTGCTGTATGCGCGTTTTACTGTTAAGAAGTTAGAAATTAATTACGCAAGTCCTTGAATTCACTTGAATGATAGATAGCGTTTGCTTGTCATTTCAGGACGTTTATCGGTTCTGTTATTCCTGAATTCCAGACGTATTCAAGCAAATATGGTAAACTCATTTGAACTTGAATGGAATGGATTTCGTGGTTGACATGCGAACAAACTTTACCGTAAATAGTAGAAGCGTCTTCATTTAAATTTTTCGTTCTTAGGGACAAACCGCTAATAGGTTACCGGGGGAGGAATAACACTATTTCAGACGAAGAAGCAAGTTGTTTTCTTGGCAGATCACTGTTTTAAAAATGATTCTGTTGTGGAGACACTTAAATTTGAATCAATAGAAATAAGAAATTTGGAACATGATTTTTTCTCTTAATAGTTTATTATTGTATATCAAGCAATTTTTAATTTTATTTTTTTTAAATTTTTATCTTTTCTTTATGAAAAAATTTTCAAAATGATGTCTAGTAGCCCCCGGTAAGCGCAAATGGTTTGTCCCTTATGAAGCTTTATATGAATGCAGGCTCTTAAACAGCTGCATTGAATGGGGGAGGGGACATGGATGTAGAAGTCAATTGTGCAATGATTAAAAATCAATCGTAACGCAAGGATAACGATAAAGAGAACCTTTTTCAATTAGATTTCGATATGCTTTGACCAAGACATCACTTGACCCAAATCAGGTAATGGTTTTTTCGAAGCATAACGAAGTATAATTGAAAATGGCGAGGGCTGGCCAGGGATTTTTCTACGGGGAGGCGACTCTTCCCACAAGGGGACTAATTAGGGTTGGCATAGTACAATAGCAGTTAAAAATCTCTGAGAAAAGAGTTCTTTTACCATCGCACGAGGAAGCTAGCATGCTCCTGCTAGGAGGCCATAGCTCCCTAACCCTTCCATAGCGTCACCCCTGACAATAGCTCTCTTTGTTGTTATCCTTACGCTGCAATTCATCTCAAAACTGTACTTCCCTTCAAATGACTAAAAATTACAGTTAACAGCAAAAGCATAACCAACCTCATTGAATTATTGGGGAAAGTGCCCCCTGCCTCCTCCCAATGCTTATTGGTCTGTAGGAGTGCAACCTGAGACATAACTGTGTCTGACAGACAGAAGTTGTTGCTTCAGTACAATGTAAATTTTTATATGCTACCGTTTGTTTGTATTCATCGATTCGAACGGCATGGACCAGTATTTTGTTGTTGCTTTAGTTTGTATGGTGTGACACACTCCAATATTGTGGTACTATTCGGTGGAGTCTACAATATTTTCGTGCCAATCGGTAGGCTCTGCAACATTGTTGTGCTGTTTGGTAGTAGTAGTATTGTTTTTATAGTCAAGACTTGAGGTTTCTAGAATAGATTGTAAATCTTCATGATAGGACAATAACGAAAGTGAAAAATTGGCATACATTCATTATCCTGGCATCTGAAGGGCGTGCTGCCCAACGACCTTCATAATTATACACATAGTAATCTCCCAAATTCGTCCCTGCCGCTTACAGGCACCTGCTCTGTGCGATAGAGTATAGGAGACGTTTTCTTTGGCTTGCTATAAGTAATTTTTCGTGTTTAGAAATAGTAAGTTCTTGAAAAATTCTGAGTGAATAGTCCGAGAGAATCATGATTACAGAACCCCTAGATAACTTGCTACTTCTTTCGCCACTGCTAAATTCCTGTATGTTGTCAGTATGATGTCGATTTCATATAACGGATTTGAATTGGATCTTCACGGCTTGCTAACAATGTATTGTACCATAAATTAAAAGAAAGACACCAAGCCTAGTTTCGTATTGTCAAACCCATGAGACTTTGTTAAGCATTTAGGGAAAATGCCCATTCTGTATTAAAAACATCACTTTTTGGTGCCATTCCTATGCTAAATTTTACCTCAAAACAAAACGATTTATCTTAAATTATTTCCAGAGGCAGCTCTAGCAAGCAAAAGTACTAGCTACAGGACAGATTTACGTCACTCGTCTGTTTGAAGACTCATCGACATTAAACCATTAGAGTATATGCTGTAAGAAATGGATCTTTGAATCTAACCCTCTTGTACAGCGGTTTGATTTATGAACGCACGTATCATTATGCCTCATTTGAGTAGTGCAACCAGAAAGTAACCGAAAAATGGTACTTTGAGCATACGAAAAAAGTGACATGAAAAAAATTTGAAAGCTAACAAATAAGTAGCCTAACGCTTTGTGAAAAAATACAGTTTATCAGATTTTGTGGTATAAGTTTTTTACTTGAAAGTTTTTTTAGCTTTTCCGCAGTTCTGGTATCGAAGCTTTTTTAGGACTTTTAGCAAAAATGTGTGAGTTCCATTGTTTTGCACGTGCACATTAATGGAAAGTGAAAAAGTTCCATGGACATTTAAGTGATGATAAATCTTGGTAAACAACAGAAGTTCGCCTGTTAGAGTGCAGCCAACATAACATGCATAGCATTTTTTACACAGGCAAATCAAATTTTAGATGCATTTTTATAAACTTTCTTAGACCTCAAAAATCCAGTATTGAACTTTCTTAACTTTTTGAGCAGCTGAGTACCATTTTCTTATAAACCATTTTCTTATAAAAAAGAACTCACACTTCTATTTGAAAATACTCAACATTCCAAAATTAATAGTAATATGATAACAGTACCAATTTAATTGTAATAATCTATTAATGAAGTTTGTTGTAGTGCAAGATGGCGTTTCTGCTACTGGCTTGGGCAAGAGATTTCTGTCCTTGGCCAAGGTGTTCTTTGGCATACTGATGGATGATTCTGTCGCTTCTGATGTTGATGGAAAGTTTTGCAGCTGCAAACTTGGGTTGTACCGTTAGACTGGTAGACAGGACGCTAAAGGTTTTAACATTGTGTGAAAACATATCGCATTCCTTCTACTGGAAGGATTGTAATGTTTTTTACACAACGTTAACACTTTTTACAGTCCTCCAGTCTGAGTGTCTCTATTTTTCTTGCAAAATAAAACTGACTCGTTTTAGTATTATCATTACCAGTTGTGCATTGATTTTAAAGTTAAGCAATCAAGAAAGTGACAAAAGAGGAGAAAAGTGCCAGAAAATGACAAAAGATGTCAAGTCTAACCTTGACACGTAAAATTATTGGCGGAGGGTGGGTGGCTGGGCAGCATCATCAGAGAGCGCCTTCACAGTAAGTAGTCGCCATGTTTGTTATGGTCCTTCTCCATATACAATGGTAACGTTTAGGCACTTGTATGCCTCTTTACCCTGCATTGATCAGTTTAGTTATTGAGACAGGACATCCTTGTAAAGTATTTTAAATTATAATGGATTCTGCATTGGAGAAAGAATACCAAGCGTTTCGTAAGCGGAGCCTCCTAACTCCCACCGTTGACAACTCTAAACGGAAAGCGCAAGAGAAAGCAAATGGAAGTAATGTTAAAGTTGGACCAGGCTCTAGCAGTTCAACAAAGAAAGCGGCAAAGAGAAGAGCACTTCCACATCAACTACTGCAGATAAGCAAAAAGCAAGCACAGCAATCAGAATTTAATTATAAACAGCCAATTATTGGTAGATCTAAAAAGAAATTTGCAGTATTGGCGTCGATTGTCGATTTTATGCGAAAACGGTAAGGCATACCAACATCGACTACAAGTTTGTTGTATACGCAGCTAGCAAACAGTTGACATTTATGGCAATTAGTGCTTAAGTAAGTGATAGTGAATAGAAGTTCACCTTTTTAGTTTGATTGCATGAAATGAAATGAAATGAAAGTAAACATTGTCTGATCACACAAGCTCTGTAAGCTGGAGGACATTTTTATGGCTAGTAGAGCTTGTAAGTCAACAGTGGTTTAACAGAAATAGGCTAGGACTGGGAGAGCACTAAAAGGCTACCTGGCTTTTTAGATCCAAAGGGACTCTTCAGAGTTTGGAGAGACAAGTATTTTGTATTATTTGGTGCAAAAACTATGATAGAGCCCCAATCTTGTTAAATTCCTAAGAGCTACGAGTGTCGCCATTATGCCACTTTATTTCATAGCATTAAACTACAGTTTTCTTTATTTATGAGAAAGTGTTTTATAAGGAAGTAATGGTCAGCTGCTCAGTACTGGATTTTTGAGACTTAAGAAGGTTTATGAGTGTACTTGTCGATTTATCTGTGTGCAGAATGTTGTATATGTTATGTTTGCTGCCCTCTAACAGTTCAACTTCTGTTATTTGCTAAGCTCTATCATCATTTACAGTGTACATGGAACTTTTGCTTTGCCTTAATTGTGCATGTGTAAAACATCTGAAGTCAACAGTTTTTGCAAAGGGCCAAAAAGCTCTTCTAGTAAAATAAACAATGTATATTAGAGAAATCATGTGCAACATGCAAAAATTTAGCTATAATCATAGGCCTCATTTGTAAATCTTCATTTCAGATACCAAGGAAGAGAATTTGACCCTTTGACCCTTGATGAGATCTTGGATCACACAAAGAATACTGACATCAGTCAAACAGACAGACATTGGTTAGCAGAAGCAGCACTAAAAAACAATGAAAAACTTTCTTTTGAAAATGGAAAATATGTATTCAAGCCAAAGTACCCTCTGCGAGATAGAAAATCTTTGCTGAAGCTTCTTGATCACCATGAGCAGAAAGGCTTGGGAGGAATTCTGCTGGATGATGTAAGGGAAGGCCTGCCAGATGCAGATGATGTTGTCAAATCTGTTAGCCAACGAATACTATTTGTAACAAGAACAAATGATAAGAAAGCTGTATTGTTTAGCTATGATCGACAGTATGCAATGGAAGTTGATGAGGAAATACAAAAACATTGGAGAAGTGCTACAGTTGAAGGGCTTGGGGAAGCAGGGATAGAAAAGTATTTGGAGGAGGCTGGGATATCAGTGATGCAAGGGATTACACCAGTTAGTAATGGCCCAGTTGGTAAAAAGAAAAAACCTACTAACAGAAAGAGAGCATTTAAAAAACAGAACACTCACTTATCTGGGGATGTATTAAAAGATTATTCAACTTAATTTGGCTATTCAAACTGTTCCTCTTACATAATCTAATGTCAATAAATTAAAAGAAGCTTCATTTTTATGGCAGTTGTCTGTGCCTCACATGAGTTTTCAAAATCCAACTTAATGAACTCTTTATGCAGGATATAGGTATTGAACCATTATTTAGTATTTTGAAAAATATGTCTAATGAAATTTGGTTGTAAAGGATTAGATTTATCTGCAATTAAGTACAAAATCTATGCAGTGTACTATTTGGCTTTTATTCTCTATGTTTTGATCCTTTTATTTTTACCATAGAATTATCTAATTTTTAGCCATCATTTTGATTGCAAGTCTAGTAGGCTAAAGCTGATTGCAAGTTTAGGCAAAAAGTATAATTTATACTTAGAAATATAATCATTTGGAGGTCAGCAAGCAATTACTTTTCAGATTTGGCTCCTGCAAAGCTCCAAAATTCTTGTTAGGTGAATCATGTTAAATTGTTAGACCCAAAAATGGGCCTAACAATTTAACATCACCTAGTGCTAAATAGTCTTCTTTCAGCACCATCTAATAATAATTTTCATCAAATTCTTTGGTAGCTATTCTTACAAGATTGTAAGGTTTCTTACCAATGAATTTACAATTTGCTGAAACCATTGCACTGTTTCAATGTACTTTAAAATGATTTCTTTTATTGAGTAAAGAAATGATAAAGGCAATTGTTAGTTCTTACTGTGATTTTCAGGGACCCATTGATTATATCATTTCCACTGCCATTTCATTTGTTGATTACCTGAAAACTGGGCAAATCCACATATTATGTTTCTGCTTATGAAGTGCCACCCTTTATTAAATGCTATATGCTTGGGGTTGGTTGATGAAATGAGTGACACGGAAACATCATTATTCTTGGAATTAAACCTAAATATTTATAGAACATCTGGAACATTTATAGAGCATCTGGAAATTCTATCTATGCAACAGCTGCATCCCTCTTGCAGTCATATATATCCAACGAATGTCATACCAGAACCCTGGAAATTTTATAAATGCCACAGTGTTTAAAAGAGGAAATACTGTGCTAAACCTCCAGTTATTTGACAAGTTTGTAAAAATCACCTTTCAGAAAATTCCATGGTTTTGGTATTTAGACTGCTCCGGTTATTAAGATATTTAGGACTGTAGTCGATTCTTGCAATAGCGAGGTAGCATAGTGGTTAGAGTGCATGCCTCCCATGTGAAAGGTCTACGGTTCGAGCCCGACTCGATACCCTGTGATTGAACGCTCGCTCGCTGTTCACCCAGCAGCGAATGGGTACCTGGTGGCAAAACTGGGGAGATAAAGGCGGCAAGGAAAGGAACTGGCCACCCTACCTCACATGCCGATGGTTCAGGTTAAGTGTCCTCTTCAACAGGCACTCCCCTATGTACGAAAGTATACGGGACTACCCTTACTTTAGATTATTGCAGACAAAGTATGTGCAAGTGTAAGCTAAGCTTATTAGACGCATAAGGAAAGGGAGGAGTTTGTAGGCTCCATTCACAAATTCTTTTATCACCAAGCCCTTTACATTGGTTACAATATAACCAATGCCCTTTGTAGTGCCATAAAAGCAGGAAGGGGGGTCTGGAAGCTTGCTCCCAGAAAAACTATTACAGATGCATTTCCTAAAACGCTGGAAATTGCCCCTTTGCAATTTTTCTGAAAGAACAATAGGTAATTTTCTGACTGCTTTTACTTGTTCGGGTAGAAAGTATTTAGATGTTCTACTCTCGTGCAGATCACTGCACATTCTACTCGTTTAATACTGCATAAAACTAATCTTAAATTGCATAAAGTAAATATAAATTATCTTTAAGCATTGTAGGGGTAGCTGCTAAGAGCAAATTTCTGACAAATTCCAGAATTTGTCCATAATCGTAGGGCTGTATTGAAATGTGTATCTTTGTTCAGATGTGTTCGCTTTTTCGAGTTTTATCAATCAATTAGGCAATGGCACTCATGCCTTTGTACTTGAGTGTACAATGAAGAGTTTCTGCTTTTGCAGTTCTCACACTCATCAAGTATGCAATAACAACATGCACATTGAATTTTGATCATTTGGCACTTTGCTATTGTCTTTTCAAAGGAGTATTTACGAAGCATAAGTTGAAATTTTCTGCTGCCCATCTAATAGGACTTTAGCACATCTATCTTGCAAAGGGGCATTTTCCGACTTTACAGAGAGCACAGTTTTAAAAATTTTTCTTGGGGCAAGTCCCAGAACCAAATTCTCCGATGCGCTATGAAGGAATACTGTAGTGCATCATTTTTATTTATGGGGGGGGGGGCAGATCCTTGATAGGCAATAATTTCCGACTCTCAAATTTGACTTCTAAATTACAATATTAACCTAATGCTCTTAAATCTATCCCAAGGCCTTGAGCTGTTGTATTCTCGCATTCAGAGCATGCACAGCCTCTTATTTAATAGAAGTATAAATTTCTTCTGCTGCACCCCAACCCAAAGGCCCTTCCGCACACCACTGATGTGCAAGTTCTACATGTCGTCTGAAAAACCCTGGTTGAAAGTACCAGAAGTCAATGCACAATCAATATTCTATAATCGATTCATCTTTGTTATCGCATATAGTTCATTACATTCAAGGTATTTCATTCACCACAAAACGGCGCGCTTCGTTTGTCGTACGTATCGAACCACTATTTTATTTACTTTTTAAGACACTGTTTTGAAAGAGCGTGATTTCATTTTGCATTTTGCAATATGAACTTCTTCATTTATGCATAAATACATGAGCTATACATGCGCACACATCTAGATAAGTGCGTAGGCACATGTATAAATGCATGCATAAGTATAAACATTTATGCATACATAGTGGTGCTTCTAAGAGTTCTAACCAGGGGGGACTCTAGGTGCAACCATGTGCACATTTTTGGTGTGGCCTAGCTGCAGCCACGCCCACATCTTCAACTGTAGGTATGATAGTTTAGTTAAATGCTTATATTGTATAATCAACAATTAGAAATACCTCCATAACCATGAAGCAGTGGAAAATTGACCATAATTTTTTTAGGGGGTCTGAGCCCCCAAAATGATAATTAATTTTAATTAGGGGGGCTCCATCCCGCTAAACCACCTAGAAATCACCCCTATGCATAAATACATGTTTATACAAGGTCGCATGCGCTGGAGGGGGCAGGAGGTGAAGCTGCTTCTTCTGTTATCTTCCAAGAAGTGCCCTTCATACCGAACTCTCTCCCTGAGGTGGCCATTATTTTGAATGGACATCTTCAAATTCATGTCAATTTTTTATCTCTCCTATCTTGTGAAGGGGCGTTCTCTGATATGATATGATATGATATGATAATGTATTATTTACACACGATTCTACCCTTCAGCTTTTTTATTTTACATCATAATACAAAAAAAAATTCCAAGTCGGTAATATTTACAATAGTCTAAATACATAGAAATAAAAAGGGTAGTAACTAAAATTATATCCTAGGACGCTGTTCTTCCAGGGGGTCGTGTTTTTAAATGGCCAAGCATATTTTTAATCAGCTCTTTAGGAACTCCTTTAATCTCTTTTTAAAGTGACTAATAGTTGGGAGCTCCCTAATATCCGTTGGAATTGTATTCCAAATTTTTACAGTAGAGTATTGATAGCTCTTTTTCGCATGTTCAGTGTTAAGCCTGGGAATTTGTAGATCTTTACAATGCCTTGTTGCATAATTTGATTGCGAAGACCTTTTTTCGAAATTTATCCCAAAGATTTTCCGGACTTAATTTGTTAATTATTTTGTATGCCATGACTGATCGATCGAATCGAATGATATTTTCAATGCTCAGCCAGTCACATGACCAGATGTCTTTCAATCTGGCGTTTTCGATTATTGTCCGGGCCCTGTCTTGCAGGCGTTGCAGAGCATCAAGTTTGGTTTTTGGAAGGCTACCCCAAATTTCATTGGCATATCGTAAATGGCTTTCGATGATGGCATAGTAGACACTACAAAGTTTTGTTTGGGGAATAATATTTTTTAACTTTTTCAATGACGAAAGTCCTCCATAGATTTTACCTTTTAAAGTGTTGTATTGCTCATCCCAAGATAGATTCTCGTCAACTACTATACCAAGCGATTTTGTTTTCGTAACACGCTTGATATCTGTTCCATTTATTGTGAGTGGATTTAATGTATTTAGTGTGTTTAATTTACGAGAATGACCTATGATCATGTATTCTGTTTTTTCTGGGTTTGGACTTAACTTATTTATTCTCATCCATTCTGACAGATTGAATAATTCCTGTTGTGCTTCATGCAGAATTTTTTCGACAGCATTCGATGTGATCGTTACAGTGGTGTCATCAGCGTAGACACTTGCTTTTGAGAATCTTAAACATTTTTCAAAATCGTTTAGATATATGATAAAAAGTAGAGGCCCCAAGCAGGAACCCTGGATAATACCACAGGTTACTTCACTAGCCATGGATCTCTGCCCATTTCCATAACAGTATTGTTTCCTCTGATCTAGATACGACTGGAACCAACTTCCAGTATTGCCTCTCATACCGTATTTCCATAACTTATTTACCATTATTTCATGATCTACAGTGTCGAATGCTTTCCTAAGGTCAAGGAATATTGTTAGGTTTAGTTTTTTGCTATCAATATTTTCATACCAATAGTCGGTAGTGCCTATAAGGGATGTTATCGTAGAGTGTAGTTTTCGAAAAGCTGACTGATTCTTGGTTAGGATATTGTTTTCAAGAATGAAGTTGAGTATCTGATCGTGCACTATGCGCTCCAAGATCCTGGAGAAGACTGAAATGACCGAAATGGGCCTGTAGTTGCTTACATCCTTTTTTACTCCTGATTTAAAAATGGGAGTTACTTTTGCAAGTTTCCAAATATCTGGGAATATACCATTTTCTAATGATGAATTGAATATCATTGCTAACCCACATCTCTAACAACTGTTATGGGTATGTTGTCAGGACCAGCTGCTTTTCCGATTCTTAGTTTATTGATTTCATTTACAATGTGCATACTGCTAACTGTCTTAAATGTCATTTCTTTCTGCTCTAATGTGATATTCTGGAGACAGTCATCACCTGGTTTTGCAGTAATTTTCTTAGCCAGGTTTGGGCCAACTGAAACGAAATGTTGATTTAGGGCCTCCAGAATATCACGTTCTCGAGTGAGGTATTTACCCTCTATTTCCACACTCGAGAGTTTTACAGAATTCTCCTTTTTGCCTAATACTTTGTTAATGGCTTTCCACATCTTTTTCGGATTCCTTATGTTTTCATCAATAAGCTGTCGATAATAGTCCCTAATTGCGTCACGTATCTCCTTTGTTATTTGATCACGTAACTTTCTATAGGCAGGCCACTTTTCAGGAGATTTTTCAACCTCCCTCTTCAGTATATCGCTTTTCATCACCCGGCTTTTTAGAGAGGCAGTAAGCCATGGGGTGAACTGGTTGCGGATTCTTTTCTTCCGTACTGGAGCATGAATGTCTAAGATGGATTCGAAAATTCCCTGAAACGTGGCTGCCATGTTTACAGGATCTCTACTGTATGGACCAAGGATAGTTCCCACTCAATCTGGTTCAGGTCTTGGCGGAATTGTATTTTGTCATATTTGTTCAAGTTACGGGATTCGACGACTTTTTTATATTTTGTTTCTGTCGCTTGGTATTTATTTTCCGAATACCATAAATCAGATAGTGGTCAACCATCCCTATCTCCATTACATCTGCCTCTACGATATAGTTTGGATTAGTGGAAGAGAAATGGTCAATGAGGGTCTTGCTTACTTTCTGTTCACCAAGTTCAGTAGTAGTGATAGCAACTCGTGTATACCTCTTAATTCATTGTTCGAGTTGATATTCAGAGTAGATTGATTTGAGTTTCTTAGAGTTTGCATTCTTGTTATTTTTGAAGTCACAATTGGTATCGCCAATTAGAATTATTTCCTTCTCATCACTTTCTAGCCTCTTTAGGATTTACACTAACTCTTCGAATGCTGCGTAGTCAACGCATGATGTTGTTATGGTGATGTTATGGGCAGTCTGGTTGAGGAAGATTTTTCTGAGGGCAAGCTCCTCGACCCCCACAATAGTATGCTATAATTATCAAACAACATACTAAAACTTTTCCATCTAGAAGAAAATTTGAAGACAAAATCTACCCCCGTGGCATGTAAATATGTAGATGTGCTCTCAATGGAAACC
>WIPJ01000688.1:494405-523848 GCA_018155075.1 Cassiopea andromeda
ATATATATATATATATATATATATATAGATATGGGTGTACTTATAAAAGTTTTAAGGGGATCCGCCCCATATCTCTAATTCAATGTCCAATAGGAGCTTATCACTTGCCCCCAGCCCCCTGACTAAGAATATGCTCTGGCATCCCAGAGTGCAATTGCAATTTACTATATTTACTATTTGAGTATATTTCAAATCAATACCCCCCTTTCATTGCCAGGGCGCACCCTCTTCCTTAAAGATCATTACGCTTTTTCATAATTCTGAGGGGCAGGCAAGTTGCGCGTTATGACCTCCAAAAAAATGGCGACACACACTTCACAAAGAACTCGATTTCCCGTGAAGAGAATAATCACCGAAGTTTGCATTGAGGTTTAAACTTTGGCAAGGTTGCCGATCCTTTACCAAAGGCACTTTTCCACCTGCTCCCATGCAGTTAACACTTTCAAAAGAATACACAGTGAACACTTGATTGCAACACCAAACCTAGATACCACCGTATCAGTTATGTTTTACCTACAAAATTACACAATCCTTTTATAATATTCCTGCGATAGCTTGGTATCAATCGATTCGTGAAGGCATGCTCTTTTCAAATCTACTCCTGGAAGATGGGATTTGACAACTGCTTTTACGCAAACGAAACCTATACAAACTGGGAAATGGCTTAGTAAATCATGTTAGAGAATCAAGTTGAGTTTTATGCATATTATCTTAAAGGCAGAAACACAAAATATAGCCCTAAAGAAAGTCTAGTCAATAAAGTGCTGTTTGTGAGTGCTGGAATTTGTAAACAGATCTTGCTTATTGTTGCAAATTGGCCTTTGTCTTTTGTCATTGCCTGAGTACAGCAGATTGTACTACTGATAGGTAGAGGAAGATTTAATCTGTGGCAAGTTTCAATAACAAATTAAATTACATGCACATACTGCAAGAAAAAAGTCTCATGAATCGTTACTGCGCGAGTCTAATCCTTCCAGAAAGTAAATGAATTGTTATTACGCACAACCTACTACATCTTTTGCTGCCGCCAAAAGCCATGGACCTCGCCTGACCTACTCTCCTTCTAACCCCTCATCTGACTCCTCTGTCCACAATGAGTATGATATTTAAAGACATTTTGTACCACACTAGCCATTTGTAAACTACCTTACTAGAGAGAAGTTTGTAGTATGTGGTACGTTATTGAGTACAATGAAGTTTGAAAAAAATTATTAGACTTTCCTCAAATAGCTGGCATAGTATAAACTCTTGTTCACATCCCCTTCTCACAACTATAATGCTATTATATCTGATCTTTTACTTTAGTAAACAAGTTCAGCTGCGAATGGGCTTCAGGTATAAGCTTCTGCTCCACTTTTACATACCTAGTAGCGTGTGCAAGGTTGGAGTCAAGCTGCCCAATGGCACAACGCTAATGCCAATACCCAAAAGATACCTCCATCGTTCTACGGGTAAGTTTTGTTCAATTTCATGGCATTTAAAGAATAAACAGGAGATGTCATATCACTTTATTGAAATGGTATTAAACTTAGCAAGAATAATTTATAGCATGCAGCAATTGAAACGTGCGAACGATTTTGTGCGTGCTATTACACTGCTGAGAAAAGTTTTACATAAGCACACTCATCCCAAATAAACAAACAATAAAAAGATGCGACAGGTGCAACAAAGATTGTTTTCAGCAAATAGATTCATCCAAACATGAAAGCTGCTATAGTTTAAACGCTAGACGTAAAAACAATTCTTCATCAGCAGACTGAACGTTGTTCCTGAAAGTTGCAAGTAAGTGATGGCTGTAGTCAACATGCTGAAATGTAGAGTATGAAGAAGAGATTTAGGCTGTTACCTTTCCAAATGATGAAATCAGAATTGGAAGTTACTAGAAGCGTTCAAGAACGCTTATTTGCGAGGGGATCAATCACACGCACAATTTGATTTGCCCCTACAGTACCGTACCTCAAAAGCTTAGGAATCCTTTGGAGGTGTCGAAGGCCTAGGCTTAGGGGCCTCCTCTAACGGGCACTCCCTACTTACAAAGTTTCACAGGAAAGTTTAGTCATGGCGTCAATAGATGGTGATAGGAATATGTAAATTTCTGCTCTTTGACTTTTGATTTTATCTTCAACATTAATGTTTCTTTTTCAGATTCATACTATTCTCCGCGTATCTTGATGCAGACCTATAACTTCCTTCTGCATCCGTCAGTTAAACGTCTCGAGAGCTTCTATTCAATCTATTCAGGCATGTTTCCAGAGCATCCTTCTTCATTTATCCTCACAAAACGGGTACTCTCCAACACCACAAACAAAGCTGTCTTATTTCTTGCCTACATGGAAACACCAACGCATGCTCAAACGTTCCGGTTATCCTGTGATTACATTTGTGAAGTCAATATTACTTCTAGGTCAGGGAATCACATTAACCAGTAAGTTATCAATTCATTCCTTTGTAAAGTTTCTCATTCAGTTCTTCGTTTTCACACTCATCAATTTTCATATATCCACCAGTTGCTCACACTGCTGTTTTTAGTGCAAATAAGGAAAGAAAACTAATTATTACAATGAGTTCCTCACTGTAGTTGTTCTTTTTCATAAATAACTCGAAGCAGATCTCCAAAGATCCAGTCTTTCATATTGCTTCATCGAAGCTCTAACGACTTTCTTCCAGCAAGTACCTTTGACAACCTGTTATGAATAAATGACACAGAAATTACCCATTTTGCTCCTGAAGAACCACAATACTCGCTCTTAAGTGCCTAATTGCCATCACCTTCGCTAATCAATTTTTGGAAAGGTTTCCAACCTCCGCTCTTGTTAGGACCCCATGCTTATAAGTTTTTGGGTAAAACTTTTTCAAAACGTGTTGCATACAGAATTTTTGAGCAAAATTTTTACTCAGTTAATAATGTTTTTGAGCTGCTTACATAATCAGGACCATAGACGCCTGATTCATGAAGATAGAGTGCTTCATTCTAGTATGTTCTTGTATTTCACAGCAGTGGTTTTCCCCCCTCCGCTTATTAATTCCCTCTGATGTTTCCAGCCCCCCGCATATTCCAACCCCCCAGCAAGTAGATGCTTAAGATTACCTTCTGAAAAAGGACTGTTTTCATCTCAAATTCTCCTTGCACACAAGCAAGTACAAGCTCTCTAAATCACCCCTAGTCAGCGTGTTTACTTTTACATTAACCTCCCATATGTTGCCAATGCTTTCGACCGCTTCCAGTTTGCTTTTTGCAAAAGGAATATCCAATGACGCAATGACGGCATCCAACCACTTTCATGCATTTTTCAAGCCTTCAAAATCAGATGTGTTAATGATGAAGACTGCATGAGAGTGGAACCATAGACATAAGAACCCGAGAGGGCATAAAGAGCACGCAAATCCAGCTTTTTATAAATTTTTAACTCTTTTAATGTGGTTGCAATAGAGTTCATTAGTGATGACGTCATAAGAATATATTTTTAGAATTCAAGTTTTATGACCACATGGAATGAGATAAAATTTTTGGCAAATTTTGTCAAAATGGGATGAAATATGACCATTTGAAGATTGAAAACATGCCACACAAACCACTGTATGATTCTCCTGGTTCTAAACGGTTAGAACCAGCCTCAAAATACAGTGATCTGATAGGAACTATGTCATCATTCAATTGCCTATATCTCGGTCATTACTTCTCTAGTCTAGCTGAAATTTGCTATTTCTAAGTGCTTTTCGGAATTTAAAGCTAATATAAAAATATTTTTAAAATAGAATTTTCGTGACGTCACACGAATGAACTCTATAAAGTGGTCGCATTGTGTGCACATGTGTTGTTAGCCCTTTGTATATAACAATGCAATTTTGCATTGCCTGCTCTATCATTTGTGTATACGTACAATATGATTAGCCTTAAATCCGAGTTTCTTAACCAGCTACTTGCATATAACATAGATAGAATCCTCTTCCCTTTGCAGATAATGCTTATACTTAAAATATCCATAGCAGTATGGAGTGAACTTTGACATTAACGACAAACGTTCCTATTGTAGCAGCTCAATAATACATGATTTACTCATATAAACAGTACTCTCTTACATACATGCAGGATTCTTTTTCTAGTCGTCGAAAAATTGATGAAACAACAAACAATAGTATATCTATTGATATACCAGAGAAGGAAAGTCTTGCATTACAAGTACTGATAATTGGAAGAGGGCAGCTCGACATTTTTCAAAACAACTCACAAAGTTCTCTATACAAATTGCAAAATATTCTCTTAGGTAACTTAAATTTGCAACTTTTTGATTTCATGAATAACTTAGGGCGTTTAGCTGCAAGCGCGGATCATACAAAGCATTGACCTTAAGCCCCCGTCTACACCAGTATCGGCGTAGGCGGGGCCTTAGATGAAATGATTTACTGGTTACACAAGGGAACATCATAGACGGGGGAATGATTTGAAATGTTTGCAATTTTGTGACAATTTGCACACCTACTCCTTTGCACCGAATTGTAGGGGGACCTCGTTTGCAGATTTTTGAAAATTTCACCATCCATTTATCAAAACACCCCCTCCCCCAACTAAGCAATTTGAAAAAATCCAGCCCAAAGCTTTACCAACCTAAAGATATCAAAGTTTTAAAAAGGACAAGCCAGTGAAATATATTGGGTTTTTGAACGCAAGCCAATATTAACAACTAAGGAAATCAAAACAACCTGCATACCTTATACGATGTTAACACCTAATTACAATAATTTTGAAATGCTTAGGTCACCATACTGTCTATTGAGCATTGACCTCCTACTATTAACAACCCCTTCCCCATTTATGCATTTTTAGCAAAAATACTAATACTCCTCCTTAACATACCTCCTCTTCAGTTCGGTGCCAAAGAGAACCGAGCATCCACCAAGATAATAGGAGTTCCTAACGTTCATCCTCTGTAAAGCGTAATCTCATGAGAGCCATTTTTGAGCACGCACTCGAAGCACTCAAAAGTATGCACGCATACACTTCATTTCATTTCATTTCATTCTTTTTTCACAGTAGCCTCATCAGGAAATGATGCTTTTCAGGGGGCCGTGACACACTTTACAATGTAGAATATAATATAAAAATATACAAAAAGAGTAAAGCCCCTAATTGCACAGCTGAAATAACAGAAAATTAACATAGGAATAGAAAAGTATCAAAATCGATGCTGAAATGCCAGTACGTTCTAATGGAAGGCTTTAAAAACTTTTATAGACTTGATGTGTCATCTGATGTGTCATCTGATAGAGGTGATCTTCTTAAAAGATGCATGCTTAAAAGATGGAATTATAGGCAAACAGCTAAGTAGAGAAATATGGCAAATGAGATACAATAATTCTTATTGAAGTGAATATTAGAAAACAGAAGTGGCTGCTACTTCCAATTTGCAAACTACCCTGCCAAGATCCAGCGCTATTCAATAGTGAGATCTCTAAATTGATTGATAGCTATTTAAACTTTTGTGAAAATATCGTAATACTAGGTGATTTCAACATGGAGTCTATTGATCCCAAATGATCCTTCTAGTAGAGGATTATAGTCAGCGCTGTAGAGCATAAATTCATGTATTTGAAAACGAGGCTATGTATTATATTCCAAAATGAGGCTACTTCACTATGGGCATTATCATTCAAACCAAAAGGAGGCTAGCTCCCAGTCTAAAACTTACATATAAGAAGGGCAGGGCCGTAGCATCTATACTTTCACATGAATACTGGACATTGCTCTGTTACATCTATACGTTGATAATAGATTGAAAAAATCCCAGTCCAGTAGTAATAAACGGTAGATAAAATGTCGTCTTTACCAACTATGAAAATTCTCAATTGATTGATAACAAATTGTATTTATACCAAGTGTAATTCACAACGGAGATGAATCTAGCAATTTGCCAAAAGCTCCTTAGCGCCACTGAAAATGGAGACACAAAAGCCCTCTATGGCATTTCACAAGGCAGGAATATTGTATAAGAGGAGAGAAGAATGATGGGGGTCTTGGGACTTGCCCCCTGAAAAGCTTTTCAGAGCTACGCCCCTCTAGAACATCAGAAAACTCCCTTTTGGAAACATGGTATGAATGCTGCTATCGCAGTTAATATCTGTTCCTAGAGCAGAATCTAATCCTTTTGCTTGAAAACGAAATGCAAAGAATTTACGATGAATTTTGCTTTTCCTGTCGTATAGTCTAACGCTGGAAACAATATCTCACACTAGTGTGATTTTGGGTAGTCTACACTAGAATGTGAAATGAAATTCCGATGTGGCAAGGCATTATTGCCGTGCAAGGAGAGTAAATTGCCCTGCAAATTGAGCGGTTCTATCAGCTAGGGAAGGGAGGGCTTCACAAAATCTTCACTCTTAAAGAAGGTTGAAAGGTAGCATCTTTGGAAAGAAGATATTTTTATGTTATGACAAAGTAGAATATAAAGAACTTATCTTTAGAAAAGTGTGGTGATGTTCATTACTCTAGGAACATGAACGAGAATCCCATAGCCTTGGCATTTGTTGCTCTGAATCATTGCTTGTTTGGAAAAAAGATTATTACTGAAGTATCTCACCATAATCGATTGACAATGATAGAAAATTTTGGAAAATGATAAAGCCATTGTTTTCCAATGTAAATCCAATGAGTGAAGAAGTAATTCTCATCGATGGTGAAAAAATTACTGCAGGCGATACCGATATTACACAGTCGTTAATACGTACTTTTTGCATATCACTGAATCATTAGGATTGAGTGCTCTTGATAACAATGATAGACTTAATCTTGATGAAATGGCCACCAACGCAATAGAGAAGTATAAGAGTCTCCTAGGCATCAATGCTATCAAATCCTCAGTGCGAAAAGATGAGAAGTTTAGTTTTTCTCATGTTTACCCCTGGAATATGAAAGACGAACTTCGACCGTTTGATCCAAAAAAGCCTAGTAGTGGAAACGTACCCGTAAGAATTATAAAAGATAGCGAAAACGTCATTGTCCCATTCTTAACAGAATGTATCATTGCAGCAATAAGTAACTGCTGCTTTCCAAATGAGCTTAGAGTCGCTGATGTTTCCCCATGCTATAAGAAAGGAATCAAAACTGAGAGGCCAAATTATAGGCCAATAAGTGTCCTACCAGCAATATCAAAAACATTGGAAAGACTGATAGGATCAAAAATAAATCACGTTCTTGAAAAGAAATGGTCCAATCTCTTAACTGCCTTGAGAAAAGGTCATAGCACCCAAGATGCTCTACTTAGAGTGATTGAATCTTGGTGCAAATATCTTGATGCCTTGGGCATTGTTGGGACTGTATTAATGGATCTTTCTAAAGCCTATGATTGTATCCTACACGGTTCATTGATCGGCAATTGAAGGCTTATGGTTTTGGTAGAGATAACCTCAAATTTATGTGTAGTTATCTGAAGGGCAGCGCTCAAGGAGTTAAAGTAGGCTCTTCCTACAGTTCCCATGGTAATATTAAGATAGGAGTTCTCCAGGGATCAGTTCTTGGACCAATGCTATTTAATGTTTTCATCAATAATTTGTTCCTACTTGACTTGGGGTCAGAAATCTATAACTTTGCAGAAGACAACACAATATTTACAAGAGGTAATAACTTGGAAGAAGTAATAATCAAACTGGAGGATGACCTATGTACCACCTTGAAATGGTTTTCAGAAAATGGAATGGCAGCAAACCCTGAAAAATTCCAGCTTATATTCCAAGGGACAAATAGTGATCAGAAACTGTGCTTAAAAGTTGACAATCAGACTATCAAGCAATGTCAGCAAGTCAAACTATTTGGAGTAACAATAGATTCCAGACTGAACTTTGACAAGCACATTCTTGAACTTTGTGATAAGGTTAATAAAGGAAGTAAGTGAATTTTCTAGAATAAGGAACTATCTTGACAATAATGTGCTTTAATCTGGATTTTGTCTTCCAAAGCTGCCAATAAGGAAATAAATAGAACACATAAACGAGCGCTCCGGGTACTGCAGAAGGATAATAATTTATTATTTGATAAGTGCCTAATGAAAGAGTCAGGAACAACAATCCATGTAAAGAATCTTCATAAGATTCTGAACCACTCAAACCACTCGTACCTTTGGGACTTGTTTAACGTGAACCAAGTTGAATACAATCTGAAAACAGAAAAACTAGTGGTATTACCTCAAATACAAATGCAAACATATGGAGTAAACTCGATAACATTTAGAGGTAGCATCCTTTCGAATACACTTACCGACGATATAAAAGCTTGTACTAATCTGGCAGCATTTAAAATGAAAAGAATAGACTGGAAGGGTGAAAGTTGCACCTATAAAGTATGTAGATGAAGTTTTGTTTTTTTGCTATCTTCTTCTTGTTATTTTTATCAGAAGGGTGCTTTTTTAAGCTCGGATTCAAGGCTGTTCCAAAGATTAGCCTTGAACTTGAAAATTATCATGGTTTCTGCGGCCAGTTTTATGTTCGCTGGCACGCCTTTGAGAGTAGGCATGGCTGCTACTCCAAGCGCTCATTTGTTGAGCTCTTGCTCTCGAACGCTGTGGGCTCGCGCTCAATAATGTCTCTGATGAGATTAGGCTTAAGGAAGCTCCTGATTTAGGTGTTGAATTTGGCAATACCTTGTTCAAATATTTTGAATACAGTTTACCAGATTCCTTACTATCATTACAAATTATTTTTGAAGGGAACAGTATCAACAGTCCAAAGCTGACTGCTCTGAGCCCTTCTACTTTAAACGTACAGCTCAGTTCTGGGACAAGGATCAATAGTAGAGACTCCTGGGTAGCAGTGCAACGGTTTGAAATAGTTTGCTACAGGCAATACACCTTGATCCGTCATTTCAAAAACATAACAGGCCCATATCCCCACAACATTGTATTGACTGGTTTAGCAAACTACACAACTTACAAATGCAATGCATACTACTACGGGAAAATCAATGGCAAGGACTTCAACGTTGAATCTGGGTTTGAAAGCCAAACAACTGCGGAGAACGGTAAATATGCACTTATCACTTAAATCGCTCTATTAGTTATATACATACATACATACATATATACATACATATATATATATATATATATATATATATATATATATATATATATATATATATGACAATTGAAACTTCAGTTCACCATATACATCTTCAAGCCTAGAGAAACCTTCATTAAAACATATAATTGCAGAAGAAGTTGCAATTTCTAAAGTTTCGTTTCTGACAAAAGTTGGATATGGGCAATTTTGCCACACAATTGCATTGAACGCTTCATTGGCATTCTGCGTCTGGCCATGGAGACATTTAGAAAGAAGTTCATCTGCACTCAAGTCTCAAAATATAGGGTCTTTCAAGTATTTTATTGATTTTGGGATGTTGTTGGTTTTCTTGTATGTTGATGTGTTGTTCAATTTATCCTTTTGAGTTTTGCAACATCCATGAACAGTTCTTGGGCAAAATTGGTGCCGTGCATTTTCATTGTCAATGTCACTGCTATGGTACAATACTGCACCAATAGCTTTCTTCATGGCATACAAGTTATCTTTATATTGCATAATGGTCATTCCAAAGTAGTCTGCCCAGCATTAATGCATTTTTTACTTAATATCCCATTACCTGCTATTTCTTTACCGTCATCAAGCCTTTTCCTTTTGTAATCATTTCTTAACTTTCTAAGCCAAGTCCTAATTCGCTTCTGCATATGTTCAACACATTCTAGTTTTACTGGAGCCACGTTTCCGTAAGGATTTGACCTCACAACTTTGCTGAAAGACTCAGTATCACCATCTCCCAAGTATTTGGTATACCTGAGTCTATGTTTATTGACGGACTGTTGGAGGATACTAATAGCACTAATAGCTTCCATTGCACCTGCTGATCCCTAGTGATTTATTTTGAAGGAATGACTGGCCTTCCAGCTGTTATATTTGGCTATTCCTTGCCACCTGTTCCATATTTGACATTCTTTACAGTGTATTTTCAGAACCTGGTAATCAAGCGCCTTTCCATAACTGGATGTAGCTACCACTACTCCATAAATACCCTCCTTTGTGCCAAATTCCATCAATGGCAACCTGCACATCTTCTGCAACTGCATTTTTCATCAACTGGGCTAATTCTAATGTCATTAGCAGCCCTTGTGAGGCAGGCATCTGCCACCTTTTTGTACCCCTGGTGCAGCTTCGCATTAATAGACGAGAAGACTGTTGGCAACATTGGTGGTGGCATGTTCATTCATGATGATAATGATTTATTTGCTTCATGGCCTTGTCAAATCTCCCTAAAGGCAAGAACAGTCTGGAAATTTATACAATGACTGTTGGTACCAGGTGTTGCATCATCCTTCAATCTTTGTGATGTGAAAAAGTCATGGCTCCAGTCACAATCACTACAAAGAAACTTTATGATGAGAGGCAGCCCCATCCTTTCCTCGCAATTATAAATTGTAACTGAGGCAGATCCACATTCTAGACATTTTCCTATAACTTCTGCTACAGATTTTAACACTCAAAAATCCATAAAGCAGTAGAAAAAGTCTTCATTTTTCCCTCTAAGAGGAGGAGTAGTACATAGCCCTATCTTTCTTTCATGTACTGAAAGGGGCATCCCTATGTCATCTTCAATGCTGAGACGCTTTCTGGTGATACTTCCTTTGAAAACTTTAATTAAATGTTCACATATCTTCGTCAAAGCTACTTACTTGCTTTCATTTGACGAAGACGGCATAAAGAAAATTAAACCTAGTCTCATTTCTGCTTAGTATGCTGTTAACCGTAAACAAGATTCACTCAAAAGAGTTCAAGAACAATTAGATTTTGATGTATTTTACCAACATTTCTTGGCAAGAGAAACAGTAAATGAGTTTTTATGCGGTTGCTAAGGGACTTCACCTATCACCCTATTCACTAATATCTCGTTTATCAGTGCTTCTAAGGACACTTGATGAAAACTTTCCTTGAAAACATAATCTACAATAAATTTGGTCTACCACAGGTAGATAATAAAAAATCTCAAAATTTCATCATTTAGCTGGATGATGCCACCTTAAGACGGTCTGAAACACCTTTTTGTAAAATTCACTATCCAGTGTCCAGTTGGATAATTATCTCGAAGCATTATATATTTATCTTCTATCTTGCTTTACATCTGCTTTCCCTGTTTTTGGGACTTGGAGTCTTCCACTTGTGAGTAAATCTCGTTCTTCCGGATTTTTCATGCCTTTGAGAGGAAGTAAAAATCGAGAAGGAAAGGAAAGAATCTTGTGACAATATTGGAAAAACGAAGGATATTTGAAGAGTAATAACAACGGCTTCCTTTCTAACTTTCAAGCTGTTTTTATCAAAACTTCTTGCTCAAGTGCCTTCTTCCCTCAGGTAGTAGCCAATCTTTTGTTTTCATGCTTTCTACATGAATTCTAATGTAAAAATAATTGAGCAAAAGCCTAAATTGCATAAATTATCATAGATCATCATTGAATCTGTTGACTAAGAGACATCTGGGGAGTATCTGTTCAGACATTTGGGAGGAATTTTAATACATTTAATGTTTAAAACTATTGATTTGACTGTAGAAGAAGACTATGGAAATATTGCTGAGAATGTAAGGAGCCCTCATTTGAAAAAGTAGTACTCTTCTGAGTGGAACAACCACCGGTATAAGTTGGTTCAAGTCGAATGCATCACTTCTCAGACAAGGGTACTTGTTAAAATGCCAATACACACTGCCTTTATAAGTTTTTCGGGCACATTATTGAAACTTTATTAACTTGCTCGTTGTTTCAACATCATAACTTTCTTTAAACAGTGTTAGCAAAAGATTTTTGAGTTAGGATATTTTGCACAATAATGGAATTTGCTAAAAGCTGCATATCTACATGAAATAAAGATGAATCTTATTCAACAAGAGATGATGAAACTATTGAATGAAAAGAATACATGTAGCACTTTATATCCAAGCATTTGATATTTTAAATGCCAATTTATCTATCACAGTTCCCAGTTCTCAAATTTAGCATTGAGCTTTCTTAACGTGTCGAGCAGTAGAACACTACTTCCATATATAAAAATGAATAACTTAGGCTTATAGAAAAAGACACATTGCTAATCAGCAGTATGCTTGATAACATTCCAGAAAGCAGTATGCTTCTACATCCTGCAAACTCCCCTAGTAAGTACATTTTTTGGAAGACAGACAGTTTTTCAGTTTAGCACTGAAACTTTCTTAACTTTTCACGAATCCAGCATCAAAACTTTCGAAAGACTTTCTTAACGAAAACTTTTGAGTTTCAATATTTTGCGCGTGCACATAAGTGGAGAGTGAAAAAGCTCCATGTACACCTGAAATGATGCTAGATCTCAGTAAATAACAAAAGTTTAACTGTGGGAGGGCAGCTAGCATAATGTGCATGACACTGCACACACAGAGCATTCCAATTTAGCACATATACACTTCTAAAATTTCTTAGGTCTCAAAAATCCAGTACTAAACTTTCCTTATGTTTTGAGCAGATGAGTACTACTTTCTTAAAAGCCTCTTTTCATAAAAAACGGGTATTGTAACTAGAGTCAATCATTGTTAATTTCTTTTCAGTACCAAGTGCACCACCTACGAATATCAAGGCAACGAGCCCACAATTGTTTACAATAAGGATAAGCTGGAGCAAAATACCAGCAGAAAATCATGAGGGAATTTTGAAGTATGCTGCATTCTACAGGAAAAACATCTCAGACTCATGGAAGCTGCTCCAGACAACAGAGCATTTATATTACGTGCACAACAATCTAGAAGATAGCTCTTATCAGTATATAGTTCGTGGAGTGACAGGAGCTGGATATGGTCCAAGCAGCATCGAAATTATTGCTTTGCCATCTACTCCCAGTAAGTAGGAAAATGTGGTGACTCTTTCTATGTTGAGAGACGATTGAGTATATCATTTCATAAGTGCTGTGAACTAATTTGCATGCACACATTACAACTCTTGAGTCCCAAATAAACACTCCCCTCCCTAATTAAGTTTTTGAAAAAAGCTACCCGGAACATCCTTATTCCAGGCCCCCCTTATTATATTTGAGTTCTTAATTTGATCTAGTATTACTTAGTGATGTCCCAGTGGTAGAGCGTCTGCCTCACAACCGGTAGGTCGTGGGTACGAGCCCCGGCCGAGTCATACCAAAGACTTTATAAATGGTGCTCACTGCCCTCTCGTCTGGCGCTCGACATATGAGAATGGAGTGGGAAAGGACTTTGATTACGTAGCGTGAGAATTTGAGATTTCGGCTATGGCTGTTAATAATAAGAGATATGTCCCACCTGTCCTATTTATTTTGCTCCCTCCATTTATCGTATTTTCAGGAAACTTCAACCACCTACTTTTCCAGCCCTCATTTTTGTAGAGATCTCGGCACCAGTGTTGTGATGTATTGTGAGTCATGTGACATTTATACGTCAATCAATCATTTATAACCTAATGCACGCAGCAGAGTCACGTAGAGGTCAATAATTGATTTAGATTGCCACCTAGTTGAGACTTGAGTTCAGATTATACGATGTTTTAATAAATAAATTGCTCTGTATATATTTTACATAATAGCATGCGTTTAC
Source organism: Cassiopea andromeda (assembly GCA_018155075.1). Lineage (NCBI taxonomy): Eukaryota > Metazoa > Cnidaria > Scyphozoa > Rhizostomeae > Cassiopeidae > Cassiopea > Cassiopea andromeda. The sequence goes on from WIPJ01000688.1 coordinate 508,015, forward strand.
TTTGCAAAGTTGTTGGAAATTTTCGCAGGAAAAAAAAATAGCACGCGCTTCACACTCTGATGAACCAGTGAGGTTACATAGCATCACATCATTAACAAAAGATCATTATATAAAAAGTTGCCCTTGATAATTATTATCTTATGACACATTCTTGAAAATGAGGCTTAACTCTTAACCAGTAATCGCAAAATGCTTTACAGCTTGATACAAAAGGAGTCGCGATTTCATACATAAAAATCCTTCGTGCAATACATAACTGCTGCACGAAGAAATTTTTAAGTTTTTAAGCTTCTTTTTCATGAGTCATGGAAAATTTTCCTTCTTTATTCTTCACAATTTGCTGAGTAACTTTGAAGACAAAAATAGGCTTTTGTGACAAAAATAGGCTGTTGTGTTAAACTAGGGCCAATTCTTTGTAGAGTTCAAAGTACAAGATGCCAGATTCTCAGCCTTTGCTACCAGTCTCCACTTCACCGACAAGGCTTTGGAGCATCACATAACAGCTGTTTACAAAGTGCAATCTGTAGAGCAATGCCACAAAAAGTGCACGACATGTCAACATACAAACAACTGCTTTTGTCTCTCCTTCAACATACAGCATTCTTCTTCAGCTGGTGGACTTACATGTGAAATCAACCATGAAACTGCAGAGCTTTTTCCATTTGATTTAGTGCAAAGAGATGGGTACCAGCATTACACTTTACATTGAAACATGCACAAAGAAAAAACATTCTCATTTCCTGGACAGACAACAAAGTGGTTCTTTGAATTAACCATTTTATCTCCTACAGAAATAGTTATCAACTACACGAGAAGTCACTGTAACTTGCTTTACTATCAGAGACACATTAAAAATGCTTATACAACAGTCACGGGCGTATACAGACCGTCTTAAGCCTGGTTTACATTATGCACTTTTTCGAAAAAACTCTCCGAAGGATTTTCAATGCTTTCAAAACGCATAGCACAACCTACATAGAAGTTGTCAACATCTGCATAACATCTTACCTGAATGAACGTAGCTTTAAGCTAAGCACTTTTGATTATTGATTCCAATGGCGAATGTGCTACTGTTGCTATTGCTATCGCTAGTATGTGTAGAAATTGGAAAAAACGGTACATTAGCTTAAGGAAAGTATAAGGGTCTGCTAGGGTAAAACAATTGCTGGGCAGGAAGAACGAACTTGGCTTTCAATTTACTCTGTCATAAGTATTTCGAGCTGAAGCGGAAACAGAGTACAAAAGTTCATCACAAATGACTTGGAAAAATTCCGATGAGCTTGGACCTCTTGAACATAGGCATCCAAAGAGGGGGCTACAGGGGTGTAACAGTCAATGTCTGGCTCAGCTTTTGGATCGATATTACTGGCGTCATGAGGGATTAACAAAAATGGCAAAAGAACAATAGAAAATATCGAAAGAAAGTTGAACATGTCCAACATTTTTGCACAGTATGTGTAAAGTGGACCCCAGCATGATTTTCCCGTCCAAATTTGCGTTTAAACTAGAATTAGATTAGTCTTCTTCGAAAAGTTGTGTAGTGGAAACCGGGCTTTACACGCTTTGCATAAGGCAGCTAATGCTGTGAGTCCATTTATTTGCAAAATGGCTAAAATCTCAATATTTTTTCTTTATATGACATTATCATACATACTAGTTACTTGCAATATATTATCTCTGTCTCATAAAGGTATTATTTCCCAATAGTTGTTTACTTTTTATATCGTTTTTTATTAGGGCGATTGGCAACAATTTTAAGGCGCTGGAAAAAATTGTAAGTTGCTCTGAAACAATCTTAAGGTGTTTTGATGCAATTGTGCTGTATTTGAAACTCTAAACAATAGTTCAGCATCTTCTGATTACCAATAGTTGATATGTGTTGTTTGTCCTTTGAGACGACGAGGACCACATAGTCATCCTGGGGTTAGGGTTGAGGTTCTTGGGTGTGCAGGTGGCTAGTCAGGCCAGTCCGTGTCCAGAATGTCCTATGGCAGTGGGGACATGGAATTATGGCAACTGCTAGAGTGATCGGCTAACACTTTCCTTCCGGGCCTGTCTGTGTTGTTCGGCTGCTGTGATCCTGCTGCTTTCACTGTCTGCTCCCACGTGTCAGGTGTGAGGCCGAATGCCTTCAGCGACGTTTTCAGGGTGTCGTTGAAGTGCTTCTTCTGACCTCCATGAAAGCACTTACCTTCATGTAGCTAACCATACAACAGTTCTTGTGAAGCCGGTTGTCTGGCATGCGAACAGCGTGTCCTGCCCTGGAAAGCTGTGACTGCATCAGGGTGGTGGTAGATGCTTGGTAGGCCAGCGCGATTGAGGACCTCGGCGTTAGGCTCATTGTCTTGCCACTTTATGCCGAGGATCTTTCTGAAGCAGGTGGTGTGCAGGTGGTTCATCTTTCTTGCATGGCATTGATAGACTGTCCATGGTTCACAGCCGTGTCGTGTCGTGAGAACTATAGCACAGTACACCTTGATTTTCATCTCTGTGCTGATGTCCCTCCTGTCCCATACCTTCCCTCGCGGTCTGCCAAACGCAGCACTCGCTTTCGCTAGTCTGGTATTAACTTCATCGTCGATAACATTTCTTGAGAGTGTGCTGCCAAGGTAGGTAATTTGTCCACTACGTTCAGTCTCTGGCCGTTGATGGTGATGTTCGGTTCAAGGTACTGCCTTTCCTGGGGCTCGTTGGTGCACGTTTTCCGTCTTCTTTGTGCTTATTATAAGTTCAAACTTGTCGCAGGCCTCTGAGAGCTTGCTGACACAGTGTTGCATCTCCTCCTCAGAAGAGGCATTGAGTGCGCATTTGTCAGCAAACAGGAGATCATTGATGGTATCTTTCTTCACCTTGGTCTTTCCTATCATCATTATTATTATCATCATCATCATCATCATCATCATCATCATCATCATCATCACCATCATCATCATCATCACCACCATCATCATCATCATTGCATGCGATTCGCAAAGCTCTCTCAAAGACCATATTTAACTTGACAATACCCCCTCTGTCGTGGAACATCCATACAAGTGAACAGTAGTTGAACTACGATTTAATAAATGTATCAATTACTAATTTTACCTTAATAGGATCTACATAATTAAATAGTATGGCAAAGGCATGCAATCTTTGTTGTGCTTTTTGCATAAATCTTGGACATATTTTATAAAGTTTAACTTTTTATCAAAAGTTACGCCCAAAAGCTTTTCATATTCATTCACTTTTTTTGATGGTGGATTTACCAATGGTAACAACAGAAGCTTTACTTTTGTTGCCAAGTATCATAAAATGGCATTTCTCTGTCGGTATTAACTGTCGGTTTCCAATCTATTAATTATGGTATCGAGGTATGAGTTTCATGTGTAGATAGTGGTGTCATCGGATCCGCAACTCACTGTTCTTACCTCGGGAAGCAAAAATTGATTATTGTATCGTAGGTTATACAGAAAGAACAATCGTAAAACACCTCCTTCATGAAAGTGGAATTTATGTTTTCCTTTGCTTTAGCCATTTCAATCATAAGCGCTTGTAGGTTTTTTACATGCATATTAACTGAACAATCGCTCTCTAGCAGAACGTCAAAGGGTAGATTGGTAATATTTGAGAGCGATTCTTAAGGCTCTTTCATGTATTCTGTTAATTTTGTTGTTCAAATGTCTACTATGGAACATGAAAGCTATTGGATAGCATTGAAACTGGCTGATTACAAAAGCTTTCATTAAAACTCTTAGTTTATTAGGGTCCATGTATCCTGCTATGCGAGCGAAGGCAAAAAGTTTGCTACCAGCCTTATTACACAATTTACTGATATGCGTATCAAATGTAGCGGTTTGGGTTCTTTTTGGTGGCAATTTATCAAAAGCCTCAAGCCTAGGCCTTTCGTAGAAATGACACACTGAAACTGCAATCTTTATGCTGTATCTCTTGATGCAGATCGAAGACTGACTAATCTACATTGAACACTTACTAACTTACTACACATGACACCAACTGCACGCTACAATGCATGACACGTCAAGATCATAATACACGCTGACAAGACAACACATTGCCCGGAAAGGGTGTTTACTACACACAACAGGACTCCACAGGTACGCAAGACTGAAACACGCAACTTGATAACTAAAGTGATACGAAATACAGCACATAACTAAAACATCAAACTCAATACGTTACACAAAAGTAAGCTTTAGCGATCACACCGCCAAGTAGCTTTTCCTCTATGGTACTTTCTATAACAAAATCCCTTATATTTACTTTAGCCTGCTAATTAGAATTTCTTCTAAGTATGAATAAGTAGCATTTATTTGTATTCAGTTTCATAAAGTTATCTCCGAACCAGCCTGGAATCGTCACATATCATGCACAGATCTGTGGTGGACAGCAATCTCTGATCTGAAGCAGGGAGCGGAGCATATAAACACACTAATGGTGTAAAAACTGGCGTGTTTTAGCGTGCAGCCAGTGACGTAGTGTCTCTTGACCTCTTTTTTAAGTCAAAGTAGCTGGCTAAGTGGTGGAAGTGCCCCCTTCAACTGAAAGTGCTTACAGGGTTCATCTCCCCCACTCTCTCCCTCTAGGCACCATAACCATTAAGGACGTACAATACTCGCCAAAAGTCCTGGGACACTTTATATATTTTTAATCTGGACGGAGCAATCGTCCCCCTCCTCCCCCTAAACAACGTTGGTTATTGAGAGAAGTACATGCGGTAACGAAAAAATTTTTCGTGCAAACTAACGCCAAGTGTCTCAGGAACAGACCAACATTGTTTTAGGGGGAAGGGGGGTGCATCAAGGCGTGATGGTTGAAATGCTGAGAAAGCTATAGTTTTTCATAATTTTTTGAAAATGTCCCAGGGACTTTTGGCAAGTATTGTAGGCTGTAATGGTCTTCCATTCTCGCCTGTTTCGGGCTGTTATCAGCACTTGTCTGGAAAGTCAGGGATAAAAGTATCAAAATTTGGCTACGTCAGGGAGAGTTAGGAAAAGCCAAGGGATTTGTTGTAAACAGCTGAAAGGTCAGCAAAAGTCACGGAAACAATTTGAACATACCCTGCGACGAGTTTTCACAAGCTCTATTTCTTGAAGTGTATTAATGTAGGCTGCAAAAACTGACGACTTACTCACGTGTTACTGGTCCAACTTACTCTGCTTACAGTTTGTGCCATGTCTAAATCCAAACAATCGTTTTTGTCTTTGTATGTTTTTACAGGTCTGTAAGAACATACCAAGATAAACAAGAATTGTTTTGGTCTGTGTATGGAAGTGCTCTTGTACTTTTCAATCATTTCCCAATTGATTCGTACCTAATCTTGAATCTAGGAGCATTACTACACAGATATAAATGGCGTGCAGGGATCTTGATTTTTATTGTGTGACAAGTATAAACCTTATTTCAATCTTGGCAAAATTGCTTCAAAGAACTTCAGTTTGTAACTTAGTCAGAGAGTAAGACGCTAGCTCTTTAATTTTTGGATTTTACCTGCCTACTGCAAATAGAACGTGTATATATCAACACTGTTGGGTGATAGAGGACAAATGCACTCTGAAGACATTTCGTGTAGCCTCTGCCAGATACCTTAAGTAGACTGTTTCTTCCTGGTGTACTGGCTTTAGATGAGACTTCTGCTTCTAGCGTAGGCTCGCAGCCTTTTCATTCTTGGTTCTAAATCTTAAAAAAGTCAATGAAACTAGGTCGAGGGATCATTTTCTTCTTCTTAGCATGAAGATTAATGAAGGAGATAAAGACATTCCATTCTGCAAAAAGGGCGTTTTCTTGCGTTTTAGAGGATGTTACCTCAAAAATATTTCTGATATCAAGCCCCCAGACTCCCATTTTGCTATTCAATGACAAAATCATTTTTGATTTATTTGCACAGGTGAATAATATACATGGCTGTTTCTTCGGGACTGCCTTCATAGATCTTAAAAAAGCATTTGACACATTGGATCATGCCATACTTTGTCATAAATTAGAGCTTTATTGCCTCTATCTGAGTCAGCTGATGTGGCTTAAATCTAACCCTTTTTATCAAAAACAGTATTGTAGAGTTAGAGGCTTTCACTTTGATATTGGCAAGGGTGTTCCACAGGGATCTTGCTTTAGGATCACTTTTATTTTTACATTACATTAATGACCTCTCAAAATGTTGTTAAGGTCTCCACTGTCTCCATTTACGCTGCTAACCCAAGCTTACAATCTCAGGATATTTTTCAACTTAATGAAAACATGAATGATGATCTCAAATGTCTTGATTTATGGATGCAAGGAAATAAGCTATCTTTAAATGTTTAGCTATCTTTGAATGTGTAGAAAACTCAGTCGATGCTTAATCTTAGGAGTGCAAGTTGATAATAGTCTTGACAGAAAGGAATAACTTAAGGCAATCTGTTCTAAGATATCAAAGGCGGTAGGACTTTTAAGCACTCTAAGAAATTTCGCCCTGAGTCTTCTTTAAGTGTTTTGTTATTGCTGCTCTGTGTAGGGATGTAGTGGCTCAAGCACACTTACAGGTGCAAAAATTGCAAAATAGAGCTGCAAGAATACTGAAAAATAGCGCTTTTGATGTGCCTAGTAGCCTGCTTGTAGAGAGCTAAGCAGCATGAGCATAGCCGATTTGTTCTCTTTCAAATCAAAGGCCTTTAAATAATCAGGCTCCTCAATATATATGTAAATTCTTTCAAGGAAACTCTGAGTGCAGATCACGAGACTTGATATATCCTGCTGCTGACCTGAGGCTGCTAATGAGTACTTCTTTGAATTCTTAAAAACGTTTCTTATACCGTGGAGCCAAATTATAGAATGCCCTTGCAGTTGAGGCTAAACAAGCATCCTCCCTTTCAGCAATTGTCTTTGCTTTCAGTGTTTAAGCAAATGCTTCTTGTTACTGAAAACTTTAATTGAGATTTTCACTTTTTTCTTACACTTAAAGCAATTTTCATCTTAGCAATTACTTGTACTGATGCTCTATGTAGTTTATCTCCAGCTTTTTATTGCTTTCTATAATTAATTGTAAGCATGTAAGTGGAGGGCCCTTTGAAAATCAGCTTCATAACTGAAGGGTGAGCCTCCTTAAATATATCAAATTAAAACAAAAAAGCTTCCAGCTTTTCACTAGACTTTTGTGGGCAGAATCTTTCACGATTTTAATGAATTTTGACTTTTTCCACAAAAGTTTCTTCCTTGGGTCTTTGCTTGGACAATTCCTAATTCGAAATTTTTCAAAGCTTTAAAACCTTATTTATTGCGCGTCCTTCTTCAAGCACACGTGACTGTTACAGCAATTATGAAATATCATTCAATTTTTTGAGGGAAATGTCATCAGCAAGATAAAAGGAGCCATTTCCAAGGTCCAAAATCCCTTGAAAGTTACACTTAACATCTTATACAGTACTGGAAATGCATATAAAAGTTTGGTTTTCCCACAGGTTTGGGTTTTTCTCTCGATCCAGAATTTTTCCACAAAATTTGCAAAACAAATCGGAAGTCATCAGCCTTTATGTCCCGAAATTCCCGAAGTGTGTTCTTGCAACACTTTCTGCTCGCGAACGTTTCTATCTTTAAAGTAGTCTCTTACTTGGTGTATTGGCATGAAAATGAGTTTTTTGCTTCTAGCATTAACATTCAAGCCTCTTCTTTTTCCGTTCGAAGAAACTAGTTTGAGGGATCAGTTTCTCATTATTAGATTAGGATCAGTTTTGAAAAGAATGCATTCTACTTGGCAAAAGGAGTTTTCCACCGTTCTAGGGGGCGTTACCTCAAAAAAATATATCTGGGAGCAAGCCTTCAAGCCCTCATATTATCTTGCAATGCTAATGTAAGAATACACAATGCTTTTTGACTCATTACGCGCAGATGTGCCACACACAAAGGCTTCGAGATTTTAACTGGACTTTTAATTCTGTGCCCCACACCATTCAATTCAGCTGTCTACGGGCCTGTGAACTTGAGACTGCAAGAATTGGTTTTGAAGTGATATCTTTAAGATCTGAGAAATCTTTTCTGTGGCTTCAGGGAAATAAGTTGACTCTTAATGTTGCAAAAACACATAGTATGATATTTGGTACCGAACCTACCTTTAGGAGGATCTATCGCGATACCTCAACAAGTTTTACCCCTTCTCAAATAAATGATGGCAAGATTGAATAACAGATACCGATACCATCAAATACCTTGGGTTAAAAATTGATCCGTCACTAAATTAGAAAGAGTAAATTACCATGGCTATCATTAAGACTTTACGAGGAATAGGAATGCTTAAGTATTCTAAGAGACATCTTGCATTGCAAGCTATCCAAAGGATTTATAACATTATAGTAGATCATTGCCGCTCAGTTTGGGGATGTGCTTGTCATTCCATTATAAAAAATCGCAAAAGCTACAAAATCGGGCTGCTCAGGTCACAAACAGTCACAACGACCAAACATCGTTGCCATTGATTTCACAACTAGGATGGCTAACAGTCAAAGAAATAATTGACTTTGAGACAGCTTGTACAATTTATAAAGTTTTGAAGGGAATTTCACCTCCTTACATTTAATCAATGTTTCACAGCAGGCCTGAGTCCTGTAATAGAACCTTGCGCAACACCAGCACTGACCTTAAAATTCCATTATGCAAAACCTCTAACGGGCAGAGCAGCTTTTCCTATTGAGGAGTCGCTATCTGTAATCAGTTAAGCCATGAAATAAAAACTGCTCCTTCGCTAGCGATTTTCAAAATAGAATTAAAATGTTTTCGAAAAACCAAAGAAGTCTATAATGTACATCAATATTAGAGCGCACGCGCGCGTGCACACACCCACACACACACACACACGCACACACACTCTCTCTCTCACTCCCTCTGACACACTCTCTCTTATATATATATTTTTGTTTTCGTGTATGCTTGCATTTTAAGTAACATTTTTATGTAGTTAGGATTAGTTTTGTTTCTGTCTTTTCGTTGACAGGGCACATTGCAAAACAGCTATGTACTGAATGTATTTCTACCCTTTTCAAATAAGCAAAAGTGAAATGAAATGAAATATTGACGCAACATAAGGTTTCTTTGGCACACATCTGTGGGGCACAAACTTCATGCTTTCCAGTATAGTCTCCGAACCATTGGATGACAATGCTTTAATCGTTTTCTAGCTTTTCGATTACAGAATCCAGAGTTTTATCGAATGTACATATGGTAGTACCATTCTGGGTAATTGCAGATGCCTGTTTCCACTAAGGAGAGTAGCAAATCATTTATGCAGATATTAAAAAACAGGGGACCAAGAACTGATCCATTAGTTGAAGAAGGTTTATCGTGTGGCGCTCGGCAACAATCGCAAGGGATTAAAAAACAATGTTAAGGCCATTGACCGACAAATGGCAGGGCTAGCACCAGGGGGGCTAGAATGCTATAGCCCCCCGTCGGAAGGTGAAAAAATATTCTTTTGGAGATTTTTGGCATTTATAGTACATTGAAAACGGAATTTTAGGTCCCTTAAATGCATTAGTTTATCATACTTTATAGAAAATTAAAAAGGGTCAATAAGGTACTAGGCCGGTCAAAAAATTAGGCAACTCTAGTACTAAGCTCAAGAAAAGTGAAGAAACTGTAAAATCTCAATTTGAATAAAACAGAGTACATTAGTAGAAAGATTGTAACTTGTGATTTTGATTTTGCATGGACGTTTTTCGTGACGATGGGTGTTTATATCCATCTAGAAGTATTCAGTTTTTAAACAACAAGGTGAGTTTCGGTCCTGAAAGTAAGAAGCTAACTAAGAACCTGTTAGCACTTAGATTGCGAGCAATTTCACATCAATTCAAGAAGCTTTTATTACTAGGTGCTGATCCTAGTTCCTTATAAAAAACTTGTAGGCACGTAGACACTCCTTCCCTTGTACTTGAGTATACAATGTACAGAGTTTTTCCTTTTGCAGTTCCTAAACTTGGCAAATCTGCAACAACAATGTGCACTTTGAATTTTGATCATTTGGCATTTTGCTATTGTCTGTTCTAAAGAGTAATTACGAAGCATAAAATAAAGTTTTCTGCTGCCTATCTATTCAGAACTTAGGGCATCTCCTATCTTGCAAAGGAGTGTTTTCCAATGTTGTAGAGAGCACCACACAATTCTAAACTTTGTTCTTGGGGCAAGTCCCTCGTCCCCAATTCTCTTGGGCGCTAAGAAGGAATGCTGTAGTGCACAATTTTTAATTATGGGGGCATGTCTGTAATAGAAAACAGTCTCAGACTCTCAAATTTGACTTCCAAATCTTTGCACACGTGACACAATTGATTTTAGCTTATCCCAAGGGACCCTGTGTAGGAGTAACAGTGAAGTTATTGCCATTTATGGACACGAGAATCACATTGGCTGTCGAGCCCCATGTCGTTATCTCATTGGCTGTTGAGCCCCATGTCGATATCTCATAGGCTATTCAGCCCCACGTCGATTAAAGAAGGACGTTTTTTCTTTGTTATGTAACAGGACGCTTTTCTCATCATTATTTGTTATGAACGGACGTGCAAAAAGTTTTGAGTTGTTTACGAGATGAAGTAAGTTCGTTTTTGGCAAAATTGAGGATGGATTCTCTTTCTTCATAGTCGTCGTATGTGAGTCTTTTGTAAATCAAGTGCTTGCGAACAGACCCCAATCAATATTGTGCCCAGGGCCCAAACAGAGTTAAACGCAGCCCTGACTAAGTATTTTGAGAAGCGCATGCACTAACGCCTAGCGCACACAGCACGATTTTTGTCGCTGGCAACAGAGATCTTGTCTTCTGTCGTCAGCGACGAAAACAAGTTTCTAGCATATTTGATATTGAAGATCATCGTCAGCGACAAAAGTCCTTTATATGTGTTTCCCGCAAACAGCAAGTTTTCGTCACCAGCGACAAAAATCTTCGTCCTCAGCGACGAAAAAATCGTGCTCTGTGCGATAGGCTTAAGAGAATGCAGTTGAATTGCACTCATAAAAACTAGCAACGCAAGGTGTTTTATTTCATTTCTTTTCGAGCGAAAAACATTAAAAAGTTTCAATAAATAATTGAACAGCATAGAAACTCTATTTAATGAAGGTGGCAATGCTCATACGCACCATATTTGAAATGTTGTTGTATTGCAAACTGTCTCATCAATCATAACTTTCACTGTTTTTCGCTTTTCCTTTTCGGACAATTATAGGAGTCGCCAGTTTGCATTGCTTGACAACTTTAGCAAAATCAATTAATGACGATGTTGAAAATAACAGAAGTCAACGCACAATCAATTTTCTATAATCGATTAATCTTTGAAATTGTTGACTTAAACATTAATACCTTATCGCAACAAGTTCATTACATTCAGGTGTTTCATTCACCACAAAATGGTGCGCTTCGTTTGTTGAATTTATCAAACCATTATTTTGTTTACTTTCTGAGACACTGCTTTGAAAGAACGTGATTTCAGTTTGCATTTTGAAAATGAATTGGTTCATTTATACATAAATACATGAGCTATACATGTGTACAAATATAAATGTGTGCGTGAACATGTATAAATGCATGCATACATGCATAATTAGGGATACCTACGCTGGAAGGGGGGCAGGAGGGGAGCTTCCCCTTCTGTACTCTTCCAAGGGGGACAAGAAGTTCTCTTCCTACCGAACTCTTTCTCGGATGGCCTGTGCCTTTGCCGGTCTCTTTCGTATTGTTACTCGAAAGGATATCTTCTTGTTCATGCCAATTTCCATCTTTCCTATCTTGTGAAGGGACATTTTCCGATGTTGTGGGCACTCTGGTTCAAGAGAATTGTTACTTGGCTACTTCGTGAAGAAAAGAGCATTAAAACAGGAGTATCAGAGTGTCATAAGTTCACGATCTGTCCATTCTTTGTTCCGTCTACAGAATAATGTTGGATAACAATGTTGGTTGTTTTCTTAATGGAGTAGTTACGCCAAAGCGCTTATTGAGGTATTTACGAAATTAGCCTTCTCGTAATCGTTTTTTAGTTGCTGTACCAGTTCCCTATATTTTTGTTTCTTTCTTTCGGCATTGCTTCTTAGGTTGGATTCGTATCCTACAGTCAATTCTAAAATGTACAGCTATTTGTTAGAAAGTGAAAGAACTAAATCCGGTCCCAAATTGTGTCCGGTGATAATAGAAGTGCTAAGAAGTCCTCGGATGTCAGCAAAAAATCTTTGCATGCTGCAATGATCGAAATGTTGTGGCAATGAAAATGAGGATAGAATCATGGCGTCAACTGTAGCGGCCTTGTTGAAGATAGACTTTGCAACCAGAAATCATACAAAGAATGGATTCTTGTGTAAGGCAGAAAGAACAATCAGAAAATGATGATAGACCCCATCTCTTAAGATTTGTCTTTGTTGGAAGAGTGTTGTTAATGTAGTTGATAGAAAAGTTAAAGATGTTTTTTGGCAAGCTACTTTGTGCAAATGACCATAGTGAATTTAAGGTAGTTAGTGAGTGTTCACTCATGCTCCGAAAAAAGGACCCTTGTGAAAGAAGTTGGTCTCTGAGCCTTTCTTCTTGTTGTGAGTGAAAGGATATCAAAACATCTCTTTTGGTTTTGTACTGGTCATATTGAATATTGGTCGAAGCACTCGTCTCCTTCCACAAAGTATGCATGGCATCATTCGGTGAAGATTTTAATAAATTGCGAAGAGTGGTTTGGCATTGTGCATACTTAACCGATGGAGGATTCACGTTTAGCCCAAACTTCTTATGAGGAAGAAAGACATTGCTCAATGTACCTGATATTGGAAGATCTAACCATGAAGGAAAATATTTGGCGACCAAGTTATGAAGGTTTTGAGATACCTATGTTTTTGTAAGATCTACAACAGCAAGATGCCATGATATATTAGGTAAAAGTTAGCCAATATACAACTGGACCTTAAATCTTGGATGTAAAGGTAAGATGCCTATCTTGGACATGATATCGGGAACTATGTGAGCGAGTTCTCGTTCATGGACAGTGTTGGACATATCAAAATAAAAATATCTTCCTAGGTAACGAAAGGAATCACCAATTTCGACACATGGAACTAGTTCAGTAATTATTAAAAGATTGGCTTGTATTGCGTTGACCTTGTAATAATAATGATAGTAATCATCATTATAATTATCATCATCACCATCATAATACTAATAATAATTTTTTTAATCTTCATTCATGTATATATAGCTAATTCTACAAAATAGATGTCTCACATACTACAAGTAAATTTATATTCAGCTGGCTTACAAATAGAAAAAAAGAATACAGTCAATATAAAGTCAATACCTAGCTACTGAATACAAAGATGTTAATAGCTTAGGAGTTCTGGGTTAGACCGTGGCTTATTTTTCATACAAAATATGTAGCATGTAGAGGGGATAATTATAGTAGATATCTTAGAAATAATGAAGTTTAGATCACCATTGTTGCTGCCTCTTTCCATGTAAAGTTTCAGAAATGAGTCAGAGGAATTTCCAAATATGCCAAGACAGCGAATGGAGAGGTTAATTAATTTTACCTGTTTATAATCATTGGCTAGATCAGTAAGAATGGGACGATATTTTAATTCTTTACGACGAGCATTATCGTTTAAATTTGTTTCCAAGCCCACAGCTCATTCTATAATATACAGGATATTGTCGGCTGTAGAAAGAATAATTTCGGGACGAAAACTGTTACCAGTAATGGTACAAGGAGAGACATAGCCAGGAAGATCTGCATATAGTTTAGCAGACTTTATGGATTGTAATGTTTGAGCGATAAAACTTAAAGCTGAGTTATGTTGCCAGGTATAACGCCCTTGATCTAGACATGTCTTGCAGCCTGCAACAATGTGGAGGAGTGATTCAGGCTGAAGGCAGAAGAAACAGTCAGAAGTTGTTGAAAGACCCCTTAAACAGGGATTTTTTCTAGTTGCAAGCGTATTGTTTAGGTATTTGATGCTGAAGTTGAAGATGTTTGCATGTAGTTTCCTTTGCATTTTTGAGCACAGTGAATTGAGCTGTTTTAGGGGATGCTCAAGGAGGAAAGATATGATGAAACCCTGTGAAGACAGTTGAGACTGAAGTCTGCTGGTGTATTCATCACGAATGGAATTGAAAGTCTGCTTTGTATTTCTATAAATCACGTATTGAATGTTTTTGTTCCAACGTTGGTATTTTTCCATAATTTTGTTATCGTTTCATTGCCAGACGACTTAAAAGAAGAACGTAATTTTGTCTGGCATTGTTGAAATTTAATAGAAGGTAGTTGAAAAGCGTGACCAAAGTTTTTGTGAGAAGGAATAATAGAACTTATAGTTGCAGAAATAGGGAGATCTAGCCATTGGCGGAAATATTCTGTGACAATGTTGTCTAAATTTTCAGATATCCATGTCTTGCCTAAGCCTGTTACTGTTAAATGCCAAGAGATTTTTGACAGAACATAGTGATCATATAAAAGAATTTATTTCTGTAATATTCAACTTTTTTATCGTTTTTATCAGAGTGTGCAGATTAGATATAAGAAAATCTTTATGATCCTTGTTGTCCATATTGAAGTTGAAGAAACGATCAAAGTACTTGAATGATTCGTCTTTCTTTACTGGTGGGACTACTCCATTAGTAGTAACCACCGCTGCATCGTCCGCAAATTGAAACCAATGAACGGGATGGAATAAGCGATCATTCTCATCATGTGGTGAGACACATTTTTCCTGCTAAATGAACTGGGTAAGTGTATTGAAGCATAAATTAAATATAAGGGGGCTCAAGCAGTCTCCTTGGAGCACTCCACTCTTAAAAGGAATAGCTGGAGTTGAGATGTTTTCTGAGATAGTACAGGAATGAAAATCAGTATATAGGCTGACAACAAGATTTTGGATTGAACCAGGGATGTGATGGTAATCAAGGACGCTTTTTATAAGATTATGATGGACTTATTCCAAAAGCATTCTTAAGATCGAGCAGAGTTATTACTACCGAGCGTTGTTTTAATCGCGCTTTTTTGATTATGTATGCTATCATAGAAGTATATTCCTGAACACCAGAGACCCCATTAGCAAACCCTTTCTGTATTTTCTGCTCAATGAGCTTATTTTGTGCGAGGAAGGAGAAGATGGAACCACGTAAGCATGAAGTAAATATTTTGAAAGGGACAGTTTCTAGTGTAATAGGCCTAAAGTTAGAAGGTTCATCACATGTGCCATTCTTGTGGAACAAAATTGTGCAAGCTTTTTTCCACTCGCGTGGGGATACTACATGATCTCCAAATAGTACGTAAGAGCCCTGTGATCACTTTACGGAGAAATGGGCATTTTTTAAAACTTATAAATGAGATCTGGTCCAACGGACAAAGACTTTCATTTTACGTATGATTTTTGTGACCTTTTCGTAAGACTAGTAACATAATAATATTAATTTTTTTAAAACTTCATTTCATTCATTAATCACTAAATAATACAATCATGCATCTGACTAGAGGATAGGCAATGTATAATTGACTTGTCTGCTAAAACTACTTAGAAATAAAATATAGGAAAAGAATATCTATGTATGTATGAATATGCAATTTAGCTCTTAAGAGTATAACAAGGCTGGTCAGTCCATGCTTGTTTCTACTGCAAAATAAATAGTACGTTGACCTCACCATATTGTTGATAATTTTCTTGATTATGAATTATCATCATCATCATCATCATCATCATTATCATCATCATCATTATCATCATCATCATCATCATCATCATCATCATCATCATCATCATCATCATCATCATCATCATCATCATCATCATCATCATCATCATCATCATCATCATCATCATCATCATCATCATCATCATCATCATCATCATCATCAT